>ML663565.1:15344710-15440641 GCA_007570785.1 Antilocapra americana
GCTGGGTTATGCCCACTGCTCTCAGGCGGGGGCTGGGCCGGTCCGCAGCCCGCAGCTGCCCAGCCTCTCTGTTGACTCCTCACCGCCCTTTGTTTTGTGCGCGGACCTGGGGGGGAGGGGGAGCTTTTCCTGGAAGGTTAGGTCCCTCAGGCTGCTCCGTTCCCTGAGCCCGCGGCCCGCCCCTCCCTGAGCAGGAGCAGTCCGCTTCGGCTGTGCTGCCGCTCGGGTGTTCCTTGTAGCCAGAGAAGAACCTTGCAGGGCTTAGCTATTAATCTGCTTCTGCTCTCAGCTATATTGCTCTCCAAGATCCACCGCAGATCTGCCAGAGAGAATGCTCCCTGGTATTCAGAAACCTTTCTCCTCTTTTTTTTTTTCCCCTCTTTATTTCAGACTCCCCTTCCGGGACGGAACCTGTCCCCAGCTCTTTGTCTCTCCCTCTACTTTTTTTTTCTTTTCTTTCTTTTGTCCTACCTCCTCACGTCGGCAATGGGTCGCCTCTCCAGATACCCGATGTCCTCTGCCAGCATTCAGTTCCTGTTTTTTGGAGTTTGCTCGGCCTTTAAAAGTTCTTTTGGTATATTTGTTGGGGAGAGAGTGTTCTCCCCGTCCTATTCCTCTGCCATCTTAGTTTCTCCCCCTTCCTTCTTGGATCTCATCTTCCCCTCACCTGCTCTGCTCCAGCCCACTGATCCCAGAGGCACTCACCTACCTCAGGGCCTTTACACTTACTCTACCACCTAGAGGGCTTGCCTAGTGGCGCTAGTACAGAACCCATCTGCCAGTGCAGGTAGACATAAGAGACGCAGGTTCGATCCCCAGGTCAGGAAGATCCCCTGGAGGAGAACATGGCAATCTGCTCCAATATTCTTGCCTGGAGAATCCCATGGACAGAGGAGCCTGGTGGGCTCCAGTCCATATGGTCGCAGAGTCAGACATGACTGAAACGACTCAGCATGCACACACACACGTATTACCTAGAATATCCTTCTGCCCCACCAAACCCACATGGTTTCACCCCTCCCCACTTCAGGTCTTTGCTCAAATATCTCCACCTCAAGGAAGCCTCCATCAATCACCCTATTTAAAACTTCACACCCCTCATAATACTGCCTACTCCCCTATTTTATGCTCCCATATCTGATACCCACTATGTGCTTTTAAAACTGTGACAAAATAAACATACCATCTCAACCACATTTAACTGTACAGCTAAGTGGCATTAAGTAACTTCGCAGTGTTGTGCAGCCCTCATTATCCATCTCCGAACTCTTTTTGTCTTGCAAAACTGAAACCCTGTCCCCATTAAGCAATAACTTCCCATCCCCCACCCCCACCGGTCTCTGGCAACCACCCTTCCCTTTTTTTGTCTCTATGAATTGGACTACTCTAGGTACCTCCTATAAAATCATATAAGTGGAATCATACTAGATTTGTCTTTTTGTGACTAGCTGATTTTATTTAGCCTAATGTCCTCAAAGTTCACCCATGTTGTAGCATATGTCAGAACTTCCTTCCTTTTTAAGGCTGAATAATATTCCAATGTATGGATTTACCACATTACAGTGAGACTTTATGGTGAATAAAGAAATAGCAATCCCAGCCACTGTTCACAGGCCAAGTGCCACCAGGTGCTGAGCACTGTGATAGAGCATCCCAGCAAGAATCCTGTGGGACTCTCATATTGCTGTCATTGTTTAGTCACTCAATTGTGTCCAACTCTTTGCAACCCCATGGACTGTGTGTGGCCTTCCAGGATCCTCTGTCCATGGGATTCTCCAGGTAAGAATACTGGAGTGAGTTGCCATTCCCTTCTCTAGGGGATCTTCCCAACCCAGGGATAGAACCCAAGTCTCCTACATTGGCGGTGGATTCTTTACCACTGAGCCACCAGGGAAGCCCACTTTCATTTTACAAGGGTTGAAACTGAGGCTTGGAAGCTTATGCACATACAGCCAGTGGTGGGGCCAGGACTCACATCTCGGTCCACCAACAGGAGTTAGCAAACTACCGCCTGTGGGCAGAATCTGGCCTATTTCTGTACATCTCATGAGCTAATCAGTTAAGTTCAGTTCAGTCACTTAGTCATGTCCTACTCTTTGCGACCCCATGGACTGCAGCATGCCAGGCCTCCCTGTCCATCACCAACTCCCAGAGTTTACTCAAACTCATGCCCATTGAGTCAGTGATGTCATCCAACCATCTCACCCTCTGTCATCCCCTTCTCCTCCCACCTTCAGTCTTTCTCAGCATCTGGGTCTTTTCCAATGAATCAGTTCTTCCCATCAGGTGGCCAAAGTATTGGAATTTCAGCTTCAGCATCAGTCCTTCCAATGAATATTCAGGGCTGATGTCCTTTAGGATGGACTGGTTGGATCTCCTTGCAGTTCAAGGGACTCTCAAGAGTCTTCTCCAACACCACAGTTCAAAAGCATTATTTCTTTGGTGCTCAGCTTTCTTTATAGTCCAACTCTTGCATCCATACATGACTACTGGAAAAATCATAGCTTCGACTAGATGGACCGTTGGCAAAGTAATGTCTCTGCTTTTTAATATGCTGCCTAGGTTGGTCATAACTTTTCTGCCAAGGAGCAAGTATCTTAATTTCATAGATGCAGTCACCATTTGCAGTGATTTTGGAGCCCCCCCAAAATAAAGGTCTGTCATTGTTTTCACTGTTTCCCCATCTATTTCCCATGAAGTCATGGGACCAAAATGCCATGATCTTCATTTTCTGAATGTTGAGTTTTAAGCCAACTTTTTCATTCTCCTCTTTTACTTTCATCAAGAGGTTCTTTAGTTCTTCTTTTGTTTCTGTGATGAGGGTAGTGTCATCTGCATATCTGAGGTTATTGATATTTCTCCTGGCAATCTTGATTCCAGCTTGTGCTTCCTCCAGCTCAGTGTTTCTCATGATGTACTCTGCATAAAAGTTAAATGAGCAGGGTGACAATATACAGCTTTGATGTACTCCTTTCCTATCTGGAACCAGTCTGTTGTTCCATGTCCAGTTCTGTTGCTTCCTGATATGCATACAGATTTCTCAGGAGGCAGATCAGGTGGTCTGGTATCCCATCTTTTTTAGAATTTTCCACAGTTTGTTGTGATCCACACAGTCAAAGGCTTTGGCATAGTCAGCAAAGTACTCATCAGAGTCAACAAAAGAGTCTGAAATGCAGTACTTGGATGCAATCTCAAAAATGACAGAATGATCTCTGTTCATTTCTAAAGGAAACCATTCAATATCACAATAATCCAAGTCTATGCCCCAACTGGTAATGCTGAAGAACCACTGAACGGTTCTATGAAGACCTACAAGACCTTCTAGAACTAACACCCAAAAAAAGATGTCCTTTTCGTTATAGGGGACAAGAATGCAAAAGTAGGAAGTCAAGAAATACCTCGAGTAACAGGCAAATTTGGCCTTGGAGTACAGAATGAAGCAGGGCAAAGGCTAATAGAGTTTTGCCAAGAGAATGCACTGGTCATAGCAAACACCCTCTTCCAACAACACAAGAAAAGACTCTACATATGGACATCACCAGATGGTCAATACCAAAATCAGACTGATTATATTCTTTGCAGCCAAAGATGATGAAGCTCTATACAGTCAGCAAAAGCAAGACTGGCAGCTGACTGTGGCTCAGATCATGAACTCCTTATTGCCAAATTCAGACTTAAAGAAAGTAGCAAAAACCACTAGACCATTCATGTATGACCTAAATCAAATCCTTTATGATTATACAGTAGATTCAAGGGATTAGATCTGATAGAGTGCCAGAAGAACTATGGATGGAGGTTCATGACATTGTACAAGAGGCAGGGATCAAGACCATCCCCAAGGAAAAGAAATGCAAAAAGGCAAAATGGTTGTCTGAAGAAGCCTTACAAATAGCTGTAAAAAGAGAAGCAAAAGGCAAAGGAGAAAAGGAAAGATATACCCATGAGCTAATAGTTTTTACAATTTTAAAGCATTGTTAAAAACAAAAAAGAAAACCCTCAACTCCCCCACCCCAAAAAAAGAGGAAGTAGAAGAATATACAAGACTGTATATCAAATGCAATGCCAAAAAGATGTTTACTATCTGGATGTTTACTAAACACAATTTCCCCATCAGCTACACATCCTTTCTCAGGCAGAGAGGACTGCCCTATAAACATTTACTATTTCACCTCCTTTGACTCATTCTAATCCTCAGATCTCTGTTTCTAAACATCCCCCAAGAGACATGATGCTCGTTTTGATCTTGTTGACAGCATAAGAGCATGGGCTTTTTCCAGAGAGGCCCAAGGGGAGAGCCCTCCAGGCCTGACTGAGGATGAAGAATACATAATTTTAAGTCTTCAACAAGCATCCGTCTCTCCTCTAATTGACCCTCCAGGTTCATGGAAAACTTTCAGGGGCCAAAGATTTCTGGATGCCTGATCGCTTAAGAGGAGAGTGGTTTGTAAACTCAGTCTTATGACTTGTGTGCTATATTTTTGCTAAATAGGTAAACAGGCAGGCATTTCAATGATGCCCTGATTCTCTGAGATCAGATTTCTAGGAATGCCGGTCACCAAGCACCTATAACTTAACTCTGAAGTCAATGGAAAGGGTCTCAGGGGAAATAGTTGTACTTTACTCGAAGGGAGGACAGACAAGGACACATTCTTGGACCTTGATCTAAGCAACTGAGTCTTCATTAGGGAGATTAGCAGCAGCTAGAAATGACGGCGGCAGAGGGAATGGGCAGCACTGCCAGAGACAGATCCGACTTTAGAGCACAGTACTCTGAGACCATGTCGTGTGGGGGCCAAAAGCCCGCACATTCTAGGGGGCACCTGAGTGACTGAGTCACATAGAAGGATCATGCTCTCCATGAACTGGGGGCACAAGGAAAACAATAATACCTGTTGTGCATACTCTGAAATGAGAAGGCAATGTTGAAATAAACACACATTTGTAGTCCTCAGCTGGGCTCCAACTTGGAACTGGAGTCATGATGAATGAAAGACGCGTTACTTATGCACACAGACATTGAAAAAGACACAACAGAATAAAAAAGGCTAATGAGATACTGAAACAAGAAAACTGGTATCAACAGAGCTCAGTGGATCTCAGATCACAAGTGAAATAATGTCAAGAGGTGAAACTAGGGGTTATAATGTGGCCATTACTGTTGGAAGGTTGTCAATGGAGTGAAATACACTGTTTTCCATCAGAGAGCAAGGTGTTTTAGTGAAACAAGAACAGTGATTTGTTCAAGGCCACTAATTTGGTCACTAACAAAGCTCCAGTTCTCCTGTGGCCACTGGGACTCATTTGCTTTCAAATTCTGTCTCTCTCCCCTCTTCTGAATTTCTCTATCTCTCTTCTTCCCTGCCTGTTTTTGTTTTGCAGATGTTCTGACCTTATGACAGAGAACTTGGCAACAAAAGTCCAAATTCAGATCTCCACCCCCTACCCCAAAAGCTCTCTTTTCCTCCTAGCTTTCCAATATTAATCCCACAGGCGTCCTCTGATTGGTCTTTTGGGTCATGTCATGGGTCTACCCTTTAGCCAATTTCTGATGGCAGTCTACCAAAATTTATGCCCTCTTTTCCAAACTATAGGACTCTGCTGGGAAGAGCGGCCTAGACCACAGCGACATTTCCCAGCCTAACCTGAATCCAGACGAGGCCACACAACTATTTCTTATCAGAGGAATGTGAACAAAATTAAGTCTAACTCCCAGTCAGTGGAGGTTATGAAACAGACCCACCTTTCCCACCCACAGAAGGAGCTCAGAGCCTCAAGCTCCTAATCACACGCCAGACCTTTCTGATCTTTCAGCTTCTTAGCCTTAGTCACCTCAGTGTTGAAACTCAAGAGTGATCCAAAAGGCTCATGAATAACAAAGACATGCCTAATAGGAAGGGAATTCCCCCTCAGCCTCCCTCCCAGGAACCAGGGACAAAGGCAAGTCAAATGCTTTGTTGTACAACAGATGGATTATCTATACAAAAGTGCATGTATGCTTGTGTTTAATTAGACTTGAGTAAATTAGAGTCTCTTTGCTTTCTACTTAATCAAGTGAATTAATGCCAAGAAGTGGAACCAGGATTATAATGAGGGCATTACTGTTGGAAAGTTGTCAGTGGAGTGAATACACTGTTTTCTATCAGAGAACGAGGCGTTCTAGTGAAAGAACAATTTCTCCAGTACCCTTCTTTGTAAGACCATGAAATCTTCCGTCCAGGCAGGAAGACACTGGAGCACTTTCATATGGGAATGTGAACTCTACCACTATCCCAAGTGGTTTCCAAAGTATATTTCTGTTCCTGTGATCCAAGCATAGGTTACTATTGATCGCCACTAACATTACTGATGATGTTGAAGCTGAAACTCCAATACTTTGGCCACCTCATGTGAAGAGTTGACTCATTGGAAAAGACCCTGATGCTGGGAAGGATTGGGGGCAGGAGGAGAAGGGGACAACAGAGGATGAGATGGCTGGATGGCACCACCGACTCAAAGAACATGGGTTTGGGTAGCCTCCAGGAGTTGGTGATGGACAGGGAGGCCTCGCATGCTATAGTTCTTGGGGTCGCAAAGAGTCGGACACGACTGAGCGACTGAACTGAACATTACTGAGTGCTGTGCTAAGTACTGTAAGAGTTTCATGTATGTTATCTAATTTAATCTTGTAAAATAGGATTTACATGTAAAATAAGTATTATAATCATTCTCATTTAATACATTGGTAACTTACCTAAGGTCACCCAGCTGAGATTTCGATGCAGATGTCTGACTCCCACAAGGATTGCAATATGAGCCCTGTTCCTGCCAAGAGCCTGGTTGAATGGAAGTCAGAGATTTAGCAGAGGGAATTGGAGGCATGTGGTCACAGCTGCTCTTCTGTGTATTTTAAGTGCTACTCTTGGATGAAGTTTTCATATTTCCACCATGCATCTCAAAAGCTACCTTCACTAAATTGTTTTCATGTTGTTGCTTGAAGTAATGACGGGTACAAGAAACAGCTTACGTTTCTCTTCTGAATTCTGGGTGAAACTGGTAGGCAGAGGACAGCTGTGCCCTCTAGATCTGCCCCTGTGGAAATTTCTCTCCAGTTTTTTACAAGGTAAACATCTTCTGTTTCCTGAAGAGCTGCTATAAAACTGCCTCTCAGGTATTGTTTGCATCTGCTGCTGTGTTGTTCAAACTTTAGAATATAACTTTATGCTCTAGTAGAGCAATTTATTTACTTATTGAAGTATAGTTGACTTACAATGTAGTATTAACTTCTGTTGCACAGCAAAGTGGTTATATATATATATATATATATATATATATAAATGTATACATATTCCTTTCTAAAATATTATTTTCCATATGGCTTATCATAGGATGTTGAATATAGTTCTCTGTGCTATACAGTAGGACCTTGTTATTTATTCATTCTATATATAAAAGTTTATGTTCACTAACTCCAACTTCTACTTCATCTCTTCACTCAACCTCCTCCTCCTTGGCAACTACCCATCTGGTCTCTGCCTCTGTGATTCTGTTTTTGTTTCATAGATAGGTTCATTTGTCTCATATGTTAAATTTCACATATTAGTAGAGCAATTAAAATGACTCAATTGGTCAGAACACTTGCTTTTTTTTGTAGCTTAATACAACTTTGTCTGTTTTTATTCTCATTTTATTGAAATCCCATTTTTGATATGTTACTTAAACCCTTAAGTTTTTTCAGTTCAGTTGCTCAGTCGTGTCTGACTCTTTGTGACCCCGTTAACTGCAGCATGCCAGGCCTCCCTGTCCATCACCAACTCCCAGAGTTTACTCAAACTCATGTCTATTGAGTCAGTGATGCCTTCCAACTATTTCATCCTTTGTCATCTGCTTCTCTTCCCGCCTTCCATCTTTCCTAGCATCAGGGTCTTTTCAAATTGGTCAGTTCTTTGCATCAGGTGGCCAAAGTATTAGCTTCAGGATCAGTCGTTCCAATGAATATTCAGGGCTGATGTCCTTTAGGATGGACTGATTGGATCTCCTTGCAGTTCAAGGGACTCTCAAGAGTCTTCTCTAACACCACAGCTCAAAAGCATCAATTCTTTGGTGCTCAGCTTTCTTCATGGTCTAACTCTTACATCCATACATGACTACTGGAAAAATCATAGCTTTGACTAGATGGACCTTTGTTGGCAAAGTAACGTCTCTGCTTTTTAAAATGCTGTCTAGTTTGGTCATAGTTTTTCTTCCAAGGAGCAAGTGTCTTTTAATTCCATGGATGCAGTCACCATTTGCAGTGATTTTGGAGCCCCAAAAACTAAAGTCTCTCACTGTTTCCATTGTTTCCCCACCTATTTGCCTTGAAGTGATGGGACCAGATGCCATGATCTTCATTTTCTGAATGTTGAGTTTTAAGCCAACTTTTTCACTCTCCTCTTTTACTTTCATCAAGAGGCTCTTTAGTTCTTCACTTTCTGTCATAAGGATGGTGTCATCTGCATACCTGAGGTTATTGATATTTCTCTTGGCAACTGACTCCAGCTTGTGCTTCATCCAGCCCAGCATTTCTCATGATGTACTCTGCATATAAGCTAAATAAGCAGGGTGACAATATACAGCTTTGATGTACTCTTTTCCCTATTTGAAACAAGTCTGTTGTTCCAAGTCCTGAACATGTTGACATGTTCCATGTTCTCTAACTGTTGCTTCTTGACCTGCATAGATTTCTTAGGAGGCAGGTCAGATGGTCTGGTATTCTCAACTCTTAAAGAATTTTCCACAGTTTGTTGTGATCCACCCAAAGGCTTTGGCATAGTTAATAAAGCAAAAGTAGATGTTTTTCTGGAACTCTCTTGCTTTTTTTTTAAAGCCTACAGATATTGGCAATTTGATCTCTGGTTCCTCTGTCTTTTCTAAAACCAGCTTGAACATCTGGAAGTTCATGGTTCATGTACTGTTGAAGCCTGGCTTGGAGAATTTTGAGCATTATTTTGCTAGCATGTGAGATGAGTGCAATTGTGTGGTAGTTTGAGCATTCTATGGCATTGCCTTTCTTTTGGATTAGAACCAAAATTGACCTCTTCCAGTCCTGTGACCACTGCTGAGTTTTCCAAATTTGCTGGCATATTGAGTATAGCACTTTCACAGCATCATCTTTTAGGATTTGAAATAGCTCAACTGGAATTCCATCACCTCCACTAGCTTTGTTTGTAGTGATGCTTCCTAAGGCCCCCTTGACTTCACATTCCAGGATGTCTAGCTCTAGGTGAGTGATCACACCATTGTGGTTACCTGTGTCATGAAGATATTTTTTGTACAGTTCTTCTGTGTATTCTTGCCACCTCTTCTTAATATCTTCTGCTTCTGTTAGGTCCATACCATTTCTGTCCTCTATTGTGCCCCTCTTTGCATGAAATGTTCCCTTAGTATCTCTAATTTTCTTGAAGAGATCTCTAGTCTTTCCCATTCGATTTCTTTGCACTGATCACTGAGGAAGGCTTTCTTATCTCTCCTTGCTATTCTTTGGAACTCTGAATTCAAATGGGTATATCTTTCCTTTTCTCCTTTGCCTTTAGCTTATCGTCTTTTCTTAGCTATTTGCACGGCCTCCTCAGACAAACATTTTGACTTTTTGCATTTCTTTTTTCCTGGTGATCATCTTGATCACTGCCTCCTGTACAAGGTCATGAACCTCCATCCAATAGTTCTTCAGGCACTTTATCAGATCTAATCCCTTGAATCTATTTGAATTCCTTGAATCATGTTTTTTTTAGATTAGAGTAAAAATGCAAATTTTTGCTATTTGGTGATGACTATAAAACTACCTATGAAGGAGGTCGCCATTAACCCCACCATAGAGCCACTGGAACTTACACAGGACTGGGAAAAAACTCTTGAAGGGAACAGAACCATGTGTGCACCAGGACCCAGGAGAAAGGAGCAGTGACCCCACAAGAGACTGACCCAGACTTGCCCATAAGCTTCCAGGAGTCTCTGGGTTGGTGGTGGCCTGCTGCAGGGCTGGGGGCACTGAGTGTAGCAGTGCATGCATTGGACCTCTTGAAGGAGGTCACCATTATCTTCATTACCTCCACCATAGTTTGGGTCCAGGTAAATAACAAGGAGGGAACATAGCCCCTCCCACCAACAGAAAATTGTATTAAAGATTTACTGAACATGGCCCTGCCCATCAGAACAAGACCCAATTTCCCCCTCAGTCAGTCTCTCTCATCAGGAAGCTTCCATAAGCCTCTTACCCTTCTCCATCAGAGGGCAGACAGATTGAAAACCACAATCACAGGAAACTAACCAATCTGAGCCTATGGATCACAGCCTTGTCTAACTCAATGAAACTATGAGCCATGCCATTTAGAGTCACCCAAGATGGATGGTTCATGGTGGAGAGTTCTGACAAAATGTGGTCCACTGGAGAAGGGAATGGCAAACCACTTCAGTATTCTTGATGACGAGCCTCTTGATGAAAGTCAAAGAGGAGAGTGAAAAAGTTGGCTTAAAACTCAACATTCAGAAAATGAAGATCATGGCATCTGGTCCCATCACTTCAAGGCAAATAGATGGGGAAACAATGGAAACAGTGAGAGACTTTAGTTTTTTGGGCTCCAAAATCACTGCAGTTGGTGACTGCATCCATGGAATTAAAAGACACTTGCTCCTTGGAAGAAAAGTTATGACCAACCTACACAGCATATTAGAAAGCAGAGAAATTACTTTGCCAACAAAGGATGTCTAGTCAAGGCTCTGGTTTTTCCAGGGGTCATGTATGGATGTGAGAGTTGGACTATAAAGAAAACTGAGAGCCAAAGAACTGATGGTTTTGAGCTGTGGTGTTGGAGAAGACTCGAGAGTCCCTTGAACTGCAAGGCGATCCAACCAGTCCATCTGAAAGGAAATCAGTCCTGAATATTCATTGGAAGGACTGATGTTGAAGCTGAAACTCCAACACTCTCGTTACCTGATAGGAAGAACTGACTCATTTGAAAAGACCCTGATGCTGAGAAAGATTGAAGGCGGGAGGAGAAGGTGATGACAGAGGATGAGATGGTCGGATGGCATCACTGGCTCAATGGGCATGAATTTGAGTAAACTCTGGGAGTTGGTGATGGACAGGGAGGCCTGGTGTGCTGCAGTCCATGGGGTAGCAAAGAGTTGGACACGACTGAGCGACTGAACTGAACTGATGAATGACCAAATTTTATATTAATAAAATACGATCAATGTTAAAATTATAGTCAGCTTAGTGTAATCTCTGTCCAATTACTCAAATTACATTTTGGGATCTTTCCATAATTCCAAGATACTATTATTCCCATTATTATTTGCCAAGTAAATATGAATTAGTATCAGCTACTGAAGTAGATATGCCATTTAAAGATTTCTAATTGAAAATGACCATGATGTAGGGATAATGATGAATATTTATATATTCATTTATATATTCATTCATAATATAGATTAAAGAGTGCCTTCTCTGTACCGTGAATGAAGTTCATGTTGTAAAGGAAGAGCTGCACCCTTCCCAGTGGTGAAAATCCACCTGCCGATGCTGGGAACATGGGTTCAACCCCTGGTCCAGGAAGATTCCACATGCCATGGAGCAGCTAAGCCCGTGTGCCCCATCTACTGAACCTACACTCTAGAGCTCGCAAGCTGCAACTACTGAGCCCAGGGGCCGCAACTACTGAAGCCTGTGTGCCTAGACAGTGTGTTCCACAATGAGAAGCCACCGCAATAAAAAGCCCGCATTCAGAATGAAGAGTAGCCACTGCTTGCTGCAACTAGAGAAAGCCTGCACACAGCAATGAAGACCCAGCACAACCAAAGGTAAATAAATTTAATAAACTAAAGTAAGGGTTGCTGTGGTCTGAATTACATCCCTCCCTCAATTCATATGTTGTAAGTCCTAACCCTCAGTACCTCAAAATGAGACCTTATTTGGAAAATCTTTACAGAGGTAATTCAGTAAAAATAAGGTCAGTAGGGTGGGCCTAACCCAATATGACTGGTGTCCTTATAAACAGGGGAAATGTGAACACAGGCACACATAGAGAAAAGGCAATATACAGAGACACAGGAAGAAGATGGCATCTACATGTCAAGGAGAGAGGTCTGAGGGTCTGGGACAGAACCAACCTTGCTGACACCTTAATTTTGGACTTGCAGCCTCTAGAACTGTGAGACAATAAGAGTTCTGTTATTTAAGCCTCCCAGTCTGTGATACTTCTTAACCGTGGCCAATAGCAGACTAATCCAATGGGAAGGAGCTCTAAGATGGAAAAGAAGTGAATGAGTCATGGAACAGAAAAGCATTCAGTTCAGGGGAGTCCACTGAGTGAGGGAGAGAGACGGGCATTGGCTGAAGGTGATGTGTGTGAACCGTTAACCCCCTGTGAACATGAGGCTTTGCTTTCTTCCTTGAGTTCAGAACCACGCATGGGAATGTTGTATGGGATAAGCTACTATAAGAAAGAGACCGAAATATATAGTGGCTTAAGTAGGGCAGAAGCTTGCTTTTCTCCCATCCAGGGGAGCAGAGGAGGGTGAGAGGTCCAGAGCTGGGAAGGTTGGATGATGGTAAGACAGAGCGACCATCTTTGATGGCGACCTCCTTCTCAGGACCTGCAGCAGTAGCTCAGGCGACAGCAGGGGGAAGAAAGAGTGGAGGCCTGGAGCTTCTGTATTAAAAAATCGTGGTTTGCAAGGTACTTTCATGGCTTCTGTCCTCAACCCACTGGCTGGAGGTCAGTCATGTGACCACACCTATCGCCACAGCATCTAGCACAGTCTATCACTTGAAGAGTCCAACTTCCAAGAGTTCCCTGCTAACTAATGCAGAGAGCTATGTTCCTTAAAGGAAGAAAGAGTCTAGACTCTGGGGAGCTGTTTGTAGGCTCTATCCCAGCCTAACCTCAGACAGCAAGAGAGCTGGACTCATCTCAAGTGCTTCCCTCAAGACTCCAAATTGGTCGAGGTGACATCTGAAGTGGACTGTCACTTGTCTGCTATCATCGCTCCCATGATCTCCCAAAAGAGCTCTTCTGATGAGGTAGCTGGCCAAGGGCTGTCTCTCTCATTCCCAGCTCTGAAAA
This sequence comes from Antilocapra americana, assembly GCA_007570785.1. Classification (NCBI taxonomy): domain Eukaryota; kingdom Metazoa; phylum Chordata; class Mammalia; order Artiodactyla; family Antilocapridae; genus Antilocapra; species Antilocapra americana. Next base: position 15,357,790 of record ML663565.1, read on the forward strand.
ACATCCCCACCTCATCAGCAGGAACCCCTCCCTGGTCATCATGTTTTCTGCCATTAGGGCCTTGTCTTGTATCCTTCATGCTTCTGAGCCGCCTGGGGCAGGCAGTTTATGTGTCTGGCACGCTCTGTGACTCTCCAGCAGTCTGAACCTTTACTGCCTGTCAGAAGCATTTATTAATATTGCTGCTAATAATAGTACCTAGCAGGGGCAGACTGGCTTGAACACGTCAGAAGGCAATGTTTCCCATTACTGTGCTGGAACATGACAGGCGGGGTAGATTCAGACTTGCCTTTTCAGTTCTCTTACTCAGGTTACTGAGCCCATTACTAGAAGTCTTGCTTTGCTGGCATCCGTAAAAAACACGTAGCAAATACAGGCCATAGGGTATTCTCATGCTCCATTTATGCAGGCTGAAATGGAAAATTTGGTGTCTGTGAAAGATAAAAGTTCCAACTCCATAGCCTGAGGTTGTCTTGAAGTGAGGGGGGCATGAAAGCTGAGTATGGGCTGAATCTTGCCTGTCATCTTGGTTGCAAAATGGAAAAGAACAGGCAGGAAAAGCCGTTCCCTGCCTTTAGATCTGTATTCCTATTGCTCATTCTTTAAAACGTTTCTCTGTCCAGGACTGTATAAATTGATATAAATTGCTAAACTTACTGAATCCAGGTTTATGTCAAAAACTATGCAGGGAGCTTTCTATGAATTTTCCTTTTTGAACCTCCCAGCAACTCACTGCTGTAGACACTGTCCGTTGCTAGCTCACCCTTCTGGCCAGCAGAATCCATTGCCTATCACAGAGGCAGAAAATGTGGTTCTCGGGACTTCCTTGGTGGTCCAGTGGCTAAGAATCTGCTTTGCAATGCAGGGGACATGGATTCCATCCATGGTCAGGGAACTAAGATCCCACATGCTATTGAGCAACTAAGCCTGCACTCCTCAATAGCGAGTCCATGCACCGAAACTGAAGATCTCCCAGGAAGTAACAAAGATCCTAAGGGCCACAACTAAGACCTGAAGCAGCCAAATAAATAAACAAGTCTCAAAAAGAAAAGAAAATGTAGGCCCTTACTTTTACACCTGCCCTTTCAGCTCTGGCAATAGTTATGTGACCCAATATTGGCCAATTAAACTGATAACAGGGGAACTCTGCTGGAGGAATTATGGGCAAGACAAATCTATGTGAGAAAAGAGGTAAGAGGAAAAGCTGCATCTCCTTCTTCTTTGAAAGCGTTTTTGTTAAGACATGATGTATGGAGCCTTGGCAGCCATTTTGTAATAATGAGGGAAAGAGTGCCAAGAGATCCTCAGAGAAGCCCTGACATGGTTGAAACACTTATCTTGCTTGGAATAATCCTCCTTTAGATCACCTTGTTATGTGAAAAAGTTAAGTCCTTTTAATATAAGCCCATAATACCTGAATACTCCACTATGTGCAGTTGGGAGCATCCTAATGTATATCTGCTCCCTTCCATTTCCTTCCATCACTCTCTCCTTGGGAAAAAATCAGGGAACTCTCTCCATCTGCTCAGTGGTACCCACAATTCTTTAAACAGGAGACAAGGCCTTGTATTTCTAAGATGTCCTTAGGTCTGGTTTGCCCAGGACCCTTCTAGGATGGTTCTGGTTTATTCCTTTTGTTCTGGTGTAATTTTAAAGGATGCTAAAAATATTCCTGGATGGATGAGGAATTCTCTGGTTACTTGATGCCTTTTTCAGAGAGAAAAAGCTAATAGGCGAGTATCACTGCAAAAGAACACAGCCTTCAAGTCACAGTGAAGGGGCAAAAGACTAGGGTTCTGGGAGAGTGTAGGAAAGAGCACATGGGGTGGGAGGGTTTCTGTAGGGCAGAGAAAAGCCCAGAAATGGGAAACAGGGTGCTCTAATGGCAGACTCATCCATCCCCTAGATTTTTCAGTCATCTACTCTGTTTCTAAGAGATACAAGGCCTTTGCTGCTATGTTTTGGTTCTTTCTCTCCTTTCACAGGGTCCCAATCTACCTTCCACCAGTGATCCTGGGCTTATTGGAACCCATTCCTTGTCCAAAAGTCTCAAATTCTTGCCCAGATAACTCCTTGCTTTCCTGACATCTTTCCAAGATCTCTACAAGATCGACAAAGATGTTGTATGAAGTGATAGTCATTCTCATTCATGCTATTTCAAATATATTTTTTTTCCCAGACTGATCCCTCAAAACTTAAAGTTATCTGGAGCATATCCCACTCCTTCCTTTATATGGACACTCCGTGACCATGAATAACTGAAAATCAGTCCTGCCTCCGCCCCTTCTCCCATCAGTGGATGATGTTTTACCTGCCTCCTGTGTTAATAGAAACAAGTCACAAGCAGGGTGATTTATCTATCCTAGCAACGCATGTTTAAATGCATAAATTAGTCTTGGTTTAAATTATACAGGCTCATTGTCTGTGAGAAAACCGGGCTGCCCCATAAGCCTATTAGAATGAGGAGTACTGTGCCTGTAGCCCCAGTAGCTGTCCCTGGGGAGGTGAACCCAGGAGTAGAATGAGCCCTTGTGTGCCCAGCACCACCATGAGGACGTGAGGCAGCTAGGGAGGGCTGCAGTGTCCAGCCTCCCCACTGGGCTTGGGGATGGGCAGGGGGCTTGGGCAGGGAAGGACCCCATTCTTCCTGATTCTTAAATGGAGACACAGGAGACGGGCTTCTTTCTTCTTGCCTCCACATCTGACCAGCGAGGTTACAGTTTGGGTTTGGGCAGCAGTGGGAGGCAAGGGAAATGCTTAAGGGGCTTCAGGCCAGCAGACACACTTGGCGGGGGTTGGAGACGTCCGTGGGCTGCGATCACTGCAAAGATTTATATCGCCCATAACTCCATCTGTGGGAAATTGATAAGCTCCTTGGAGGGGATAGTTTAATCCTGCAAGAAGAAAACTTTTAACTCATCCAACAATAACTACGAGTGCCTACTCCATACCAGGCACTGAGCTAAGATCAGAGGCTACAGGAGCTACCCAAAACACAATCTCATCCTTGGGAAGCTTTTCAACTTGCTGGGAATTTCAGATAAGATAACAGGTCATTTCAATACAGAGTCTTAATGCTACTGGTAATATTTTTTTCCAGAAAGATGACAGTGTATCCTTTCACTGTCATACTAAAACACTGTCTAATAGGGCAGCCCACAGGTCTTCTGACAACCTTGATTTGGCTAACTACTACTACATAAGTTAAGATCAAGTCCTTGAAAAGTGAGATCTTACCTGGTAGGAAATTGATAAGATGCAAATAATTTTTGTCCATTGTAAAGATAGCTTCCAAGCGTTATGATTTTATTGCCTATGTGTGTTAGTTACTCAGTCATGTTGGACTCTTTGTGACCCCATGGACTGTAGCCCACCAGGCTCCTTTGTCCATGGAATTCTCCAGGCAAAAATACTGGGGTAGGTTGCCATTTCCTTCTCCAGGGGAACTTCCTAACCCAGGGATTATATCCAGGTCTCCTACATTGCAGGCAAATTCTTTACTGTCTGAGCTACCAGGGAAGATCACAAAGGGGACACTGTGGCTGCATGGGCCAGGAAGCAAACCTGGGCCTCCTGCATGGCAGGTAAGAATTCTACCACCGAACCAGCCATGCACCCAACTGCCATGTACCTTATTGCCTATAGGACATTGTATTATGCCAGTTTTGGATCTAAGATAGCAGTCTTACATCAACATTCTTTCTTTCCTTTACCACATATAAATCAGTTTCTTTGATGTTCCTTTGACTCAACTTTATTACCCTGCTAGCACCCTCATTAATGAATTAAATGAATATTTGGCATAGGCTCATGATGTACATTTGTGACAGCTGTGTCATTTACCTTCTGGAAATTATAATGTGAAACTACCTTAGAGAGAAGGTGCTAAGGGGTTCCTGATGAGCAGCATTAAACTCAGGCTTAGGGGTTTAGGGGTGATTTCTCAGATCATCTAAAGTTAGACATGAAAAGTGAAGGGGTAGGCTAGCCAAAGATGGAAGAGGGTGGTGTACTAGGGCGAAGGAAATAGCTTATGTCTTACGTCAAGGCTGGAGATGAGACACCTGTATCAACAGATCATGAAGCCCAAGAGCATGAGTGGTGAGAGGCAAGGCTAGGGGGGTAAGCAAGAGCAAAATCATAGCTGGACCTCAGTGCCATGCCAAGGAGCTTGGTCTTTATATAGACGGCATTGGGAAGTCACTAAGGAATTTTTTTTTTGCATATTTTATTTATTTATTTTTTAACATTTTCTGTGTTGTTCATAGTAGCTTTAAAAAACTATCTTAAAAGGGTTCACTTCCATTTGACATTTGATTCAGGACTCTGGAATCTGTCAGTCAGGTTAAATTCTTTTTTTTTTTTTTTTATTAGTTTTGCCATACAATGCCATGATATCACCTTGGTTTACATATGCTCCCCCTCCAGAACCCCCCTCCCTCCTCCCTCCCCCCAGGAAATCTAAGGAATTTTAAACAGAGTGAAGACATGACTGGATTTGGCTCCTGGATTCACTGTTTCATAACCCAGGTGGAAATCTCCCTCACCAGTATAATAGTTGTAGCTTGCTGAGGTTCCTTATAAAATTCCTCTGTAATTCTGCTTCACTCCAATTTCTACAACTACAATTAGAAGATATATTGATGAACAAATTCATGGAGAGATTTATATATATATATATATATATATATGATGGAATGCCCAAGAATGCATATTTACCATTTATAATAGTTTCTTTCTCTACTCTGGTCTAGAGTAAAAATAGAAAAAGCAGATGTGCAAAAAAGCAAGGCTGACACATTTCAAAATACAACTCAAAGCAATGGGCAAATCAGAGCTGAAGGAGGAGACTCCAGAGACCAGCTATCAGATGCAATTGCTTTGGTCAGAAAGGTTTCTGCTTCTTTCAAGTCTCCTTGGCCAGATGTTTCCATTTCAGAGAATAAATTATAAAGCAGTTAAGCACTTTTAGCACAAGGGAACATTTATCTTGCTGCGATGCAGCTTGTTGAGGACTTCTCAGCAATCATAGAACTTCTGTTTCTGGTCTCATTTCATCCTCACAGGAGCCTATGAGGCAGACAGGATGAATGCTACCATGCCCATTTCACAGATAGAGAAACCAAGGCCCAGCAAGGTAATAATATGCCTGCCTACAAGGTAGGCAAGGTAGACTCGAAGAATGGAGAAAGGATAATCTCGTTAGCAGTGCTCTGAATGACTCTGAAAGTTTTACTTATTAGGTGTGAACTAAATGCAATGACAACTGCACTCACTTCCCATGCTGGTGAGGTTATGCTAAACATCTTTCAAGCTAGGCTTCAGCAATAACTGAATTGAGAACTTCCAGATGCACAAACTCGGTTTAGAAAAGGCAGAGAAACCAAAGATCAAATCGCCAACATCATTGGATCATAGAGAAAGCAAGGGAATTCCAGAAACACACTGCGTTAAAGCCTTTGACTGTGTGGACCATAATGAACTGTGGGAAACTCTTAGAGAGATAGGATTACTAGACCATCTTACCTGTCTTCTGAGAAGCCTGTATGAGGGTCAAGAAGCAACAGTTAGAGCTTTATATGGAATAACTGACTGGTTCAAAATTGAGAAAGGAGTATGACAGGTTGCATATTGTCACCCTGTTTATTTAACTTACATGCAGAGCACATGCTGGGCTGGATTAATTACAAGCTGGAATCAAGATTGCCAGGAGAAACATCAACCACCTCAGATATGCAGATGATACCACTCTAATGGCAGAAAGTGAAAATGAATTAAAGAGCTTTTGGATGGGGGTGAAAGAGGAGAATGAAGAAGCCAGCTTAAAACTCACTATTAAAAAAACTAAGATTGTGGCATCTAGGTCCCATCACTTCATGGCAAATGCAAGGGGAAAAGGCAGAAGCAGCAACAGATTTCCTCTTCCTGGGCTCTAAAATCACTGCGGATGGTGACTGCAGTCATGAAATTAGAAGACGATTGCTTCTTGGCCGGAAAGCCATGACAAACCTAGACAGCATATTAAAAAGCAGAGACATCATTTTGCCGACAAAGGTCTGTATAGTCAAGGCTATGGTCTTTCCAGTAGTCATATATGGATGTGAGAGCTGGAACATAAAGAAGCAGAGTACCAAAGAACTGATGCTTTTGAACTGTGGTGCTGGAGAAAGACTCTTGAGAGTCCCTTGGACTGCAAGGAGATCAAACCAGTCAGTCCTAAAGGAAATCGACCCTGAATACTCTTTGGAAGGACTGATGCTGAAGGTGAAGCTGCAGTACTCTGGCCATCTGATGCAAAGAGCCGACTCATTGCAAAAGTCCCTGAAACTGGGAACGATTGAAGGCAGAAGAAGAAGAGGGTGACAGAGGATGAGGTGGTTGGACTGCATCACTGTTTCAATGGACATGATCTTGGGCAAACTCTGGGAGATGGTGAGGGACAGGGAGGCCTGGCATGCTATAGTCCATGGGGTCACAAAGAGTTGGACACAGCTTGGTGACTGAAAAGCAACAATAAAATGCAATGAAGGGACAATCCTGTTCTTTCTCCTTTACTGTGTATTTAATGCATAAGTATACTTCTGTGTGTTTTTTCACTTGTTTGTTACCGTTACTAAATTATAAGTTCCATAAGGGCAGTTTTCTATTGCCCTATGACAAACAGCCTTAAAACTCAATGGCTTGAATCCAGTAATTTATTGTTTCTCATGATTCTGTGAGTCAGAGATTTGGGCAAGGCTCAGCTGGTTGGGTCTTTTGTTGCATATCCAGGCTCCACTACTTACAAGCTGTGTGATCTTGGGTAAGTTATTTACCCTCTCTGTGCTTCAGTGGCCTCACTTATAAGGAGCTTACAAATAATAATCACTTCTTAGGACTGTGATGTGCCTTAAAACACAAGTAGGATAACATGAATAAAGGGTATAGAACAGGTTCAGCAACTTAATAATTTTATTACTTATTATAAATAATTATTCTTGTCATTAGATTTGTGTCTGCGTTTGTGTACTGCCTGCTAACAGTATGTAGCTCTTCCTCTCTGTCCACGCTGAGTCTGCCAGTCTTTCTCTTTCTCTCTCTGAACTCTTCTATTCCATCTGTAACCACAGCCCCTCAGCAAGCCACAACTATGCCACGCCATTTGGAGTGCGTATCAGAGATCTCGGAGAGACACAAATAACAGTGGATGTTTCTTGGGTAATATGTACAGCCTCTCACCTACTCCCACTTCCCATGGCCAGCTTCCTGGAGCTGCTTCCAGGAGGCAAATGTGGTGGTGTGGCTGGCTATTGGTTAGAACCTTAATGGTACTACCTCAAAAAGTCTGTGTCATAGATGGCTCTGTCAATTGCCTGGGAAACAAGATGTGTTCTGGAAGTTAGTCTGGCTCCTTGGTGAGTAGGCTGCCTGCAGTCCTGAAGTCCTATCTTTCAGGACTTCAAGGGTACCCAGGCTTTCTGGATTAGGTATGGAAGTCAAGATGAATGAGTCTGGCTTCCAACTGTAGCTTTGACTTGGATTCTGTCTGCCTGGATTTACCAGCGTCTATAGCCCATATGTCAGACAAAGTCTCTGGCAGTCATTTGCTGCTGATTTCTTCCATGTGGATTATAAAGAGCTGTGAGGTTTGATCAATCCATTATTTGACTTACGGTAAGTTATTTTCTTGACTTACTATAAGTCAAATAGTTGATTTATTTGATAATTTCATTAACCTACCATAGGTCAAACAGTTGATGCTTTTGAACTGTGGTGCTGGAGAAGACTCCTGAGAGATCATTGTACAGCAAGGGGACAAACCAGTCAATCCTAAAGGACATCAACTCTGAATATTCATTGGAAGGGCTGATGCTGAAGCTGAAGCTCCAATCTTTAGCCACCTGATGCAAAGAGCCGACTCACTGGAAAAGATCAAGGGCAAGAGGAGAAGGGAGCGGCAGGGGATGTGATGGTGAGATAACATCACTGACTCAAAGGACATGAGTTTGAGCAAATTCTGGAAGGTAGTAAAGAACAGGGAAGCCTGGCATGCTGCAATTCATGAGGTCGCAAAGAGTTGGACACAGCTTAACAACTGAACAACAACAACAAGTTATTTCCTGTCAAGATTCCCGTATTCACCAGGGTGAAACTCCTTAATAGAGTGTTCTAGACCATATGCGGTTGATCAGGTTGGGCACTGCACAAAGAAGCCCAGCCAAGTGGGCTGGTGTGAGCTGAAATCTAACCCGGACTCAGCTTACCAACCCTGGGACTGAAATAGTATCATTTTCTAATTTGCCAAAAATTGTGATACTTGGTAGGATATGTTGAAGGATTTACCCTGTATAGGATGCAGAAAATCATGTTGGCTATTCAGAGCTGATCTGTAGCATGCCTATTTTCAAGAGGAGACATTTGGTATAAAATAGCTGAATTCAGAGCTTCTTTCCACCTTTCAACTTCACTGCCAGTGCACACCTAGAACTCAAGTCTGCGCCAGAACGACTCTGTTTCCATTCTCCAACATGGGTACTTCCTGGAAGGGCTTGGGATCAGGATTAGCCTATCTGGTTTAAAAAATCCAAGCCAGTGCCACTTTCCATGTCCTTCACTAGGAACTGAGGTGAAGTGTCTTGATGTCCCTTACAGGAACAAGGCAGTTCAAATTCCCAGTGCTGTTCTTGCAGAAAGATGGCTGTTCAGGCGAGTGGATAGTGGAGTGAGCCCTGCCTCTGCAGTCTGCTGTCTCCTCCTTTGTTCAGAGTTTGAAATTCGTTCATTTATTCAAGAGATACTTATTGAGGGAGGCACTTCAGTCTGGCATCATGCAACCTGAGTCCAAATACAAGCAAGTTATTTAGCTTTTCTGTGCCTCAGTTTCTTCATCTGTAAGGCAGCAGTAATGATAGATCCTCCCTCAAATGGTGGTTGTGATGATTAAATGAGCTAATTTGTATAATCTATGCCTGACACAGTACGAGCCCTTAATAGAAGTTCCCTCCTCTTTATGCAGCCTCTATAATGTGACAGGCTCCGGGCAACACTGAAGGGGATCTAGGCAGCCATGCAATGCACTCCAGGCCTTCTGCAAGCTTACTGTCTAGTAGGGACCATAAGGGGGCTTCCCAGGTGGTGCTAGTGCTAAAGATCTGCCTGCCAGTGCAGGCAGACATAAGAGGTGCAGGTTTGATTCCTGGGTCAGGAAGATCCCCTGGAGGAGGGCACAGCAACCCACCCCAGTGTTCTTGCCTGGAGAATCCCTCGGACAGAGGAGCCTGTGGTCTAAATGGTCACAAAAAGTCAGATATGACTGAAGTGACTTAGTGCGCATGCACACACACAGGGAGCACACGACAGGCAAGTCCATCGCATTTTATGGGGCAGTGTACCAAAGCTTTTCAAACTTTATAAGAAGCACCTGCATTAGCCATTAACGAAATGCACATCGAAGCAAAAATGAGACACCATTTCATCCCCACTAGGATGATTAGAATTTTAAAAGGCATGTAAGGATGTGGTGAGGTTGAGAAGAAATCTGAACCCTCATTCCTTGCAGGTGAGAACGTAAATGGCGCAGCTATTGTGGAAAACAGCCTGACGGTTTCTCAGAAAGTTAGGCATAAAATTACCCATGACTTAAGATTACATGCCTAGATGTAAAACCAGGAGAAATGAAGATGCAGGTCCACTCAAAAACTTGTATCTGAATGTTGAGAGTAATATTATTTATAAGAGTTTATTATAAATCAATAGTTTATATTTATAATATTATTTATAACAATTTATATTATAAATTATATGTATAATATTATAATATTTAAAATATATAATACCACAACGCCATATGTAGTACGATGACCCAAATATTCATTAACTTATGAGTTGGAAAATAAAATATGATATATTCATACCATGGAACATTATTTAGGCATAAAAAGAAATGAAGTATTGATGCATGCTACAACATCAAAGAACCTTGAAAACATTAAATGAAAGAAGTTGGTCACAGAGACCATATATTGTATGATTGCATTAATATGAAATGTCCAGTATGGGTCAATTTATAGAAACAGAAATAGACTGGTGACTACTCACACTTGGGACAGAGGAGTGGGAATTGGGGAGTGACAGCTAAGGGATATGGGTTTCTTTGGGGGATAATAAAACTGTTTTAGAATTGATTGTGCTAACGGTTGCATATACTAAAGGCCATTGAACTGTGTACTTTAAAGGGTGAATTTTATGGCACATGACTTATATATCAGTAAATTTTTAAAAGAGAAGTACCTGGAGTGTTTGTTAAAAATGCATGTTTTTTGAAGTCAGTAAGCCTGACTTCTCCAGCTCTGTTTTTCTTTCTCAGGGTTTTGTGTGATACAATAAAAATTTTAAGATTTTTTTGTTTTACATCTGCAAAAAATGCCATTGATAATTTGATAGGGATTAAAGCTACAATAATCAAAACAGTATGGTACTGGCATAAAGACAGACTTATAGATCAATGGAATAGGATAGAAAGCCTAGAAATAAACTCACATACCTATGGTCAATTAATCTGTAATAAAGGAGGCAAGAATATACATTGGAGAAAAGACAATCTCTTTAGTGAGTATTGCTGGGAAAAGTGGACAGCCACATTTAAAAGAAGGAAATCAGAGCATTCTCTAACACCATAAACAAAAATAAACTCAAAATCGATTAAAGACTAAAAGGCAAGACTGGATGCTATAAAATTCTTAGAACTCTGACATAAATCTTAGCAATGTCTTTTTGGATCCACCTTCTACAGCAACAACAATAACAACAACAAAAAATGGGACATAATTAAACTTAAAAGCCTTTTCATAGCAAAGGAAATCATAAAAAAAAAATGAAAAGACAACCCACAGAATTGGAGAGGATATTTGTAAATGATGCAACTAGCAAGGGACTAACCTCCAAAATATACAAACAGCTCGTGCAGCTCAATTAAAAAAAAAAAAACTAAAAAAAAATGGGTAGAAGATCTAAATTTCTCCAAAGAAGACCTACAGATGGCCAAAGAACACAAGAAAAGATGCTTATTGTTACTAATTATTAGAAAACTGCAAATCAAAACTACAGTAAGTTCTCACCTCATACATGTCAGCATAGCCATCATCAAAAAGTCTACAAACACGATGTACAGAACAGTCTTATGGACTCTGTGGAAGAGGGCAAGGGTGGGATGATATGGGAGAACGGCATTGAAACACGTTAATTATCATATGTGAAATCAATCGCCAGCCCAGGTTTGATGCTCGGGGCTGGTGCACCAGGATGGCCTGGAGGGAGGGAATCGGCGGGGGGTAACATATGTATACCCATGGCGGATTCATGTCAGTGTATGGCAAAACCAACACAATAAAGAAAATTTAAAAATAAATAAATAAAATAAAATAGAAAACAAACAAACAAACAAAAGTCAACAAACAATAAATGCTGGAGTGGGTGTGGAGAAAAGGGAACCCTTCTACACTGTTGCTGGGAATGTAAGTTGGTATAGCCACTATGGAGAATTGTATGGAGTTTCCTTAAACTAAAAATAGAGCTACTGTGTGATCCAACAGTCCCATTTCTGGGCATATGTCAAGAGAAAACCATAATTTGAAAAGATACATGCAGCCCAGTGTTCACTGCCGCACTGTTTACAATAGCCAAGCCATGGAAGCAACTTAAATGCCCATCAACAGATGAATGGATAAAGAATATGTACAATGGAACATGACTTAGCCATAAAAAGAATAATGCCATTTGTAGCAACATGGATGGACCTAGAGATTAGCATAGTAAGTGAAGTCAAACAGAAAGATAAATATCATGATATCACTTATATGTGGATTCTTTAAAAATGATACAAAGGATATAAAACTAATTTACAAGACAGAGGCACAGACTTAGCAAACAAACTTTTGGGTTACCAAAGGGGAGAGGTGGAAGAGAGGGCTAAATTAGGAGGTTGGGATTAACATATACACACCTCTCTATATAAAAGTAGATAATCAGTAAGGGCCTACTGTATAGCAGATAGAACTCTACTCAATACTCTGTAATAACCTATATGAAAAGCATCTGAAAAAGAATAGACACATGGATATGTATAGGTGAATCAATTTGCAGTACACCTGAAACTAACACAACTGTAAATCAACTATATTCCTGTATAAAAACATTTTTAATGCACATTTTCTGTACCCTCAAGGTTTTGATTCAAGTCTGGGTTGAGTTTATATAATAAGCCTTATTTTTCTAGTCTTCTGTTATACTGGCAGTTGAGATGAACGATTTGGCTAGCGTAAATCATGAACAGCTTCCTGGACGAGGTTGTACTTGGACTGGGCCATACAGATTAAGGTTAATGCAGGGAGAAAAACTTTCCAGGAATAGAAAACAGAACAAATCATATTCACAGGTCAAAGTGTCTGATAGAATTTGAGCTGGTGTTTCCTCAAGTTTGAATCTTGCTGAGGGAAGGAACTGGGTGAAAGAAGAACATTCATGGTCTTACTGAACACTCATTTTCCTTCTTTGACCCTCGAGCTTCTGCTATCAAGGTATTTTTAGACTGTTCGCACAACCTGATAAGCCAAGGCAGGAAAATGTCAGGGCGAAAATGGAGGGGGATATGGCAGGTGAGTGACAGCCGTTCACGGCGGTCTCTTCTCTTAGAACTTAGCTCTGTAATAGCTTCTATGTTGGAAACTATCACTATGTGAGTTAGAAATGGGCCAAAAGGTAGCCATTACCAATCCAATGAAGGTCTTACTTTAATCTCCAAAGGGGCTCTTCAGAGCTGGCTCTTTCTGCATGCCCCACAGAAGTCTTTTATGTGGCTCACTTTTCCCATGACCTCAGGATCAGTAGTTTTCCAGAAAGGGCAAAATATCAGATACTCAAACAGTCTTCCTAGGGAGGTAGGTAAGGGGAAAGGTGAGCTGAAGATGTATATTTAGTAAATACCAGGTGGAACCAACGAAATCCATGGGAGTCACAGGGCAAGGAAGGAAGAGAGGCAGGAGAGCGGGAGTCAGAAAAGCTCCTAGAAACAGAAGAAATATAATAGCCAAATCTAACTTTGAAGGGTGAAATGAAATCCTCACCTGATTAATATTAGCTACAAGGTTGAAGCAACTTGGAGATATCAAGACTGGTATTCTTTCCTGCATTCCTTGGTAATCAGTGGTTCTTTGGAACCGAGGTGACTGAATTGTCCTGGATTCTTTGGGACTTTCTTGTTTTCAAATGGAAAGTTTCACGTCCCAGGAATCCTCTCAGTCCCGGCAAACTGGACAAGTTGCTCGCTCTGATGGTAATATGAGCATCCCATCCTCTGTGCCTCAGAAGAGAGATGATATAGTAGAATATGGATAACAGAAGAGCCAGTTCTTGACTTCTGAGTTTCAAAGCCTAGACCTAGGTATGAGGCAGGATGGGTATGAGACTGTATGATCATGTACAAAGGGCAAAGCTTCCAGTCCAGTTTAGATACAGGTTCTGAGATGGTGCTGGACAGGGTTAGGACCAGATACAAGGCACAGATCCTACATTGGTGTTGTCAACAGAACTTTCTAGGATGAGAGCAGTGTTCTATAATAAACACTGTGTTTTTCAGTGTGGTAGCCACCAGCCGCATATGGTTACTGAGCACTCAAGATATAGTTAGTATTGCTAATCTGGCATATTTTACTCAGTTTAAATTTAAATGATCACAGGTGGCTAGTGGCTACTGTACTGCACATCTTGGTCTTAGATATGGCTAGGCCCTTTCCCCTGAACAGAGTCATGGGAGCAAGGGAGTTGTTGAAGCTGAATGATGGATCCTCTGGATAAGATTGGGAAACCAAGAGCAGAGTGGATCTGAGCCTCATTGCTGGGGGTGGGAAGACTCTGAAAGTCCCTAAGCCAATAAGACTTGAGAGCAGAAGATGAATCTGTGCGATGTGTCAAGACAGACAGATCCAAGGCAACCTCAAGGGGTTTCTGGGGTCCCAGGATGCTGTGGGCAATATATGGCCATGGCTCCCAGCACTGTGGAGCAAACCAGACATGACACAGGGACTTGGCGGATCTGCAGGTGCTTGGTAGCTGGGAAAAAGCAACAAGATAGGAGGAGAGATGCCTGCCATCTAGAGCCCACATCAGCTTCCTGGAACTTCCTCAGAGCCCAGGGAGAAGCCATGAATTGACTGAGATGAAGTTGCCATCATCTTCAGAAGGAAAGGGAGAAGTAACACAGACATTAGGTTCAGATACAGGAAAATCAAGTAAAATTTCTTGCACAACTAAATATATAGACTGAGGCTTATACCCTCTACACTCTCATATACTTATGTTTCCTCTTGCATGGTGCTGTACCAAGTATGTGGCAAACATTTACATAAGTCTACAACAGTCTATGAAAGAAGTACTGTTATTACCTGCATTTTACAAATGAGGCAGCTGAAGTCCAGAAAATTCTTGTAACTTTCTTATAGACATCCAAGGCTTATAAATGTTCCAGTCAAGATTCCATTCTAGGTTTGTCTTCCTTTCAAAACATTTAACCTCTATCCAGGTTGGAATCTGTTTATCTACTTCAAATCCTATTTTCTTTTAGAAACAATGCTCTTCTTCTCTCAGAGAAGCCTTACTCACTTTAAATACATGCTTTGAGTAGAGATTGCCAATCAGGATAACTTACCACGCAGGCCAGATGAGGAAGAAGTAACGACATGGATTCAAACCCCATTTTGTTTCCTTTTCGGTACATAGTGATTCCCTATTTTGCAGGCTCTGTTGCAGTTACATGAACCATGTGAATGAGTTGTGGCCAAGGGAGTGTGTGAATGTGGGAGGATGTGACATGTGTCTTTTACTCAGGAGACAGAGGGACAGACAGACTGGGAGATATAAGGAAACAAAGACATAAATCAGGCTAGAGAAGTATGTCTAGGAAGGACACGGATGTGGTGGTCCCTGCCCCATAATACTGAGTAAATACAAATAGAAGAGAAGAGCTATTACATTTGTCAGACAAACCACAAACCTGAGTTTCAAAAAAAAGAAAAAGTCTTTGACTGTTGAAGTTGTAAAATAATCTCAGGCCTCAAAACTCACCCAGGAGGACTCAGGATTCCAAAGCAGTGGAGCCTCCTAGGAGACCACACTTGTCCGCATCTAGTTCAGACATGCCAGGGGGGTTGATAGACAAGGTGGTGTTTTACAGAGGTTAGAATTAAATCAAGTCAAGAAACCAGAACTGCTGTGGTCAAGGAGTGCCTTTTCCATCATTTTCTTTACTGAAGGGGAGCTAGTTTCCTGTCCCTACTCCTCTGATGTGTGGGAAATGGGACAGGCAAATGACTTGTCTTCCAATTCCCTAGTCACCAGATCGCAGGGAGCCCACATCTGGTCCCCCAGCAAGACTACAATGCCCAGCTTCCTCCATAACTCGGTAAAGCCCCCTGACTGAGTCTTGGCCAATGAACTGTGTATGAGCGGAGGAGAGAGGGGTGGTAGAGGGGTCCCAAAGGTGGGGTTGAGCCACCATTGAGTAAACCAAAGGGACAGGCTGGTAGGTAGAATGGGGAAGGGTCCTCTGTTCCTATGGACTCGGGCCAGTTCTTGGTGGGAGTTAGTGCTTTGGAGTTTTCTAAAAAGGATTGCTGTTGCAGTTGTATGGATTGATTATGTGCTAGACAAGAAGCCTTGCTGAGAGAGGAAGTAAAGGCTAAATCCGAGCTCACGCTCTGCCCACCTGGCCATGTGTCCTGGTGCTACTAGGCTGTGTCCACCTGGGACAAGGTCACATATGCCTCTGCTTAGAGCATCACCTCCTCACCAAGCCATGGACCTGGAGGGTTCTGCCTGCTAGAGGGAGCCAAGGGTTTCCACTGGTTCTCCTCCTCTCCTAGAAGACACCTTTCTAACTTGTGCAGAGGAGCCGCGTAGGCTAGTCTAGTGGCTCCCTCTCTGCAGTTTTGGCATGGGCTGGGGGTTGCCATGTCAGACTTCTGACCACTTCCCTGCCATGACCTTGCTTTTACAGGTGGTGAGAACAGGAGACCCTGGCGCCTCTAAAATCTTTAATTTGGAATAAAATTAAAAGCATAAGCTTATTTTCAAAGATGTGTTGAGCAACAGTTCTACTTCTTTCCAAGCTTCTTCCTCCCATTTTTGGTGGGCAAGGAGGAAATGTGAGGTGCCCTTTGAGTGTTCCTGCAGCTCTCAGGATTACCAGGAACTGCTGGAAACTTGCACTCATTTTTATTATGATCATTTTTCTTCTTGCCTCCTTGATTTGGTATTTCTAGTAAACCTCCTCATTAAGGCAATATTAAGCCAACTCATACATATGTATATAGTCTTTTAATTATCTGTTGATGGATATGGACTGTGATACATTTACATAATGAGTTTTTAAAACATGCAGATGCACTTTACAATTAGACCCAGGTGGGGGCTGGGTGAGGCAGAACTTGAAAAAACAAGCTTACTTTTGCTCTTGACAATACCGAAGGCACCTACTAGAGAACCCCTGAAGTTTGAAGGTGCAAATCTGTACTGCTGAGGAGCTTAGTTCCTCCCTACAGATTTCAGATAATATTAGGGATGTTGTTAAATTAGAAGCCAGGCCAAGTAAAATGAAATTACATCCTATTCTGAATGCTGAGAGTGAAGCAAACAAATCGGGAGAAGAGCAATAATGCAGTCAAGACTGGGGAGCTATCACTAGTGTGGTGAACATTCCCATGTCCTTCAGTAATATCCAGTTCCCCTCCATTCTGAGCACAGGGGAGAGGCACATTGCCCACACCTGAAATTAGGCATGGCCCTGAAAGATGAGCAGAGATAATATTGGTCAATTTTGTACAGAAGTATTGAAGAGCCACTTTGTGAGATTCCAAGTTCTCTTCATTTTGCTTTGAGTCTGGAGAAACCCAAATGGTGGAGCTTCTGCCCGCCTAGGCTCTGGACTCGGGGGTGGCATGGAGAAGAGACCACTACTGCTATATGCTGAATATGCAGCACCAGCTAGAAATAAAACTTCCTTGTTCAAGGCACTGAGAATGGTTTGTTGTGACAGTAACAAAGCCAAGCCCATCCTGACTGACAAAGCTGGGACCAGAGACTTGAATACTATTCCAAGAACAACCTTTGCTAGAAAACTTGAGTCTAAGAGCTCAGTTCTGAAGAAAAGAGTTCCACGTAGCTCAGAAACAGATTAAGGAAGCTAAAACAAACCCATCTTCCTTGTTCCCCCAAAGGGACCATTCAAGTAGGTTCCCTAATCTTACACCTAAAAGACGGCACAGTCTTCTCAGTTTTACTGGGCTGACTGATGTTTCCACCCAGCTTCAGCGCAGGCTCCTGGCAGCTGCTGCATTTTGACATTTAGAGTAAGTAAATGTAGTGAATGTACCTGATCCATCTGACGGGCTGTTGTAAGGGTGACTGGTGATTTGTTAAGTCATTGCTAAAAAAAGACTGAGTTCCCTCAAATAAAAATTGTGATATAAATCCTTACTTGACAAACAAAAATACAGTATACTAACGCATATCTATGGAATTTAGAAAGATGGTAACGAGAACCCTGCATGCGAGACAGCAAAAGAAACACAGATGTATAGAACAGTCTTTTGGATTCTATGGGAGAGGGCAAGGGTGGGATGATATAGGAGAACGGCATTGAAACATGTTAATCATCATATGTGAAATGAATCGCCAGCCCAGGTTTGATGCTCAGGGCTGGTGCACCGGGATGACCCAGAGAGAGGGAATTTGGAGGGAGGTGGGAGGGGGGTTCTGGAAGGGGAACACATGTATACCCATGGCAGATTTATGTCTGCCATGGGTATAGCAAAACCAACCCAATAATGTAAAGAAAATTTAAAAAAAATCCTTATGTGATACTAATATCTGATAGAGGAAAAAATTAGAAAGTAGTGATACCAAAAGGGTCCTATGTTAGAAAGTGGTTTTCACTCACAGAAGCAACAGAGGAGCTGGCTACAGTTTTAAGACCCATAAGAAGGAGTGGGTCCCCAGTGAACGAGAAATTCTTTCTCCTTGCAACCCAAAGGAGAAAAAAGTAACAGACTTTTTTTTTTAAAAAAATGTACCGTGCACTTTTCTAAATACATTAGTTATGTAACTCATTTATTCATCACAAAACACTGAGGAAACTGAGGCACAGACAGGTCAAGTAACTTGCCTAGGGTTCTGGCTCAGCCAGCCCAGTTTCAAAGCTCATGCTGATATTAGAGAACCACTGACTGAAATGTCTGTCCGTGGCCATGCAGGCTTATGACTGCTTACTTGAGTTGCCTCACACTGAGAGGTCCCATGAAGGAACACAGAACTGAAAAGCCACTGCCAGCTAGAAGAATTTTGGAGAGGCCAAAGCGGGGAGGAGGTGCCAACCCATAATATGGACTGCTGACCTCCCAGAAGCCCTTGTGCTGGAAACCACCTTGACTGAGAGATGCTCCCACTGCCAGGAACTGGACCAAATACGGGCACAAGTAAGGTGACTGGCCAGAGACAATCTGGACAAGTAAACCCACTGCCATGAAACCTGAGACGGCGAGCCACGTGGCGAAGTGGCTCTCTTGGGTTCCCTTACTCTGCCCAGATGCCCCTTCTCAACAAGGTCTTCTGCTTTGTCAGTACAGTACGTGTGTCTCCTCACATAATTCATTTCTGAATGTTAGACAAGAGCCCACTCTCAGGCCCTGGAAGAGGTCCCCCTTATATTCCTATAACAATAATAGTACTGGAATTTTAGGTGCTTCTGTATCTACAACGTGTGAGCAATTTAAAAAGCCAAAAGATGGATGGAGAGATGAGTTAGTTATAAAGCAAACTATTGCTAGAGGCTAATTTTCAAAATAAGGTACAATGGTGACTTTTATCCAAATACAAAATAAACAAGTGTCTAAGATTTTATTTAACGCACTAATGAATGAGGAAATCAGGACGGTATTACAAACTTTCTTTCAGATACGCCATGTATATATGGACAGATGAGGAATTTGGGAAATGAATTTACAATGTTAGGACAACAGAATGGGGCAATATCCAGAGAGTAACATCAGTTGCATTCCCCTGGACACAGCTAGTGTTTCTATGGCAAGCATTATATGCATTACTATCTGTTCCCTACAAGTTAACTTCTATTTCTGCAGGGTTGTAAACAGTCTAGCCAAAGACAAAAGTGTGCACATTTATGAAATCTGATGGCCACTGATGCTCCACATAAAAGATATCCGGTAATCTCTTTTCACCCTTCTCAAAATCTCCCACGTTTTTCGCTCCAGTATTTCTCATCTTTATAGGTAGAAAGTTGAGTGAGTCTTGGAATTTTTTTGCCTCTGTGAGCAGGGATCTGGGAAAAAAAGAGTTGTTTGGGATCCTTATCCTTCCTGTCATCTAACTGAGAAGGTCATTTCTGACATATGGTTCTTTTTGAAAAACACTAAAAAAATTACTTCATATTCTCCTTTAACATCATTTAAGGTTTCAAATTGAATGTCTTCACCAAAACTAAACTCAACAATGTCCCACACTCGGTCCTGGCATCCCTTTTATGTAATACCTTCCTCTTCTACTTGTGGCTCAGCTGGTAAAGGATCCACCTGGAGAAGGAAAAGACTACTCACTCCAGGACTCTGGCCTGGAGAATCCCACTGACTGTACAGTCCCTGGGGTCGCAAAGAGTCGGACACACTGAGGGAATTTCACTTCTTTCACTTTCCTTCTCTACATTAAAAGACCTAGAAGGGTGGACTTTGGAGGGGAAAATTGAGGACACAACAGATATTTTTGAATACCTTCAACCTGTTCTTTTCAGCAAAGAGAATGAATTTCTTTTGGAGTTCCAGAGAATTCACCAGAGGTGGAAACTACAGAGATGCAAATTTTTGCTCAACAAAAGAAATGGAGTTTTGCCTCTAGAGATTCACCAAAGAATTGGGCTTCCTTTTTACATAATGGTATCTGTATCATTTGAGTGGCTAGCAGAAGGTGTATATCTTTTGTTGGTGATGCCCGCAGACCCTTAGAGGGACAAGATGGACTCTGTCTTGAGACCCAAGCTCCCAAGCAGCAGCTCTTAAGCTCTAGCATGCATACGAATCATAGGAGAACTTGGGGAACACCCAGATACTTGCCACCCAACCCTTCACTTCCAAAGATTCAGATTCAGTTGGTTGGGTGTGGGGACCAGGATTCTGCATTTCTAAGGAGCTCCTGGGTAATGCTGATGAAGCCCTCCTAGGAACGTACATTGGCTGGTCATTCTTTGGAGGGCCCTGTGCAAACCCTCTCCCTTTCACACCCACCTTTACAGGGACAGTGCCTATGGGCTGAGAGGCTGTGCCCATCTAGAGCCTAGACTCCTCTTGCTCTGGACCACCCTTGGGGTTCTTCCTAGAATTCCCAGAATTCCCTGACCAAAGACTCCAGCTTCCTGCCTGGGCCTGCATAGATTCTGCTCTTGATTTGGCCTCCTGAATCAAACTCTGTTAGTTTGTTTTTAACTTAATTCAGAGATGGATATGGGATCTGTGAGGGTTGAATTGTGCCTCTCTAAACATGTTGAAGTTCTGAATCCCGAGATCTGTGCCTGTAACCTTATTTGGAAATAGGGTGTTTGCAGATATAACCCCATAACATGCCAAGTTAAAATGCGATCATTAGGGGCAGCCCTAATCCAGTATAACTGGTTTTCTTAGAAGAAGAGGGACATTTAGACACAGACACACATACGGAGGAGGATGCTGCATGAAGACACAGAGATGCAGGGCCAGCCACAGGGGATGACAGATGCAGTTTGGAGTGATGAAGCTGCAGACCAAGGACTGACAGTTCTCACCAGAGACTGGAAGTGGCAAGGAATGAGTCTCCCCTAGAGCCTTCAGGGGTGCTGAAGTGCGTGGCCCTGCTGACACCTTGATTTTTGAGTTCCAGCCTCCAGAACTGGGAGACAATAAATTTCTGCTGACACCTTGATTTTTGAGTTCCAGCCTCCAGAACTGGGAGACAATAAATTTCTGCTGTTTTGAAGCCCCCTGGTTGGGAATAAGTTTCCGTAGCTTTTAAGCCCCCTGGTAGAGTAGATACTGGAAATGAAGGCAGCAATTCTGGTTCCACAGAGCGATTCTCTGAAAGGCAGAGTTGGTTGGCTGCAGAGCAGATACCCTTTAGGGAGAGGACAGGAGAGGAGGGAGGAAGGGTCGTATCATTTCCCAAAATGTGATGAACACCACAGAGGCTAGAAGTGAGTGAAAATGGTGGTTGAGAGGACCTTGGATTTGCCTTGAGGTGGGGGAGAAATGCAGGTTAAAAGCATAGGAGCAAACAGAAACAGCAGCGAGTTATCCTGTACCGAGGCTGACGTTGCCGTCAGGTTTCTTCAGTTAGTAGGGATGACACATACATGCACACACACACACACACCAATGACAACACACCTTCTCCACCGTTTGCTTATGGTCCCAGGTTTATAAACACACAAACATCTAAATACGTGCTAAGACCAAGGACCAAGCATCAGATATCACCCTGAAACTGCTTGTTGATTCCATTATACAGGATCAGT
This sequence comes from Antilocapra americana, assembly GCA_007570785.1. Classification (NCBI taxonomy): domain Eukaryota; kingdom Metazoa; phylum Chordata; class Mammalia; order Artiodactyla; family Antilocapridae; genus Antilocapra; species Antilocapra americana. The sequence continues at coordinate 15,379,370 of ML663565.1, forward strand.
GACTCCATCATTCTCTCCCATGGGAAGGTAATTGGACAGAGTGGTTAGCAGCATCAGGAACTGACTACTAAGCGAATAATTATCTGGCTTGTTTTCTTCCTATTTTCAAATAGCCCATAAGCCTCTCTGTCCCTGGTCTCTGAACATTTCATCACACTCAAATAGTGATGGACACTACTCCCCAAGGGCTATAGTTCCAACTTCTTTTCAAATCCAGAAAATTCCACCCTGGGCCCCCCAAGGCCATTAGATTCTTACAAAAGTCCAGCAGGAGCTCAGGAGTTGGGGTTGCTTACAAGGAAAGGTCATGCTTGTTAGTCATAGTTTGGGCAATAGAGAGTTTTGTGGTAAGGGATTTACAAAAAGAACTAGAAGGAACCTGAGTATCCTCTTCTCTCCCTGGCCTTTGCACCAGACAGAAGAGACAACTGGAGTGTGGCCTGCAGTGGTTTTCATGGATGTGATTCCTCCTGGGTCTCTGTAGATGGAGAGGAGTAGAATTCCTGGGGAAGGCCTTGAGGACAAATGAGGAGCAGACAGGGAAGGGATGTGGTGGAGACAACTCTGGGAAGGATGAAGGGGTCAAGTGTCTGGGGCTGAGCCTTCTGGTAATTCTTTTTCTTGAGTCTTCTTCACATCATCCCACAGTACTCAAGAATCAAATTCCTACCCAAAGTATCAACGTTTTAGGATGACACCTAGTTTCCAAATGCTTTCTCTCCAAGTAGGGGGAGAAACAGACAGCATTTTAGAACAATGTTGGTGAGAGGGTGAAATCTATGTTTCAAATCTCTTTCCTGCCCAGGTGTGGATGCTAAATCATAATTGGGGAACTTCCCCCAATCCCTAGGTTGTGTTGAAGTTTGGGGATTATGAGAGTGCTTAAAAAATGGATGGAGGACAAGGAGAGGGGACGTGACTGTCTTTCCTCTCCATCTGCCTATTCTGGCATCCACTAATATTCCCTCCTTCCCATCTGGCCTATCAGGAGTCTACTCAGATGGCTACTGTCTGTCTGTCTAGGCATCACACTCAGCTGTCTCTAGTGCTCATGGGCAAGGCTTAGCACCAGGGAACTCTGTCAGGCTTGTCCTTTGTTTGCCCCCTCCTTCCAGCCCAGGAAGCCTAGTGCAGGTCTCCCTGTTCTCTGATTCCCCAAACTCTATGATTCCTCTCCCCAGGACTGGGATAGGGACAGTGAGCCAGGAAGCAGAGCCCTTTCAGCAACACGGACAACTGAGGTTTTCGTGCTTTCCCTGTATCCTTCTTTTGCCTCAGTCTACAGAACCATTATTTAGTCTGGGATGGGAAAAATGAATTGGGACTGATCACATATTCTTTTAAAACTACATGGTATAAGATACACACCCTGAGTCCTTCAAGATTTTGGCCCAAATTCTTAAAGCCAGGATTTTGCTGAATTTTTCCCCCCTGTTCCCATCTCACAATCCTTCCCTGAAACAGTATAGAGAACATTTTTTTCCTGGGACCTTGATGGGAGAAAGGTTCTGAAGGTAACATGAAGTCTGTAGCAAAGTATCATTGAATTACCATGTGATATTAGGATGCTTTAAAGTGTAGACTTATTCTAGAAGCAATGTAGGAGATCATGATAGGTTAGAGGGTGAACTCGAGGGGAGCAAGTCTGGTATGGGAAAGTCTTGGTAAGAGGTGATTTTATACCCTGACTTGAACTGTGGAATTGAAAAGGAAACATCTTTTTAGATGAATAGGATCTAGTGTATACAAAATTTGCTGACTCTTTATATGTGAAGAGGGAGGGAGTAGCTGGAATCTAGGGGGACTCTCAAGTTTATGACTCCGAAGACCAAATGGATAGAATGTTATCAACCAAAGCAAAGACAGGAGAACAGGCTTGGGTGGGATACTCTGCCAAAAAGAGGCTACTTCACGCTGTACAAAGAGCATTGTCTCCTTATTGCTGTGTAACAAATCACTGCAAAGTTAGCAGCTTAAACCAGCACACGCTTCTTATTTCAAAGTTTTTGTGGTTAGGAATCTGCCCATGGCTTAGCTGGATTCTCTAATTTAGGGACTCTCATAAGGCTGCAATTAAGGCACTGAACAGGACTCAGGTCTCATTTGAAGATTCAACCAATCTCACTTACATGGACGTTGTCAGGATTCAGTTCCTTCAGGGCTGCTGGACAGAGGTTTTCCTCAGCTTTTGCCAAGTGGGATTATCCAATCTGGCCCCTTGTTTCATCAAAGCTGGCAAGAGAAAGCTAAGAGAGTCTGCCAGTAAGGCGAAAGTGACTATTTCTTATAACCTAAACTGGAAGCAACGTTCTGTCACCTTTGCCATGTACCATTCACTGCAAGCAAGTGCCAGATGTAGCCCACGTTCAAGGGCAGGTACTTCCATGAGGGCCATCTTAGACCCTGCCTGCCACATTCAGACAGACCTAGAACTGAATTTTCCTTTTGCCACTCACGAGGTGCTAATTCTGAATAAGTTCTTTGAGTGTTCTAAACTTATTTCCTCATCTATAAAATAGGGATATTACTACCTGTCTCACTGGATGGCTGGTAGGTTGAACAAGACAGTAAAGATAACAAACCTAGCCCGTTGTTTTTTCCTCTGCCATTCTGATTAATGACTGTCCAGATAATTCCTTCTTTGCCACCATGAAGCTCAGAGTAATGACCTGCCAATAACCTGGATTCACCCCCACCCTGACTGATAACATCGGTAAGAAAAACCCTTGTAATCATCTCACTGGGATTTGGGGATGGATGTTACTACAGCAAAATCTAGCCTATCTGGCAGATACATCCTTTCAAATGGGTCTATATATTACTGATTTCTGATTTACTGTCAATTTCTTTACCTTGAATGGTACTGCATTTCAAGCTGGTTTTTTCGTTGTTCTTCACGCTGGCTTCATTTCTTAATACTGTCATTTGGTGCCACAGAAACACCAGACCTCTTTCTGTGTCATTGTTTGCCTAAAGGCCCAATTTTAGCTGTGGTAAGAGGGGATGTCTCAGACAAGGGATGTCATTTCCCAGCCTTTGAGGGATCCTGCTCCAGCAAGCTGAGTAATTTGTTAGAGACTAAAGGGATGCGGAGGAGATGCAGTGTCACCAGCAACAGGAAAATACACTCATGTGGTTTCTTCTTGTGTCTAACAAGATTTTTAATTGTTTCTGAAGAAATCAGCCAACTGATGATAACCATATGGAATGGTTAAAACATGGGGTAACAGAATAATACAGTTGGATCATGATTCTTTAGTTGTCTGTAAAATGGCATGTAATTTGTAAACCAAAAATGGTGCCTAAGGCAACAATCTTAGCGAGGTTCTTCATTAGAAATTCCTCCCAAACGATTCCAAATGGATGGTACTCTTTAAAACAGTTCATTTTAACAACATTCCTTAAAGGACCATTTCACTCACAATTATTATTTTTTTAATAAACCTAATCACCTGCCTAATCCTATTGATTTTGGGTCCCTCCTCTCCTCCCACACTTCATATAATCTGCAGCATTTTCTTTCCTACCAGTGTTCCAGGAGTCTCTCTTTGGTCACAGTTTCAGTAGATGCCAGCAGGACAGGGATTCTGGGTGTTGCTATATAAATTTTCCAGGGATATTCTTTTAGTTTATGTTTTATAAAGACCTAACTTAGGGATAAGGATTAAAATCACATAATGGGAGAAAAAATATATATATTGTTAAGAAATGGTTAAAGAAAACATGCTGAATGAAATAGACAGTAAATGACACATGGCTTTAGATACTGTGTGGTTTGGGTGCTAATGACCAATCCCTCCCTCAATTACAGTGGGAACAGGTCCTCTCCAGGAGGGCCTGGAGTGAAGATTCAGTCTAGATCTTACTCCAGCAGCTCTTCTTTTATGGTTGTGGGTGTATTTCTCTGGACTCTTATTAAGCATTTTTTATTCTACTGTGGACCAGGTTTGACGTCATGAGAATCCAGATGGGCACATATTTGGATCAAGGCTACTGAAGTAACCACTGAGGGCTTTCTGTCTGTCCATTTGCCTCCAGGTCTGTTTTTCTCTGTAATGGTGCAAAGTTTAACACAACACAGACTCGGAGACTTTTAATCTCAAGGATGAAAACAGATTTTCTACTGCTTGGCTGTTTCTCTTCCTACCGCACGAATCAGCGGTGCTCCTGAAATGATGGCAACCTGCTCTTGCAAATGCAAACACAGCTGGGACTATGGCTTCTCCCACTTCCCACTTAATAGTTACCAGAGGTGCTTGCTGAAAATACAGACTTCCAGATTCTTCTGCTGTCTACTGAATCAGAATAGGTGAGAGCGGAGTTCTCAACTCTACTTGTAAAAACAAACTTTTGAGATGATTCTGACATCCATTGGTCAGACAACTCCCTCCATGAAAAACACTTCTTATAATGATGCCCTCTCCCTAGGATTCTATAGGATTTCTCAACTTTGATTGGGAAATGAATATATCCTGGTCTGAGTGATAAATGAACATCTTTCCTTCATTATTCAAAAGGCTTTTCATCTTAGATGGTTTTCTTGTTTTAACTTTCACATGTATTTCACTAAGTTCTTGCTGCTCCCTTGGATGATAGGTCCACTTAAGCCAAATAACAGTGACAAAGCTTCTGCTTTCAATGCTGGGATATGGTGGCAGAGCCATGAAGCCAGCATGTTTATTACAACTGACACATGTCTGGGAGAGTCTACTGTTAAAAGATATTTATTTCTAAGATATCTTCAAATAAATGCCCAACAAGATGGTAACCTCATTAAATGCAGCAATAAAAAAAAAAAAAAACACTCCTGTACTTCCCTGATAGAATTAGCAATATTAACCTCCATTATCTATAATATGGTGGTAATTTGTAATTCCTTCCACTAGAGCATACTTGGAAAAGATGGTTTAAAATATAATCAAAGTATTCTCAAATGCAAAAACGAGACTGAAAAAAACGTAAGAGAAATCCTTGGGGGCCCACACCAAAGAAGTTGAAAGCCCAAGCTCAGACGGCATTTGCCAATTTCAGAACTAAGAAATGTAGGTTCAGCGGCTCTGTGGGAACAAAAACAAGATCTTGATCTTGTTAAAGTCAGGGGTGGGGATGAGATGGCTAAATAAATCTGGGACCCTGAAAGAATGGGCTAGAAAACAGTTGCTTCCTAAGAGAGATGAGAAATAAATGTGTCTGTCTTGACCAAGGTTCTGAGTGAGTAAACACATCTCCTCACAAGTAGTAACAATAGACTTGCTAGCATGGGTTTGGAGTCACATTTATACTGCAATTAGTTAGAGTCAGCAGCAGTGGTCTTTACCACACAGAAGACATTTTATCAACAGCTCTAGTTGACACTTAGAATTGAGTATATACTTGGATTTCTTGGAGGCTGCTATGTGACCTTCTGAGAAGAGGCTCTTGCAACACATTTTAAAATTCTTGAGAGAAAGCAAATGATAGGAATTAGCAGCTGGTACTCAGCTTAAAAGGTTTTGTCAGTGAAAACCCATAGTGTTCAGCAAATCTGTTAACCTTTCAAATGATAAAGAGATGGACAGGGCAAAGTGACCTAGATAGAAGAAAAAAGTAAAGAGCTAGAGAAGAGGTCCATGGTGATGGGTGATACAGCAACATGGTCAAATTTCAGACACTCAAGGACTTCCTTGGCGATCAAGTGGTTAAGATTCTGTGATTCCACTGCAGGGATGAGGGTTTGAGCCCTGGTAAAGGAACTAAGATCCCATGCGGCCAAAATTAAAAAAAAAAAAATGTATACAGCGTAAGACAAGATATACGAGCCTAGAAAAGAAATTTGGGATGTATGTCAAGCATGAGAACTGCCAACACCTTTAAATTAGAAGACAAGTGGGCTTGAATTCAAGGGTTTCCTTCTTTTGGCCCTGTTCCAAGAAGACAGCTGTTGATGCCCTGGTGCTCAGTGTAGCTTCACACTTGACAACGTTGACCATCCTCAGAGAGGATGATGTCACCTGTCACTTCTTAAGGGCAACCATTAGTTTTGGAGCTTAGGTGATGGTGACAAAATAGATTTCTTTCTTAATAAATATGCTTGTTGCAATAGCTACACTCTTTGGCTGCAAAAGAAATAGAGCTGAAATTGAACAAAGTTGCAAAACCATTAATCTGTGTGGAATGAATAAATAATCATAGCCCTGAAAACCCTGATTTCTTTTTCAACATCACTTTTGTTCAGATGAACTCACTCTACCAAAGCTCTAGGAACAAGAGGGCCAGCTGTCACTGACATATTGCAAAGGCAGTTGGCATGGTCTTGAGAGCTTTTAGCTTGGGAGTGGCAGATTATCTATCTCTATGTTATAGACATAGTGGCTGTGTAAGTTATCATTCAGATGTGAACGTTTTGAAAACTAAAGGGGACACTGTTAATAATTACAGTCATAAGATGGATTGTCCTGGGGAAACCGTGATGCCCAGGCATACAGGAAAAGCATTTGGTCATGTGTTCAATTACAGCTCACATCCATTTAATGACCTGTGCTTTGGTGCTGCGCATGTGTGCTAAGTCACTTTAGTCATGTCGGACTCTTTGCGACCCTGTGGACCATAGCTCACCAGGCTCCTCTGTTCATGGGGTTCTCCAGGCAAGAATACGGGAGTGGGTTGTCATGCCCTCCCCTCCATGGGATCTTCCTGACCCAGGAATCAAATCTGCGTCCCTTACATCTCCTGCACTAGCAGGCAGGTTCTTCACCACTAGCACCACCTAGGAAGCAGGAGTGCTGTGAGAACTGCTGATTAGGCATCAAGGTAAGAAATCCATGTGCACATTTGTCATTAGTATCACTTCTGAGCCTATGCACCAAGGAGGAACCCTCCATCAGTATGCAGAACTGCTGAATGCTGGAGCCACAGAGGCTGCATCTGAGAGTCCAGGGCCACAAGTGTTAGGTCTGAGAGTGCCCCAAACAAGTGACTGCTAAACAGAATGCCACCATCTAGCCTCACAGCAGAGCAATTCTGGTCCATGCTTCAGTGATATCATAAATTGCTATATGTCACAGATTTTAGTGACCTGTCTTCAGAGTCAAACCCCAGGACTATACATCTGATGCTGAGGATCAACTGGGTCTGCCAAACATAGTTAGAGAATTTTGGTGCTCAAAACCAGAGATTCACACCTGACATGTAACACAGACAGCAGAGAATCATTTCATACCATGTGCATTATTGAGCATCTGCCAGTGGTGATACACAGCATGGGGCTCTGAAGTCAACTGCCCGAGTTCAATTCCTGGCTCTGCCATTTACTAGCTATGTGTCCTTGGGTAAACAACTTAACTTCTCAGTGCCTCGGTTTCCCTCCCATGCACACCTGTGTGAGACAACGTACCTAAAGCACTTAGCGCAGTGTCCGGCCCACAGTGGATACTTAATGAACGTCAGTGCGCGTGTTGAAGGCTTTGTGCTGGACCGAAGGCACAGAGATGGAGAACACACGGCTCTCATGAGTCCAGACCCCCTCAGCCAGACCAGGTCCTCAGGGGGGACTGACGCCTCACATCCTCCTAGAGACCCCCTTTGGTCCAAATTTCAATGACGGCAAACGCCGAGCTTAGTGTCCCTCACTAGCTACCCAGGCTCCTTAGTCTTTCCTCTCTCTCCCTTATTTTCATTAAGAGTTTATTTACAGAACAGTTTTAGATGACAGAAAATTGAGCAGGGAGTACACTGAGTTGCCAGCGGGCACACAGCGTCCCTGTTATTAACATCTTACATTGGTGCGCTGCATTTGTGACAAAGGAATAACCATCAAGAATGACTACTAATGTCCTTGGTCCCGCAGATTTCCTTAATCACTACCAGGTGTGCTTTCTCTGCCCCAGGATGCCACACTGCATTTAGGCATCATGTCCTCTGAGGCCGCTCTTGGCTGTGACAGTTTTTCATAGTTTCCCTGTTTTTGATGACGCTGATGGTTTTGAAGCATCCCGGTTAGTCATATTACAGCATACCCCACGACTGGGATCTGTGTGACGTTTTCCTCATGATTAGCTTAGCGTTAGAAGTTTTAGGGAAGTAGGATCACAGAGGTAAGAGCCATTTTCATCACATCATATCAATGGTGCAGACACTTAATGCGATTTACGACTACTGATGTTGACCTTGATAACCCCCTTCGAAGTAGATTCCATCCTGTTTCTCCACTATAAGATCACTCTTGCGCACCCCCACCCTTTTCTATACTTTACTTTTTGGAAGGAAATCACTATTTACAACCCACACTTCAGGAATGGGGCTTCCCTCTCCCCATTTTTTAAGGGCACAAGAGACAATACCTTCTACTCTATGTATATACATTTATTAAAATTTGGTATTCTGTGATTGTGAGCAAGAGGTGGCAAGGAAAGAAGTTATTATCTCAGAGGAAGGCTGAGCTCCCGCCTGAGGACAAAATGTTTAAATGGAGATGAGCTGGTTTTCTCCAGTGGTGGTCAAAGGAGTCAAATGAAGTAAGACAATAGGATGAGAGGAAGCGAAAGAAGTGGGTGGTGTCTGCCATGGGAAACATCTGACAGTAATTTTAAATGAATAGGGTGCGCCTCTTCTATAGACTCTAAAATCCCTTCTTAAACGTCTATAGACTCTAAAATCCCTTCTTAAACTAAGGTCAGTGGCAATTCTTTGAGTTCCAACCTAATTGTTATGCATTCACTATTTAAGGGTTTTTTTTTTAAAGCTGTCAGTTTGGTTGAAGAGGATAAGAAAAGAAGCAGGAATATCTTTAGACATGTTGAAAGAACTCATTTAGCTGCTTCCTAATTAATCAGTCTGTTTTCTGAGATCAAACTGCTGTATAATTACTAGAGGAAAATTACTTTAAAGAGAGCCCCAAACTATCTATAGGAAAATGTAGTGAGAACACTTAACCTGCTTAACCGGGGATGAACAATTGCATTAACAGAGTGATTTCCCATCACCTGGTTAGGAAGAAAGAAAGTGAAGTCGCTCAGTTGAGTCCGACTCTTTACGACCGCATAGACTGTAGCCTACTATGTTCCTCTATCCATGGCATTTTCCAGGCAAGAGTACTGGAGTGGGTTGCCATTTCCTTCTCCAGGGGATCTTCCCAACCCAGAGATCAAATCTGGGTCTACCGCATTGTAGGCAGATGCTTTACCATCTGCACCACCAGAGAAGTCTGGTTAGGAAGGGTTAATCCTATTTTAGAGCTACTTCTTTATAGAGTGTGTTGATGAGGGAAGAAGAGGAAACCATCAGGCTGACAGGTACTGAATCCAAAATCCTGAGATCTACCAGACTAGACATTTTCACTATGTTAATATTTTTCTCCCCTGCACTTAAAGTACCAGGTAGTTTTCATAGTATGTTCTGAGATAAAATCTCCCATACAATAAATGCCAAGTTTTGTTTAACCAGCCAGCCAGTCAGCATCTGGAAGCAAGTCTGCAGGCAGATTTTTAACTTCCAGGAATTCTGTTGAGGATTTAATGTTTCTATAGCAACATTTTGTTGTGGCATAAACCACGTTTGAAGAATGCTGCAGGGTTTGCTTCTGTAATGTGTTTCTTTTATCTCTCCACTATCTATTAGAGTCTCAAGATTTTATATATTACATATATGCCTGCTCTAATTGTATTTTCTAACATTATTCCCATGTGAAAACTCACATAATAGAAACTCAAATCTGTCAAAGGATTTTGCAAGAAAGAACTGTGTGAAGAAATGACTATTCCTCATTCAAAGCTGTAAATTTCTATGCAAGGTATTTTATTTCTCCAATAGTAATATGCTTTCATTATAGGAAAACTGACTGTCTAAATCTGAAAGAAAAAATGACGACATCATTAAAACCATTAGGCTGGAAATAATGCAGTAGTTTTTTAACCCAATGGTGCTCAGAGAGTAGCAGGAAGGTTTTTGATTATCCAGGATTTGATGATGGATGCAGGACTTTTTAGTCCATTTTAATGGCTGCGATTGGTGTGCTTCAGAAGAAAAAGATTTGAGATATGAAAAAAAAAATTCCCATCTACATGTTCCTAAGAACTTTTTTTGTAACCCTGAATGTTTAGCAGGTAGAACTGAAAATTAATGTCAGAGATGAGTGATTTCCAGGGGAGTCAGAATTTATATACATTTTATGTTTTTCTGTATATATATATATATATATATATATATATATATATATATACACTTCTTCCTCTTAAGACCTGAAGTCATAATCTTCCCATTGTGATGTCACAATCATTGCACAATAACTAAACACTAAACGGTTTAATTTCTTGTTATTCAGTAACCAAAAACTAGATTACTGCCCTGTGGATTTCCATTTTATGAAAGCAAGGATGAAAGAAACTTAAGACATAAAATTTCATATGAGATGTTCTCTCCTTAGAAATTCTGTGTTGAAATGAACCTGTTCCTAAGGAGAATATTCAAAATTTTTTCTTTGACATATTAGAGGAGGTTTAACTATCTTTGTTAAACAAGTTACAGGCCACTCATTAGGCTAAGTGAAATGTCCAAAGGTCAGGATGACTATGTCTCAAGTCTTACTCACAACTAAATGATGAATTTTGACAAGGATTCATAATTGGGGATCACAAAGACCAGAGAATGCATACTGTAGGAGTTTAAATACTTTGAATGCAATTTCTTTTTAAGAATTATAATTCAAAGCCCATCTAACACAGGCTTATTATAGTCCCTAATGTTTCCATTTACAAAAGGAACACAATTTACATGTGACTTCATCAAAGAGGCAAGAGGGTGGCTTCATCTTTGGAACATTCTAAATGATTCCATCCGATGCCTGAGAATGTGGTGTGATGTGACTTTAGGGGAAATAATGCCAAGAAATGTCCCTTAATTGTGTGTAAATATCTGAAATTCTACTTGTAAGAGTAGGTGGGGAGATTGCAGTAGTATAAAGACGACAGTACAGACTTTGGAAACAAATCTCAATCCATAATCTAGGACTTAGCGCTTACCAGCAGTAGCACTTTGGGCAACCTTGACCTCATCTATAAACTGGAGATAACGAGATCTGTGAAGTCACTCTCCTGGGTCCACTTTCCAGTCACTCCTAGTCTCCTTATCCTTCATTGCAATTCACCATAGAGGCTGGAAGACCCGAAGTTCTTGCCCTTTCATTTTCTTTGCAGATGGGGTAGCCACTGACCCAGTTCTGGCCAATGAGAGGTACATGGAAACATGTTCAGGGCTTCTGAGAGAACTTCTGCTTCCTTGAAAAGCCCCCAAAGAGATCTCATTGGTATCACCTCTTTTCTTTCTTCTCTATGAAATCTGGGGCTTCATTAGTTATCTTGCATTATGAAAAAATGTGAATAAGAACGAAAAGGCAATTTGCTAGGTATAGCAGAATGGAAAAGTAGAAAGACTCTAAGAGTCTTTGATGGCATCATCAAACTGATGAAATGCCAACTTCTACATTCATTGTAATATGAGAGAATTGACTGTCTTTGAGGTTTAAACTGTCATCAGTGAGATATTCTGATTCTTATAGCTGAAAGCGTTTCCTACATGCCTATCTCACAACCATGTTATAATGATTAAATGAAATGATAAAACCCTAGCACAGGACTTGGTTCACAGTAGACAGAAAATACATGTTAGCCCCTTTCTCTACCAATGCTTCCCATCTATCTGTAAGTACAAAGACACAGTAACAGAATAACTCATTAAATATTTCATACTCATTTATTAATGCTGTTAGCTGCCTTCCTCTTCAGGAGGGGATATAAAAGGTCTAATAGATTGTGTCAAGGTTGTGTTTAAAATAGGAGCACTGAAGGATTTTTAAGTGAGGACACCATATGGTGAGATTTTCTTTTTAGATAAATCAGCCTAGACGTTTTGTGGGATATATTTCGAGTGGAATGGGGCTTGAAGCAGGGAAAAGAAAGGAAAGTCTTGCATATAAAGGCTTTATAACAATCTGCGATAGATGATGAAAGTAAATCTGGGGCAGCAACAGCAGTGATGGAGAAGATGAAAGGAAGGTAAACCTACTTTATCAGGTATAGTAATCAGGATTTGGTGTTTGATTGGATATGTGTGTGAGGAGAAGGTAGGGGTCAAGAATTAATCTTATGTTTCTAGCTTGAGCATCTATATGGGGTAGGGGAGTTGTACAAATAATTGAGAAAAATACAGTTATTGATTCAGAGAAATGTTAACATGTTCAAGCATACTGAGCTAGTTGTATCCATGAGACATATTGAATATCTGAACCTGAAGGGAAATGAAGAAGCCTTCAGTTTAAAAGTAGAGGCTAAACCTGAGAGTACGTGAGGAAAAAAAAGATGAAGTTTAATTTTAGTATGCTTTCAGATAAAATTGAGACAGTAATAAATGGATATTAATAAACTACCAGGAAAATAATGAAAACGGAACTGTAGCCAAGATAATGGAGTAGGAAGACCCTGAGCTCACTTCCTCCTGTGGGCACTCCAAAATTACAACTATTTACAGAGAAACTATCTATGAGGATGACCTAAAAACCAGCACAAAAGATCTTCCACAACTAAAAATATAAAGAAAGAACCACAATGAGATGGGTAGGAGGGGTGGAGATGCGATCCAGGCGAGACCCATATCCTGGGTAGGCAACCCACAAATGGAAGGGTTATCACAATTACCCAAGTTCTCCCAAGAACTTGCTCTCCAAGAGCAAGGGGTACGGCCCACATCCATCTCTCCAGCTTGGGGGTCCTACATCATCATCAAGAAGATGAGCCCCCTGAACATCTAGCTTTGAAAACCAGCAGGGCTCATGTATGGGAGAACCAAAGGGCTGTAGGAAACAAAGACTCTCCTCTTAAAGGATGTGTACAAAATCCCACATGCTCTGAGTACAGAGGAGAGGGAGTAATTTGAAAGAAGTCTGAGTCAGAATCACTGGCTTACCTTGAGTAACCTCCCAGAGAGGCAGGAGGCAACTGGGACTCTCCCTGGGGATATAGACACGGGTGGTAGCTATTTGGGGGAGCTCAGTCTACTACAAGGACAGTGATGATGGCAAGTGCAATTTTGTAGTCCTTCCTCTAGCCTGTCAGCACCGGGGGCTTACCTGCCCACCAGCAGGTTGGCACTAGGCCTCTCCGCTAGGACCTGGCCCAGTTTACCAGCAGAACAGCAGCCACCACATAAGGTTCAGCCTGGTAGCCAATCTGGATGGAGCCAGCCTACTTAGTGTGCCCACAGTAGTCAGCACCACCACAAGAGAAGGGCCCGTGAAGCCAATGTAAGGAACACACCTGGAGCACATAACTCTGGTGGCCTCAACATAATAAAGGCCTACAGTCCACGTTATGCTCACAATGAAAAGACGAAAGCATTTCCTCTAAGATAAGGAACAAGATGAGGACTTTCATTCAACATATTCAACATTAGAAATCCTAGCCACAGAAATCAGAGACAAAAAATAAATAAAAGTAATATAAATAGGAAAGGGAGAAGTAAAACTTACTGTTTGCAGATGTCATGATATTACACAGAGAGAATTCTAAATACTCCACCAATAAAATTTAAAAATAAATAAATTCAATGAAGTGTTAAGATAAGTTGAAATAAAGAAATCTGTTGCATTTCTGTACATTAACAGCAAAGTATTTCATAGAAGGAAAAAAAATAAGAAAAGATATCATTTATGATTGTGTCAAAAAGAAACAATATCTAGGAATAAATCTAATCAAGAAGATGAAGACCTAAAGTTGGAAAACTGTAAAACATTGATAAAAGAAATTGAAGATGATGCAAGCAAATGGGAAGACATCTCATCCACATAGATAGAAAGAATATTTTAAAAATTACCTTACTACCTAAGGCAATCTACAGAATCAATGCAATTCCTACCAAAATACCAATGGTATTTTTCACAGAATTAGAACAAATAATTATAAATTTTTCATGAAACAACAAAAGACCATAAATAGCTAAAACTATTTTGAGGAAGAAGAACAAAGCTAAAGGGAACATGCTTCCTGATCTCAAACTAAACTATAAAGCTAGAATAATCAAAACAGTATGGTACTAGCACAAAAGTGGAAACATAGATCAATGGGACAGAATAAGAGACTCAAAATGAACACATACATATATGGTCAATTCATCTATGACACAGGAGGCAAGAATCAACAAAACAAAAAGGCAGCCTTCTAAATGAGAGGAAAACATTTGCAAATAACATATTCAAAAAGAGATTAATATCCAAATATACAAAGAACTTGTACAGTTCAACATGAAAAACAAAAACAAACTACTTGATTAGAAAATGAGCAGAGTCCCTGAATGGATATTTTTCCAAAGAAGACATACAGATGGCCAACAGACTCATACAAAGATGCTCAACATCACTTACCAGGGAAATGCAAATCAAAACTATAATGAGATATTACCCACGCCTCTCAGAATGGCTATTATAAAAAAGACAACAATATAACAAGTGTTGGCAAGGATGAGGAGAAAAGTTGGTGGAAAGATAAATTGGTATGAAGGTGAAATTCTGTTGCTAAGTCACATGCAACTCTCTTGTGACTATGGACTGTAGACTGCAAGGTTCATGGAACTCCCCAGGCAAGAATACTGGAGTGGGTTGCCACTTCCTTCTCCAAAATTAGTGTAACCACTATGGAAAATATTATGAACTTTTTATACAGAACTACCATATGATTCAGTAATTCTACTTCTGGGTAATTTTCTGATGAAAACACTAATTTGAAGAATTTAAAGAATCTTCCATTCAATAAAAAAATATTTTTTTTAAAAAAAGAATTTTTCCTATACCCAGGATTTGAGGTCCTGACAGCATTTCCTGGGTGAGATTTCAGAATTGCTATGATCTCTGACTGATGTATCTTTCTACCTTTCAATGGGAGTGTAAATAGAAGGTGTACCATGTCTGTTTCTACTGTTGTATGTTGGAGGCATTGAGGATATACATATATATATGGAGAGAGAGAGGGTAGTTTTTTTTTTTAATAGTTTCTAGGCTTCAAGATTAAGAGAAGTCGCATCCACATATGACATAGAGACTACTATAAAATCATGAATAGACTTATCACTCATAATTAGATAGGACTTTAGGGGAAGAATGGACGTATTTATTTTGTGAATGAAAGGAAGGAAAGAAAATATTTTGGACCTGGGGTAGATATGGTAGACTGTATCATTATTTCCAATTATTTGCTGCTCTCCTCTGGATTATTCTTTTTCATGACATTGACATTAAGCTCGATCTTGTGACTTTCTGTGGCCTGTGAAGGTGAGTAGAAATGATACATGTCACTTCTGAGCAGAAACATTAAGAATGATTTCATTAAATATGAGTCGTTGAACTGAGGTGGATAAACCTAGAGCCTATTTTATGGAATGAAGTAAGATAGAGGAAAACAAATATTGTATGTTAATGCATATGGTGGGCTTCTCTGATAGCTCAGTTGGTAAAGAATCTGCCTGCAATGCAGGAGACCCCGGTTCGACTCTTGGGTCAGGAAGATCTGCTGGAGAAGGGATAGGCTACCCACTCCAGTATTCTTGGGCTTCCTTTGTGGCTCAGCTGGTAAAGAACACACCTGTAATGCAGAAGACCAGGGTTCAATCCCTGGGTTGGGAAGATCTGGAGAAGGGAAAGGCTACCCACTCCAGTATTCCAGCCTGGAGAATTCCATGGACTACAGTCCACAGGGTCACAAAAAGTCAGACAGGACTGAGTGACTTTCACTTTCTTTCAATGCATATGGTAAAGAATCCACCTGACAATGGAGATGGGGGTTCAGTCCCTGGGTTGGGAAGATCTGCTGGAGTAGGAAATAGCAACACACTCCAGTATTCCTGCCTAGAAAATCCCATGGATAAGAGGAGCCTGGCAGGCTACAGTCCATAGGGTTGCAAAGAGTCAGACATGACTGAGCGTGAGCACATGGAATTTAGGAAAATGGTACTGATGAACCTATTTGCAGGACAGGAGTACAGTCACAGACATACAGAATGGACTTGTGGACACAGCAGGGAAGGCGATGGTGGGAAATACTGAGAGAGCAGCACTGATATATATACACTATCACGCATAAACAGCTAGCTAGTGGGGAGCTTCTGTCCAACACAGGGAGCCCAGCCTGGCCCTCTGTGATGACCTAGAGGGGCGGAATGGTGGGTAGGTGGGAGGAGGCTCAAGAGGAAGGGAGTGTGTCTGTGTCTGTCTGTCTCCAGTGGCCCAGGCAGTATAGAATCTGCCTGCAGTGCGGGAGACCTGGGTTCGATCCCTGGATTGGGAAGATCCCCTGGAGGAAGGCATGGCAACCCACTCCAGTATTCTTGCCTGGAGAATCCCCATGGACAGAGGAGCCTGGCAGGCTACAGTCCATGAGGTCATAAAGAGTCGGACACGACTGAGTGACTAAACACAGCATACACACACACACACACACACATACACACACATTGTTGTATAGCAGGAACCAACACAACATGTAAAGCAATTATCCTTCAATTAAAAATTTTTTTTAAAAAAGAATCATTTTATGGTATGGCATTTCTCTTTTCTTTCTATTGCAGAAAGAAGGACCCCAGATATATACTCCATCTTTCGTTTAGATTCTCTCCACCCCGCCGCCGCTGAAAAAAAGACTCATGCCACAGAACCACAACCAACTAGCACCCAATATGTTATGTGAGCTAAAAATAAACTTGTGTTGTTACGAGGCCCTGATATTTTAGAGTTGTTTTGTTACTGCAGCATAATTAACTAATAACATGGGGCTAATGCATTTATATTTATATAGTTAAAGTGGTCTCCATTAAAATGAAGAACAAGACAGGAATGCCTACTATCACTATCTAATACTGTTTGGAGAGTCTAGTAAATGCAATAAGTCTAAATTCACTATATAAGTATGGGGAAAAAAAGAGGTAAAATGCTTTGCTGATAATATCACTTCATGCTTCTATCACCAAGAAACTCTAGCTAAAAGACAAGTAGAAGTAATAAAGAATTCAATAAACTGGGTGGATACAAGATAAAGATATAAAATAATTAGCTTTCTCTATATGAGCAACCTAGATAGCGTATTGAAAAGCAGAGACATTACTTTGCCAACAAAGGTCCGTCTAGTCAAGGCTATGGTTTTTCCAGTAGTCATGTATGGATATGAGAGTTGGATGGTGAAGAAAGCTGAGCACCGAAGAACTGGTGCTTTTGAACTGTGGTGTTGGAGAAGACTCTTGAGAGTCCCTTGGACTGCAAGAAGATCCAACCAGTCCATCCTAAAGGAGATCAGTCCTGGGTGTTCATTGGAAGAACTGATGTTAAAGCTGAAACTCCAATACTTTGGCCACCTGATGGGAAGAACTGACTCATTTGAAGAGACCCTGATGCTTGGAAAGATTGAAGGCAGGAGGAGAAGGGGACAACAGAGGATGAGATGATTAGATGGCATCACCGACTCAATGGACAGGAGTTTGAGTAAACTCTGGGAGTTGGTGATGGACAGGGAGGCCTAGCGTGCTGTGGTCCACAGGGTCGAAAGGAGTCGGACACAACTGAGTGACTGAACTGAACTGAATGCTATACAGAAAGTTCACTCACAATTTAATAAGATAAAGAAAATTAACCCAACAGCAAAATTGAAGTTGGGGATATGAATAGGCAACTGACAGAAAAACAAGTACACTAAAATGTTCAACCTTCCTCCAACAGACAGAGAAATGAAAAACTGAATTGCCATGATGCTTCCCACAAGAGTGGCAAACATAAACGTGTGCTAGCTCCTCTTATTAGCAGAGATGGGGGCAAGGCAGGGCGATCCCACCCATCACTGGTGGGAACAAGGAAAGGCAATGCAACTCAGGAGCTCTATTGACAATTTAAACACAGATACAGTTCAACCCAGCAATCCCACTCCTGGGATTCTATAGTATAGAAATAAATGCCCTGCTGCTGATAAGTCACTTCAGTCATGTCTGATTCTGTGCGACCCCTTAGACAGCAGCCCACCAGGCTCCTCCGTCCTTGGGATTCTCCAGGCAAGAACACTGGAGTGGGTTGCCATTTCCTTCTCCAATGCATGAAAGTGAAAAGTGAAAGTGAAGTCACTCAGTTGTGTCCGACTCAGCAACCCCATGGACTGCAGCTCACCAGGCTCCTCCGTCCATGGGATTTTCCAGGCAAGAGTACTGGAGTGGGGTCCCATTGCCTTCTCCAATAAATGCCCTAGTATCTACATATGTGTATTTGAGGATAATTATTGCAGCATTATTTTTAATAATAAAAAGCTGGTAGCAAATTAAAAGTCCATTAAGAAAAGAATAGCTGAATGAACTGTGAAAATCCATACATAGGATATTATGCAAGAATTAAAAATTAATGATCTATACCACTTGATATGAGAAAATTTCCATTATATGCTATTAAGATACAGAGAATTGCATATCACCGACTCCTTAAAAATGCCCTCTTTTAACTTATGTATTATGTATGTGTATTTGCATAAATATATACCAATGTGTACATAATACATAAAGAGTTATGGGAAAGGATGGTCACTGAGATGTTTTTCTCTCAGAAAAGTGGATTTCAGGCAACTTTTACTTTTCTCCTCAAGGCACTGTTTGATATTTTTATTGTTGTTTTTAGCAATGAATATGTTCAAAAAGGAAAATACAGTAGACTCTTCTTCACTTTGGGGAAGAAGAAATTAGACAAGTGCTTAAAGCTGTATGCCTAAGTAGGGAAACCTCATTTATTATTCATAAACAGTAAAAACCTGCAAATGTCTTAAATTAGGATTTGGTTAAATAAATTATGCTGTGTGAATAATTTATATTATTTTTATATTGCTGAAAATTCTGCAAAGTGGCCATATAAAATTATGTTGATGTGTAAAATACTCATGTTCTATTGTTAATGGAAAAGCAAACTACTAAAAAGTACCTAAGGTGTGCCATTTTGGAAGAAAATAACATTTTATGTGTACATATTTACTTATAGCTATATAAATAAATAAATATGTATTTATACTTACAAATTATATGTTCACAGTTTGAAGGAGATATACCAAGACATATTAACAGGTTTAATCCTTTGGTGCTAGGCTTTTATTTTTTATCTCTGTTTTCCCTATTATATCATATATGCTTATGTCAACAAAGTGCTGAACTTTGCTTTTCTCATCTCATCGTCCTTCCCCAATTTGAGCTGGTCATTTCTCAGTCCTGAGGAAGAAGAGGAACTAACTACCCACAGAAGAGAAAATTATTGGGAGAGCTTTCCGACTCTCAGTTCTAGAATCTTTGATTGTCCTGGAACTTAGTGCCCATCAGCGAGATGGATCGCAGCCCTTACCTTCATCTCCCCCGCCTCGCTGTTAAACTTCAGAGTCACACGGGAACATATGATGCTGATTCTATGTGCTGTCACCGTGGCTGCATCTCAGTGAAGATGAATATTTTCCTTGGTCATTCCCTCCTACTAACCTCAGGCCATTTTCCATGTACCTTGATGAGCTGGTGTAGTCCTTCCTACTTGAATGGGCTTCTCAAGTGGCATAGTGGTAAAGAATCCGCCTGCCAATGCAGAAGGCATAAGAGATGGGGCTTGATCCCTGCATCAGGAAGAGCCCCTAGAGTAGGGAATGACAACCAGTTCCAGTATTCTTGCCTGAAAAATTCCATGGACAGAGGAGCACGGTGGACTGTAGTAAAGAGTCAGACAGGACTGAGCTACTGAGCATGCACTCCTTCCTACAGGGTCTGTCTATAAACTAGATGTAGAGGACAGATTTTGTTACTTTGAAGTTGTAGCTTGTTTTACCTATCTGATCTGATTTGTCACACTGACTCCTGCCATTTCAGAAAATGAAACCCATCCTTAAAGGATGAAGTTTGATCACCTCCAAAGAAATCCCCCCATATATGCTACAACTTCTAAAGTGTTGGTCACTCAGTGGTTTCTGACTTTGCAACCCTATGAGCCGGGTAGCCTGCCAGGCTCCCAGTGGGTTGTCATTCCCTTCTCCAGGGGATCTTTTTGACCCAGGGATTGAACCCAGGTCTTCTGCATCTCAGGCAGATTCTTTACAACTGGAGCCACCAGGGACGCTACAGGTTCTAAAGCAGCTTACAAATGACTTCCATAAACACTTCTGAGGAATGTTCATGAAGGAACATGAGTCTCCTCCCAGCTCAGCTCCTCAGGATGGAGCAGCTTGCCCTTTATCCCTTAAGAACCCAGGGGATTTAGCCACACTTTTCTCCTGCCTGCTGCCAAATTCTACCTGGATTTTTCTCAAGACTTAAGAAGCAATACAGTAATTTCTCAGTTTACACAATAGTTAGGTTCCTATATGCATAGATAAACATGTAAATACTTAATTTAAGAAACAATTTTCTCTTAATAAAAGGCAAGGGATATGTTCTAGAAGTTAGTTTTTTTTCCCTGCTTCATGTTAATTGGAAGAATAAACAGTTAATGGAAAAAAGGTTAATTGTATAAGAGTGACCAAAACGAAGTCATTAATAATAATGTCTAATGGCTGCCTGTTAAATGCCTCCACTTGGGAATTCTTACATGTGAAGTCTTTGTCCACGTTTTGGAAGTGATATCCACATTTTGCACTTTCTTTAATCTTGGGAGGATTTTAATGAACTAATCTGAATCTACCAATACCTGTATTTCACTCACCTTTTGTAAGACAGTCTGACAACTTCCAATTTTACATAGACAAGTTGTCATTGCTTTTTCTTATGGGAACTCCTGATGAGGCTGACTGATAATTTCCAGTAACTGTTTTGTCTGGTAGGTAAAAATAATTTAGAAAACACACAAATTCTTGTAGCTTGAATAGTGGCCTTAAGAGGGAAGGAGGGGATGGCTGATTCCATGCCCTGTATCTTGTTGACAGTAGCTTCACACCATGTGCACTAGGCCTTGTGCTATGTTCCAGTAAAAGAGCCTCCCGAAATGTTAACAGGCCTTTTCATCCCATGTTATTCTGAACTTGGCATGTGTACATTTAAAACAATGTTAATTTAATTCCTGTGGCAGAAGAAAACTTTATTACTTGTCATTGGTCACTGTTTAGTGTAAATTAGGCTAGCTATGGGAGAAGGTAATGGCGGCCCACTCCAGTATTCTTGCCTGGAGAATCCCATGGATGGAGGAGCCTGGTAGGCTACAGTCGGACTTGACTGAGCGACTTCATTTTCACTTTTCACTTTCATGCACTGGAGAAGAAAATGGCAACCCACTCCAGTGTTCTTGTCTGGAGAATCCCAGGGATGGGGGACCCTGGTGGGCTGCCATCTATGGAGTCGCACAGAGTCAGATACGGCTGAAGTGACTTAGCAGCAGCAGCAAGCTAGATCTATACTTCCATAGCTGCTTTCAGTTTGGTTCAGTTGCTCAGTTGTGCCCGACTCTTTGTAACCCCATGGACTACAGCATGCCAGGCCTCCCTGTCCATCACCAACTCCCGGAGTTTACCCAAACTCATGTCCACTGAGTCAGTGATGCCATCCAACCATCTCATCCTCTGTCGTCCCCTGCTCCTCCTGCCTTCAATCCTTCCCAGCATCAGGGTCTTTTCAAATGAATCAGTTCTTTATATCAGGTGGCCAAAGTATTGGAGTTTCAGCTTCTTTACCTGGTTCTAATCTAAGAGATGGTTCTTGGTTTAGGATCCGCTCCCTTCTACCCCTTGATCTGAATGCTAAATCAAGCTGATCAGACTGGGGGCCCCCAGAGGGTCTAAGTTAATATCGCTCCTAGGGAGTGTGACTTTTCCATCTCTTTGCTGTTTACGTGTCAATAACACTGACAATAAACTTAAAAGGGTGCGGCTTAGCCTCCCATGGTGAACAAGCATCATACGTGGAGGTCCTGGGCTCCATGGATCAACAAGAGATGGCCTTGTCCTGGGGAAGGTTTAGGTTTGGCGTATGACATGGGAAAGGATGTGGGAGGCAGAGGCAGGAACTGGGTCTAAAGCCAAAAGTCTGAACAGAGGAGAGGCAGAGTCAGCTCCAGGATGGAGGAAGGGTGGTGAGGTTCCTCAAGGCAGAGACACAAAGCAGGGTACTCTTTTATAGGGGCCTTAGGGTATATTGGAATCCCCGAGTGCTTTCAGAAGGAGCAGGGTTCTTGGTTGTTAATACAAAACACACTAAACATATTCCATGTATTTCTTTTTCAGCCAACATCTAATCTCATATCTTTTAGTCCCGTAGCTTTCAAACGTTTGAACTGAGACCCACAGAGAGAAATACGTTTTACATCACAACACATCACACACACCTATTCCTTCTCAACTGAAACCCAAGTCTCTAAAACCAGTGTCTATTGTGATTACACATGATACTTGCCTTTCCTTGTGTTCACCTCCCTTCCTGTTTCTTGCATTTCTAAACATGTTGGCTGAGACCCACCACATGGATCCCCTGACTTACTATGAATAGTAATCTGCAGATTGAAAACACTTTTTTGTTCTGGTCAGGGGTTCAGTCACTGCTTCGAGCAGCATGCACAGTTCCCTGCAAATGGCTGTGCCCACGCCCAGCTTGGCCCTGATGCTATTCCCACTCCGCAGGCAAACCGTCTGTCTTGCCTCCCCCTTCTCCCTCACCTCTACGGACCAGCCCCCTCAACCCATTCTTCCATTTCACTTTTACTTGCTCTCTCAGTTTTAGAGTGAACCCAAAAGCATTTCCCCAGTTACAGCAGACATGTCTATCTGAGAGGATTTTAGGGACACACCGATAAACATGTTCTTCTTTTACTAGTTACATCCTTCTTTTTTCTAATTGCCTCTATTCCTAACAAGTGATGCTAGTTTTTGCTTTATAATAATTAAAGCTAATAATAGCTAAATTTTATTGAAAACTTATATCAAGCACTATTTTAAGAGCCTTATGTATATGGACTTGCTTAATCATCATTACAATCCTATGAAGCATCACTATTATTATCATCACCACTTTACAGATGAAAAACTTGAGGTACAGAGAGGTTAAGGACTTACCCAAGATCACACAGTGGGTAAGTGGAGAAACCAGGAGCTCCAGCTCCTTACAAGAAAGTCAACTTTAGAAACAGCCTGGGTTCAAGTCCTGTGCTGTGTGTGTGCTAAGTTGCTTCTTTCGTGTCTGACTTTGTGTGACCCAATACACCTTAGCCTGCCGGGCTCCTCTGCCCATGGAATTCTCCAGGCAAGAATACTGGAGTGGGTTGCCATGCCCTCTGCCAAGGGATCTTCCTGACCCAGAGATCAAACCAGCATCTCTTAAGTCTCCTGCATTGGCAGGTGGGTTATTTACCGCTAGCACCACCTGGGAAACCCCTAGCTCTACACTTTCTAGCTTGGGATCTTAGGTGAGTTATTTATACTATCTGGGCCTCATTTTCCTCAAACAATCCAAGATACCACCAATGTCCATGAAGTAAGAAAGAACTAAAAACATAAATTGAGCCATGAAATATAACAGGTAATGTTAAAACATGAAAGAAAAAATAAACATCTTAGAATCAGTGAAATACACCAATACTACCTGCCTCACTGGTTGCCAAGAAGAGGGAAAGAATCAAGCATTCATGCTGGGGCCAGGCACAGAGGCGGTCAGTACATGTGAGCTATTCTGGCTGTTAAATAATTATGTCCACCTACTAGACGAAGGGGCCAAGGCAGAGAGAGATTAAATGACTGTCCCCAGGTAGGAAATGGGTGGTACTCAGATCTAGCTGAAGTCCTGAACTCCCTGCCAGGTGAGGCTGCCTTCACCCAGCCAGGTGAGACCCAGACACTGTGGAAGTGAAAGTGAAAGTCGCTCAGTCATGTCCGACTCTTTGTGACCCCCACGGACTGTAGCTCGCCAGGCTCCTCTGTCCATGGAATTCTCCAGGCCAGAATACTGGAGTGGGTAACCGGTCCCTTCCCCAGGGATCTAACCCAGGTCTCTTGCGTTGCAGGTGGATTCTTTACTGTCTGAGCCACCAGGGATGCCCAGGCACTGTGGAACCACATGCCAAATCACCACACCTTCCCTTTGCTTGAGGTGCCTTAATCAAGACCTCCAGGGCCCACTCGCTTCAGGGGTCACCCAAAGGGCTTCATTTTTCCTGTTTCAGAAGAGTCCTGAAGTTTGTCATAATGTGCTGTATTTCTCACATTTCCAGTGGGGTAGAGGAGTCTAGACTTTCTGACTTACAGCAAATCACCAAATGCATAAGTGCCCAGTCCCCTTGAGGACTCCACTCCCACTTTCACACACAGATGTGGCCAGAAGTAGTCCAAACCCTGTGATCTTTCACAGAGCCGAGATCAGTGAGATGGGTAGCGTTTCTCCATGAATCCTCTTCCAGGCACGTAACACTAATGCATTTCCCTCCCCTTTTGGCTCACAGATGTTTGGAAAAAATGTCATTTGTGAAGATGGATAAAGAAAAAACCCCACGAAAATGTGACTCTCCACTCCCACTGCCATATATAAGCTATTAGAGCTGTCAGCGCTCTCTGAGGTGGATATTTCTCTATTAAACACACAGACACACGTGTAGACGTTCTTCACCTTCACTATTCACGTGAACATTCACACAAAGTCTCCGACCTGTGTTTTATTTTTGCTTCATAGCCATAGCTTTGAGGTAATTATTTGACATTTTTAATGACATTTTAATCCGACCAGAAGTGGCATTTGCATCAGCATAGGGCAGTAGGTTTTTGGAGAGCAATACAGAAAGGGCTCATTTGTTAACAGCTGGGAGTCTGAACCTGGAGAGCCCCCCTGCTTAAACTGGGGGGCCCTGACAGGCCTGCTTAGAAGCATCACTGTCCTCTGAGACGACGGAGTAAGTGGTGACTTTTGCCCCTGACAACAAAAGCTTTCTTGTAGAAGCAGCACTAGGTCTTAGGTGAAGTCTTTGTGCAGACATTTCGTATCGGAACAGAGCTTACATCTGACTACTAATTGCAGCCTTTCCAGATAACTCTTTTCTCTTGTACCCTGGTGGGACTGCTCATGATCTCAGAACAGAGCATCCTGTGGTGAGCCCTTCTTATCTGTCGTCCTCTTTTGTCTTCAGAGAGAGCAAAAATGTGAGACAGGGTGCAGCCCAGCCACACACCTGCTTCCTCCACCCTTGTCACCGTGACAACCGTCTCAGAGCGATTTGAGAGCTGAGAATTTTCCCCTAGAGAAAGAGATGAATATACCCCACTGGACGTTAAATGTGGCCTGTGTCTTCATGGACTTCTCAATTACTTGGAACGGGACCCTGGCCGAGGGTCCTCCATTCTTTTTTTCTCGGACTGAACTTGCCCTCGGTGGCCCTGCTGCAGCCAGACAGCCTTTGTAGCTGACCGATTTTACATGTCCACGGGGAGCAAAGGAAGGGAAACACTCATTCCTTGGCTGTTTCCTAAACTCCAAGACAGGCCCTCCAGTTCCCAGGTCACCCGGCGCTAGTTAGCGTCTCAGCTCGAGGTCTGGGTTCAGAGGCCGTGGCCAGAACGGTTCCTGTCTGGTCACCAGATGACCCCTCTGTGGGCTCATTCCCCAATGCTAAGAATCATCAGCTTCACCACACCTTGGAGGAGAGGTCCAGCGCCCTCTCCTGATTCCAGAAAGAGGGCATGATTTGTTTTTCCTAAGGAAAAGGAATATTTGCCTCAGAGCTCCAAATCTAAATGTTCCTGAAGAGGCAGCTGAATGCAAAGGTCACCTTTTAGTCTCCACCCACAAAGGCGCCATTTTAATGGGATATTTTCCAACTTCAAATTCTGAAGATCCAATCTATCCCAGGAATCCCTATTTCATATATATTTTGCAATGATCGAACAAAAGTCTGTTAATATTTTAGTTAATATATTATCTGTATATTTTCCTATAATATTTTTATACTCTATGATTTTCCATGAGCTGCTTAGTGCTCCATTGCATGGTATCAGACAGAACAGGCCAAGTTAAGCTGCAGTAACAAACATTCCCTAAATCTCAGTGACTTAAAACAACAATTTTTAATTTCTTGCTCACTCTGTGTATCTATTGTGGGTCATCCAGGGGCTGTGCTTCATATTGTTCCCATGCCATGACCAGGCAGAGAAAAAGTGACCATGGAAAACTACACAATGATCTTTAAAATTTCTGCCTGGGAGCGTCATGCTACTTGCATCTTTGTTGTTTACATTTCCTTGGCTAAAGCTAGTCACAAGGCCTCATTTAACAAGAAACGTAATCCTGCCATGTGTACAGAAGAAAAACTGGAAACACTCTGTGGATAGCAATGGTGATTACCATAAATGGATGGAACATAGTAAACCAATACAGACCCTATTTTTGCTGGTGATTACCATAAATGGATATAACATAGTAAACCAATACAGTACCCTATTTTTGGACACATGTTTTTTTCCAAATTTTGCCTAAGTTGAATAACTTCTTGGATGCTAATTTCTTTAAGATATCCAATGACTTCCAAAGAATTTCAGATGAAAATGCTAGTGAATACAGTCACGTATACTGATCTGGTGCAAATCTCAAACAAATTAAAAGCCTCAAGTAGTGTTATGGGAGTGGATCTTGGCCTCTAGCCGTGCTCTAAATTACAATAGTTCAAAGGATATGAGGCAGTAAGAATCATATTATTCAAATCTGCTTCTTAGATTGCCTATGAATTGTTTATCTATTGTTTTTCTTTTTAATTAACAATGAATCCTCTACACCTCTGTATAAGAAGATTTCCAATGTAATCAGATCCAGCAAAAAACTTTACCAGTTTGAAAATTATCCATCAGCTGTTGCTCTACTTCTGAATCTATGCCATGCTTTGGATGTCTAAGTGAGTACATGTGGCTTCAGGTGCTATTTCTCAATCCTTTCCAGACAATCCCACATGGAAACTTGCTCAGACACCCAGCTACTTATTACCTCTAGTGATGGACAAGCCCATCTACAATCTAATCATATACTCCACACCCAGGGACACTAAATTTATTTAATAGCTAATGAGCTAATGGGCTAATATCCAACATTAGCTCTAGGGTCTGGCTAGCATCCAAGGTAAATCAAGATACCCAGGGAGGTAATAACACAGAACATCTTGGCAAAATCAGAGTCAAGGACAACTGCTCTCCAGAACCAGTCAGTGCCTATGTAAATATTGACCAGACAAACTCAGTCGGTGGCTACTCTGGCTAAGTCATCTCATTATAGTGGCAAGATGAGAGGCAAGGAGACACTGTTTTCCAGGTTGTGTGAAAGGTGCAGGTGGCATTCAAACTATGGCTCTCCTCAGGGAAACATCCATCCTACCATTCTACACTGATGTTCCAAGTCTGCCTCTAATTGCTTTTGTTGCAGCTTTTGTTGCAGCTTTTGTAATTTAAGGCTACTTTATCCAAATGGCATTTCATGGATTACTGTATGTGTATTTAAGGGACTAGATCTGATAGAGTGCCTGATGAACTATGGACGGAGATTTGTGACACTGTAGAGGAGACAGGGATCAAGACCGTCCCCAAGAAAAAGAAATACAAAAGGGCAAAATGGCTCTCTGAGGAGGCCTTACAAACAGCTCTAAAAAGAAGAGAAGCGAAAAGCAAAGGAGAAAAGGAAAAATATACCCATTTGAATGCAGAGTTCCAAAGAAATAGCAAGGAGAGATAAGAAAGACTTCCTCAGCGATCAATGCAAGGAAATAGAGGAAAATAACAGAATGGGAAAGACTAGAGATCTTGTCAAGAAAATTGGAGATTCCAAGGAAACAATTCATGCAAAGATGGGCTCAATAAAGGACAGAAATGGTATGGACCAACAGAAGCAGAAGGTATTAAGAAGAGGTGGCAAGAATACACAGAAGAACTATACAAGAAAGATCTTCGTGACCCAGATAATCACGATGGTGTGATCACTCATCTAGAGTCAGACATCCTGGAATGTGAAGTCAAGTGGGCCTTAGGAAGCATCATTATGAACAAAGCTAGTGGAGGTGATGGGATTCCAGCTGAGCTATTTCAAATCCTGAAAGATGATGCTGTGAAAGGCTACACTCAATATGTCAGCAAATTTGGAAAACTCAGCAGTGGTCACAGGACTGGAAAAGGTCAGTTTTCATTCTAATCCCAAAGAAAGGCAATGCCAAAGAATGCTCAAACGACCACACAATTGCACTCATCTCACACATTAGTAAAGTAATGCTCAAAATTCTCCAAGCCAGGCTTCATCAATATGTGAACTGCGAACTTCCAGATGTTCAAGCTGGTTTTAGAAAAGACAGAGGAACCAGAGAACAAATTGCCAACATCAGATGGATCATCGAAAAAGTAGGAGAGTATCAGAAAAACATCTATTTCTGCTTTACTGACTATGCCAAAGCCTTCGACTGTGTAGATCACTATAAACTGTGGAAAATTCTGAAAGAGATGAGAATACCAGACCATCTGACCTGTCTCTTGAGAAACCTGTATGCAGGCTAGGAAGCAACAGTTAGAACTGGACATGGAACAACAGACTGGTTCCAAATAGGAAAAGGAGTACATCAAGGCTGTATATTGTCACCCTGCTTATTTAACTTATATGCAGAGTACATCATGAGAAATGCTGGGCTGGATGAAGCACAAGCTGGAATCAAGACTGCTGGGAGAAATATCAGTAAACTCAGGTATGCAGACGACACCACCCTTATGGCAGAAAGTGAAGAGGAACTAAAAAGCCTCTTGATGAAAGTGAAAGGGGAGAGTGAACAAGTTGGCTTAAAGCTCAACATTCAGAAAACTAAGATTATGGCATCTGGTCCCATCACTTCATGGGAAATAGATGGGGCAATGGTGGAAACAGTGGCTGACTTTATTTAGAGGGCTCCAAAATTACTGCAGATGGTGAGTGCAGCCATGAAATTAAAAGACACTTAGTCCTTAGAAGGAAAGTTTTGACCAACCTAGATAGCATATTAAAAAGCAAAGACATTACCTTGTCAACAAAGTTCCGTCTAGTCAAGGCTATGGTTTTTCTAGTGGTCATGTATGGATGTGACAGTTGGACTATAAAGAAAGCTGAGCGCTGAAGAATTGATGCTTTTGAACTGTGGTGTTGGAGAAGACTCTTGAGAGTCCCTTGGACTGCAAGGAGACCCAATCAGTCCATCCTAAAGGAGATCAGTCCTGGGTGTTCATTGGAAGGACTGATGTTAAAGCTGAAACTCCAATACTTTGGCTACCTGATGGGAAGAACTGACTCATTTGAAGAGACCCTGATGCTTGGAAAGATTGAAGGCAGGAGGAGAAGGGGACAACAGAGGATGAGATGATTGGATGGCATCACCAACTCAATGGACAGGAGTTTGGGTAAGTAAACTCTGGGAGTTGGTGATGGACAGGGAGGCCTGGCATGCTGCAGTCCCTGGGGTCACAAGGAGTTGGACAGGGCTAGACTGAACTGATATGTCTATTTGGGAGGAAATGGAGTGAATCTTTAAAAAGATTGATTTTTACATACATTTGCAAAATAATAGATTACTCAGAGATAAATAAAACTCCTATTGCAAGTCTTCTCAGTGTCTTTAGTCTGCTAATATATTGTAATCTTGAAGAGATACCTAGTGTTTATCAATATAAGTGACCCCATTACATTTTTTTAGGACGAAGCAAAATATCATTAATACAGAAGAAAATGTCTTGCCTCTTTCCTGACCTGTCACCTCTATGAAACCCTTACTAAGTTTATTCAGCATCTCTCCCTTAATTTGATATTCACACCTCATGGTTTTCCCCACATAAATCAAACTACTCATATGAGTGGAAGACTCAGTAACTGGAAGAAATCATTGCCATCAGACAGGGCTAGAACTTTCTTGAAAGATAAAACAATGGAAATAAAGGAGGAGAGGAAGAAAAGTGAAGACCAAGAAAGGAGCAGAATGTAAAGAATGGGAGAGGAGAGGTCTTGGAAAGCTTTGAGATATGAGGCAATTTTAGAAAGAGAAGAATGAGGAAAATAAAAATTTAAGAAATAATTTTGTGAAACTATGAATTAGATTTCAATGTTTTTTGAGAAATGCAAGAAGGAGAAAGACAGCAATCACACCTCATTATTGGACTGTGTTTCTTGAATGCTCACTGTGTTTAGACTGGCCACAGCAACCCTGGGGCTTATTCAGGTTACAGCAGAGCCCCTCCACACCAGTAATATCTTTAGAGAACTGCTGAGTAACACTGCTTTTCAATGCACACAACCAGCAACGGAGGCAGGGAATTAAAATATTTATTGCTTTTGGCTCGAGGTCATTTTAAGTTTTATAGAATAAAGATGAAAAAGAATGACTTTCTTTTTTAAATGGTAAGGATTGAAACAAAGCTAAGAATGAAGTTTTGAGCCCAAGAGAAGGTTGCATTTTAGAAATTAGTCTCCTGAAACAAAACATCAGAGCAATACTTTCTCACACAATTTTACTTGTTGCTTTGATTAAAACAAAATTTTCAGTTAAGATAAAATCTTTTATTTGAATTTACATTAGGCCTCATATGGTAAAGAATCTGCCTGCAATGCAGGAGAGCTGGGTTCAATCCCTAAGTCAGGAAGATCCCCTGGAGAAAGGAATGACAACCCACTCCAGTCTATTCTTGCCTGGAGAATTCCATGGACAGAGGAGCCTGGTGCGCTCTGTGGGTCAGGGAGAGTCGGACACGACTGAGCACCTAATAAATTCAAGTCATCTGTTTGGCTACCTATGAAATGGAGCAAAACCCTGTGATCCTTGTCCCCCATGTCCTCTGCCTGCCTTTTGTCTGTTGAAAAACTAGCCAAACAACAAGTTTAATCAGAGAAGTCAGAAAATGCAGAAACAAAGGAAAACAGTCAACTGAGACCAAATAATAATAATTTAGCCATTAAGCAAGGTCAAGGACCTCTAGTTCCTTCTCAAGGGATACAGGTAATATTGTGAGCCATGCCCTGTGAGCTGTTTTGCAGATACTGAAACCCCTGCCAGGTGGAAGAAGCTAGCTACATGATGATCAGATAGTAATCATGACATAAGCTGCCACAGTTCTGAGAATTGGCCTCAAAGAAATGGAAACAAACCTGCCCTGGAACTGATGGCTAACTGTACTTAAAACAATCAAAATGATGCTGGTCAGACCACGGATGACCGATTTCAAGATGACTATCATTTCTCCATGTAGCCCCTTCCCACAGTCTATAAAAGCTCTAGCTCGCTGATTGTCAGTAGGGGAAGAGTTAGCCTCTGGACAGACGTCTGTCTTCCCCACCCCCACCCCAATTGCTGGCATTCAAAATAATGCACACTTTCCTTTCCACCAACTTGGCCTCTTTATTGGCTTTTGAGCTGTGAGCAGCTGGATCCCGACTTTCAGTTATACTTGTGGATGTTAGTGTGTTAACACTACATCCTACTACCTCAGATTGTTCGAATTAAATAAACTAATACATGTGAAACATTTAGAACAGGGCTGTTCATGTAGGTGGGCTTCCTTGGTGGCTCAGATGATAAAGAATCTGCCTGAAATGCAGGAGACCCATATTTGATCCCTGGGTCGGGAAGATCCCCTGGAGAAGGAAATGGCAACCCACTCCAATATTCTTGCCATGGACAGAGGAGCCTGGAGGGCTACAGTCCATGGGGTTGCAAAGAGCTGGACACAACTGAGCAACTAACACTTTATCCAAGGGTTCTGTATAGTTAGTTATCATTTTTATTACCAAATTTCACCACTTTAAAACATACTTTTTTTTTTTTTTGCATGTGTTGCAACATCTCTGAAGTTGGGAAAGTATGCCTTAAACTGATCAGTAACATTTTTTTCCTCTAAGTGTAAATTAAGTGTTTCCGACAACTGATGGTGTCTTTAATTCAGTATATTATTATCTGTTTCCTTTCTCCATTATTTTTGGGTATTTTACCTTATTTTTCTATTCCCCAAGTGATTACCTTTCTTTTCACACACTGATAGTTGAATACACAACTCATAGAAGAAAAGGAAGACCACAAACCCCACCCCCACCTGGTAAGACCTGTCAGTGTGAAAGATATTTGTGAATAAGCAAGGTTTCAGATGACTCACTGCTCATTTATCATACCATGAGTAGTAGTTGATAAAAATATTTGAAATAAATTAATCAGAAGAGAAACTCCAAGGCAGGAATAGTAAGGAAGAGAAGACTTGTTGTACGGAGCCTTGTAAAATACAGATGTCATCAGCTTGCTGGGTTTACTAATAATTTCCATTCCTTTGAACATCTTTGTAGTAGTGGAAACTTCAGGTACACGAATCTCTATCAGTCAGGAGTCTTTGGTTACGAGCAACAGAAATTGACTCTTCGCAACTTAAGCAAAAAGCGAGATTTTGGGGAAGGACATGAAATGGCAAAAAAGAATAGACTCTTGGAACCAAATTCAGAAATGACTGGAAAACCAAGTTTGTCACCAGAGCAACTTTCTAGATCTTTATGGCACCAAGAACACCTACCTTTCTTACCAGCAAACCACTGCTCTTTGAAAAGAGTGGCATAGGTTACTTGCCTGCTCCACAGATGAGGCAGAGCAGGGCACCATGATTACAGACTTATCAAGCTGTACCTACTAAAGAGGAGTAAATCTTCAAAAGGAATCAGGTACTACTCTTATGGCAATATGGAATAGATATCAGCCTGCCCAAAGCCAAACATTCATTACCAATCTGACCAATAGCAATCAGCAGATGGTCATCTGAGCAGGTTACATTCCACAATAAGCATGAAAGTCCATTGCAAACTGCAGAGAACCATAAGCACCCTTCCAGTCCTTGTACCCAGAAGGCATCCTCCCCATCACAGTACTGTAAATAAAGAAGGACTTGAAAGCAGTACAGGGCGGGGCAGATACCATCCTGCCTGACCTCTTGTCAATGATCACACCCCACACAGAGCACCATGTGGCTGAAACTGTAGGCCACAAGGAAATGTACTTTCTGAGGGCACAGCTAGATTTCTCCTTTGGCCTTGCCACACTTACCCAGCTCTGAGCACTGCATGATCACACAGGTGAATCTCATTAGCTTGTGTGCAAAGTACTCAAATTTGCTTTTATGCACAAGATCACTTCTAGCTGATGGCTTGACTGACACATTAGATGATTCATTGTGTGGATGCAAACACTCTTAGCTGTTCCCAGGGTTTCATGAGTCAACTTGCCTCCATTCATTTGGGGGCATGCTGGCTGGCCCTGTTTCCACCACCTGGCTGTTTGGTGTTTTATCCGGCTCTCAGGCGCCACATTCTCCTTTCCTGGCTCACCTTCAGCTCCCTGCTTTGCTTTTGCAGCCCTCCTGATTACACAAACAAAGGCCTCCTCTGGAGGCATGCATCCTGCCATGGAGAAAAACAAATCCATGGAGAGCTGCTGTGTGTGTCACTTGCTTTCTTGGCAGGAGCAAGATGTTAATTTTTGCAAAGGCAGCTGCAGCAAGACGTCTGTCCCTCAGGCCTGGCAGGAGCAGAGAGGGCAACAAAGACTTCACGGGGGTCTAATCTGCAAGAGGCCCTGGGTAGAGCTAGTCTTATTTCCATCTGCCACTTGTCCCAGGGTCTGCTTGATTATTTCTGTACAGTGAGAGCTTCCTTTTTTCCATTCTGACTTAAATACTGTCTTATAGACATCGAGAGATATGAGAATCTAAAGGAAAGTTGCCTAGTCCATATTTTTTGTGTAAAACTGGATGTAGGAGACTGAAAGTACTGCAATTTTTAGTTCAATATAGTGTTTCAACATAGGATTAGAAGGGATTACTTTATGATTTATGTTTATGCTTATCTCTGCATTAATGTGGGTTACATGCATGGTTCTGTGTTAACGGCTGATTCTGTACACAGGCAGTTCTGACAGTTCCAAGAAGTGCTTTCACAAGCTTAGTTCTGAATTGTTTGCCTTGTCCCAGCTTGCACTCTGCAATCCGACTCGCTCCCCTTCCCTTCTGGCCCCGGGCTCTGGACTCTCCACGTGTGACCTTGCCTCGTTCCTTGGACTTCACACCTAGCCCCAGTTTTCTAATTACAGCCTTGTGCTGCCGTTCCTGATGAGAGTTCAGATTTCCCTTCTGGCCTTGTTTCCTTCATCCATCAGCTCAGACTTCAGCACCTCCAACATCTCCTTTTTGACCTGAGGATGCCTGTGAACGGTATCTATTTCAACTCTGTCAGCAGAACCGAGGCATGTAATGAGAAAGCAAACACAGAATCAGAAGCTTATGGTCTACTGGAGGAGACAGGATCTGCATACGTTGAACAGCAAGATTTTGGTGCACAAAATCCATGTTCAGAGATGAAGGACTGTTAAAGCCCAACTTTCAGAAATAATTTTGTAGGCGAGGGGTGATAAATCAGATTTATCTCTTTTGCCAATTCCAATTAGTTGGTAGCACCAACTGTGGAAGAAGTATCCTAAAGCTTTATCTGGGTTGAGCAGCAAAGAGAATCTTGATTACTGAGGTTGGCCTTGAATGAAGCAACATGCGTTTTCCATGCCTGCTGTGATAAATAATCCACTATTTAGAAATGTTTAAGTGGAAGAGTTTAGAAAAATGAAATCAGTATTTTAAGGAGATTAATTTGTTTCAGAGCAGAATGGATTAGAAGAGGACAGTATGTTTTCAGAGAAATGAGTTAATAGGTTCTTAGAGTCTGGTCAAGAAATGACAAAATGGAAAAACATAGTTCCTCAAAGGGGGCAAAACAATGACATAAACTGGTGGAGCACAGTTCTCTGGAAGGAAGCGTGGGTGGAGCCAGGGTCATGAGGAATTAACTGACTGTAGGCAGAAGGTCACAGTGGAAGAAGCAGTGGTTCTTTATCCTTTCTGAGGACGGACCAAGTCAGAATATCTGTTCTACTCCCCCCACTTCCAAACTCGAAGAGGCATCAGCATTAAGGGCAACCCAAAATGATGTCCAATACTATTGCCAGTGGAGAAGATTTGCCTGTATCCTTTCCTAGCAAGCAGTGAGCAGGTGGAAGGTGACTAATTTGGACAGGGCTGACAAAGCCAAAGAAGGATGAGAATCTGTATTCAGATGGCAGTAAGTGTGAAAGAGAATAAAAGGCATGGCTAAAAATTCTAAGAACTGATTAAAATATAATAAAATAAATAGGATTTTGAGAATGACTATAAAGACTTAGAAAAAATAGAATTGACTCTTTGGTTTCAGATCTGAGGAAAGAGAGGGATCCTTGTGAAATACAGAACGGAAGCAGGTTTGGAGTATGGCAGTTTCTGCTAGCTCTTAACGTCAACTTTAAAATTTTCCTCAATATGCATCTTCTCCTGTAAAGCTAGAGCCGCATATTTTCAGATGGGTATATTACAGTTAATGTAAAAACAACATTTCCAAGTCTCCTTTGCAGCTGGATGCCCAAGTCTGTAAATTCTTGCCAAGGGGATATAAATGGAAATGACACATGCAAGTTCAGGTTTGTACTCAGAGAGAAGGTATGTGCCTTCCTCCTCCCTCTTTTCTCCTTCTGCTGCATAGATGGCAACCAAGGGGATGTGATGAACCATTCTGAACCATATGGCAAGTGCCACTCTACAGAGATGCAACTCTGTAGCAGACTGAAGAACTGTGATCCTTGGCACTGGCATAAAGACGGACACCTGGGGCTATTACTGAGGTACGTGGGTGGAGGAGGGCTGCTATCTTCTATAATTCCATTATTTGTGGTCTTTGTTACAATACCTGCCCCTATTATAAGGAGTGACTTCTATAAGGAATGCATTAAAAACTGCATGTCACGTAATTAGGCATTTTATAATGAGATGATTGAACTCCTTTGGGTAATCCTCCTGGTGGCTCAGATGGCAAAGAATCTGCCTGTAATGCAGGAGACCTGGGTTCTATCCCTGGGTTGGGAAGATTCCTAGAGGAGGGAGGGTATGGCAACCAACTCCAGTATTCTTGTCTGGAGAATCCCCATGAACAGAGGAGCCTGGTGAGCTATAGTACATAGGGTCGAAAAGAGTAGGACATGACTGAGTAACTAAGCACAGCACAGTGATGGATGATCAGAGAAATAGAGGTGATGTCAGAAAATCAGAGACAATCAAAGGTAGGAAACTTTTTTTCTTTTAAAGAGGAAAAGTCGGGCTTCCCTTCTCAAGTCTTCTCTTGAGAGTTCCTTGGGCTGCAAGGAGATCAAAATGGTCAATCCTAAAGGAAATCAATTCTGAATATTCATCTGAAGGACCGATGTGGAAGCTCCAATATTTTGACCACCTGATGCGAAGAACTGACTCATTGGAAAAGACCGTGATGCTGCGAAAGATTGAGGGCAGGAGGAGAAGGGGATGACAGGGGATGAGATGGTTGGATGGCATCACTGACTCGATGGACATGAGTTTGAGCAAACTCTGGGAGTTGGTAATGCATAGGAAGCCTGGTGTGCTGCAGTCCATGGGGTCACAAAGAGTTGGACATGACTGAGCAACTGAACTGAACTGAGGGCTTCTCTGGTGGCTCAGTGGTAAAGAATCTGCCAGTCAGGGCAGGAGATACAGGTTTGATTCCTGATCCAGGAAGATCCCAGATGCCGTGGAACAATAAAGCCTGTTCACCACAAATACTGAGCTGGCATTCTAGGGCCTGGAAGCCACAACTACTGAGCCCACATGCTACAATTACTGAAGCCTGTGCGCCTAGAGCCCGTGCTCCACAATGACAGAAGCCTGAGCACCTCAACTAGAGAGTAGTGCCCGCTAGAGAAAAGCCCTCGCAGCAACAAAGACCCGGCACAACCAAAAATAAATAATTTTTTTTTTTTTTTAAAAAAAGAGGAGCAGTAGGTGGATCTGGACAACGAGAGCCTAGTGAGTCTGGAAGCAACCCAGCACAGGATATAAACCAGGAAGATCTTAAGCATTATTAGAATAGGGGAAAAGGACTAGTGGGAGCCCATGTAAGCTTATGAAGAAATAACAATTTCTGTTTTGACTGTGCCTGCATACAGGAAAACCAAGGGACTTTTGTCCACATAACATATTTCAATGTCTGCAAGCTTTTTACTGATGTCTTTTTGAATTTGTTTCTGGAGAAGTTGGAATAGCCTGCTGGATGGGTACATATGCAGCCCGGTGGATTGGCACAACATGCCAGGAAAGTACTTATAAAATGAAGTTGACCAGCAGGCCCAGTACTTCCCCTCCATTAATGGAAGTACAGAGTGCATGACAAAGAGAGGATGGTACTCATTTCCTGGTACACCTGGAAAGTTATATTCCATTTGTGGTGCCTTGAACTGAGACCTGACAGACTGCAACCAAGCAGAGAAGGGCAACAAGGCTAAACCATAAACTAAAGAACCATAAAGAACGGGAGAGATTCAACTGGAATAATTGAAGGCTTGGGAGTGGGGAGGGGGCTGTCCTCAAATATTTTAATAATTATCAGGTTACAATATTTTACGTGGTTCATTGGCTGTTTTTCCCCAAGGTTATAGCATGATCTACTGATAGACTGAAATCATAACTCAGATTTCCTCAGTGCTGGTTCCTACAACATAGATCCCTCTTGAAGACAGGCCCCTGGAGGACAGTGCCTTTGGTTTGGGCTTTGGGGTCACTTATACTTCAGTGGGAATACACTGATTAGAACTTGTTCAGAAAGACAAGATTAGAAAAAGAGGCTTAGAGGCTTCCCTGGTGGCTCATTGGTAAAGAATCTGCCTGCTAATGCAGGAGACATGGGTTCGATCCCTCCTCCAGGAAAATCCCACTTGCCTCGGGGCAACTAAGCCTGTGCTCAACAGCGCAAAGGCCTGCACAGCAACGAAGACTGAGCACAGCCAAAAATAAATATGTAAATTGTTTTAAAAAAATAAAAAGAGGCTTACTGTTAGACACTCAAGTTCCCCACCTCTCTACTTCTTCAAAGATTCCTCTTCTCTCCCCATCTGGAGTGATCCCCCAATTTCTCTCACTCCATTATCTTAGCTGCTTATTAACAAGAAATGAAACTAAGCTAATTAAGAAATGGCTTGGTAGTGGATCTGGACTTACAGTCTTTCTTTCTAACTTGGTGATTTTGGTCAAGATGTTAAATTTCTCTGAGATAAAGTTTCTTCAAATAAGGAGATTAAAATTTTCCTTTTGGGATCTAAAATTCTGTGATATCAACTTTAAGTGAATTTGCATTTTTCAAGGGGGCTACTTTTGTGTCCAAGGATTTCCCTATGGCACCTTCCAGTCACTCAGGATTCACGTGCTCTCCTCAGTCAGAACTCTTCATCCCTCTCTTTTCTCCTCACTATCTGGATCATTGTCTCCTTCCCTCTCCACCTGTCTAAATACCACTTGTGCTCCAAGTTCAGTGTAGAGTTCTGCTTTGAAGTCCAATATCCACTGACCAGTTGGGTAAGGCCGAGTCTTTTCGAACAGGGAGTGAGCGAGCGTGGACTGATCACTAATTTTAAAGAGTCAATTTGTAATGGCAAAATGTGAGCAACCTGACAGGCTAGTGAGGGAGTTATTTGAAAGGCCAACATACTTCTGTACTCTCAACCACATATTTAAGATTGGCCATGGAAGTCTCCAGTCTGAGCAAGAATATTAGAATACCTGCTAGTATTCCCAGAGCACTTGGAAAGACCCCGCTTGGTTTACCATATTGCCACATTCATTACACAAATATATATAGAGCACAGACTTGGTACCAGCCACTGTGCTGAATGCTTTACACGAATCTCATTTGACTCTCACAATGATCCTATTAAGTAGTCACTATTATTGTCCCCACTTTACAGATGGGGAAACAGGAGCCCAGAGAGTTTAAATAACTTGCCCAAGATCACTAGCTATAAGAAGTGAAGCCAAGAGCCAAATCCAGGCTGTCTGATGCTAGAACCTGAGCTCTTAGCCTGGATGTCAGCAGCTCCTCACAGTAGGTACTAACTCTACCTCTTGGAGCACAGATCCCAGAAGGAAAGATTCCTGCTGATCTGAATACAGACAGATACTATACAGGAAAGCCCAAGGTGCCCTGAGCACACAGCAGGGCTGGGGAAGTCTGAGAAGTGACGGCTGGGGGCATTTCCCAAGATGTTGAGAAAACCAGAGGAAGCAGTGTATTCTCTAGAGAGAAGACAGAGTGAAAGCCCAGAAGTAAGTGACTGAGTGGGGAGTATGATTTATTTGTGTAAGTGCAAGTGGCTCAATAACGACTGCAGGATGGAACACAGGCCGAGCATTGAGGCTGAGGAAGCAGACAGGGGCCATAGCAGGAAGGGCCTTGTATGCTTGTGGGAAAATGTGGGGCTTCTTCATGAGTAGCAGGAGCCATTGAAGGCTTTTAAGCAGGAAACACAATCTGATCATGTTTGTGCATTTGAATGAGCACGTTCACTGTGTAGAAAATGGATGTAGCCGCCCCCTTCCTCCTTCCTAATAGAACCCTGAGCTTGTCCAAAACATCTCCCTCTTCTGGGTGGCCATGTGCAATAAGGGATTCCCTTAGGGGGCTTCTAGAAAAGGTTTCTCATGCCTGAGTGAATCACAAGAGAAGAGATGGCCTTTTCTATCTCTGGACATTGTATGGACTGAATATGACACCAGAAACTGCTGTGGTTATCAACCCCCTAGCCTGAGAATAAAGCTACCACATGGGGGAGTTTGAGGCTAAGAGATGCAGAGGGAAAAGCTGCCAGTGTGCTTTAATTTGCCAGCTTGGGGCTGTCTCTTGCCATTGCTGCTGCAGGGGAGCCTACAGGGAAGGTTTGCTGCCACCACACAAAAGCTTGCTATTGTCTGTTAGCTGGAGATGTCCCCCCAGCTTTTCCAGTTTCACTCCTCATCTTTCTCCTTGCTGCTGTAGGAAGCATACAGCTGAATTGCATCAACAGGCCCACTTTCCCTGCAGTTTCCGGCTAGGTTGGGCTAATGGGAGCACCAGCAAGAGATGAGAGGGAGAAAGATGGTTAAACAAGAGTACTGATTCCTTTAGCTCCTCTAGGTGAGGGTCTCACAGAGTTGCATCCTTTGGCAGTTTCCACCTCCCATAAGGCAAGCCTCTCTCCATGGGCCTCTCAGTCTCTGCATTCTCATAACTGCCCCCTCCTCTTGCTTCCTCAAGCCTAGTGAGGGAAGAGTACCTCACTAGCCCTTAGCAACCCCTCTTCCTTGTGGTTTCTCTATGTTCTGCCCATGCCTTTGAAAATAATTTCTTTACCAAACTTTACTCAAAGGACCTCAGTAGGAGAGCACCATCTCTCTCCTGCTGGAATGCTGTTACGTTCCTCTTTGTGTTAATCCAGGACATTTGAGAAGCAGTTGTTGAGATAAGACTGTACATGTAAGGAGTATAATGAAAGTCCGACTCTGAGCGGAGGGGAGTGAGAAGGAAGGTTGGATGGAAGCATTCTAAACTGCCATGCTATCTAAAGAAGGTTTGACTAGATAGCTGGGGAGTCAAAGATGGCCATCAGAGCATCAGAGGCGTCCCGTGTCTCCCAGGAATGGGCTCGCCTTAGTCATTAGCAGCAAGTAGTCCATGCTAGGTGTGGCCTCTGTCAAATAAGGCAATGCATTTGGGCACAATCACAGCTACACCCCCTGTGGTTGTGCTCTCACTGCTCTCTCACTCGTCCTGTGAACAGTTTTAGCACCACCTTGAGGCTTGGGTGTTCCCTCCACCAGCACTCTGCTTTTACCTTACTTTATCTATTTTCCTCTCAAAACGGACGTGTTAAAGTTTTAAATGTGCTTTCTCAGCTGGCTTTAGAGGGTTACCTTTACAAGGTGACAATCATCAGTAGTCAGATGATAAGTCTGGTAAACTCAAAACTTGATTTGGGGACTTTTCTGGTGGTACATCGGTTAAGAATCCACCTGCCAATGCAGGAGCCATGGATTTGATCCTTGGTCCAAGAAAGTAGCACATGCTGCGGAGCAACTCAGCCCGTGCGCCTAGAGCCTGTGCTCCGCAACAAGAGAAGCCACTGCGGTGAGAAGCCCATGCACCGCAACCAACAGTAGCCCCCACTTGCTCCAACTAGAGGAAGTCTGTGTGCAGCAGCAAAGACCAGCGAAAGCAAATAACTGATTGATTAATAAATGATTTTGTCAGTGCCACATGCAGTTGTCTCCAAGGCAAGCTCATGCTAATCACATGCAAGGGCCTAGTGTGAAAAATCAGAATGCCAGGTTATTCACTCTCATGAGGAACCACCATTGGGAGGGCCAAGACTATCTGAGGTCTCTGGGATTTATTGACGGCATTACTTCCTTGCAAAAGCTAGAAAACTGTCAGGAGACTGCTTGTCGAATGTGACATCAGATCAAGGGGAACTGGGTAAACTAAAGGCTTACAACAGCAGGGCCAAGCTAGGCTAATGCATCATTCACCTCACACAGGGATGGTTATACAGACCGGATATAAATACTCAAAACACTATGGTACATTTACCCATTAGGAATGGTGTTGCATGCTTAAAGTCCATTGGCTGTCTCCTTCTCCACCGGACAGGGTTTGGACTTGTCTCTGTATGTCTCTCTTCTCTGATTCCATGTTTGACCATCACAACCACCATTTCCCTTTGTACCACCCCAGCTTCTACTCTCAGCCAGCCAAGAACCTTAGAAGCCATCCTGTCATTTTCCATGGACCATTCCCATCTAATCTAACATATATTGGTATTAGAGTTTAGCATTCAAAAAGTCAGTCCCATTTCTCTCGTTTTCAATTTTTGGGAGCCCTTAAATATCAGCAAGTCAATTACTATCAACAAAGCTTCTTTCTCTTTTCAGGGGTCTGAGCTAGAAAGAGGTGCCTCAGAGTATATTCCTAGGCCCACCTGGTTTTCAGCAAGACACCCTCCAACTATTTTTTTCCCCCACTAATGGAGTCTCAGTGGCTTCTTTTCCCAGGAGCATGGCTGGGAAGAACCATCTGGAAACCCTAGCCCTCTCTGATTCCTCATCTTTTGGAAGGGGAAATGTAGTTGACCATATCCAGCAATACAGCCAAGTGATTCTTCAGGCAAATATCTGCCTCCATGGAGACTGCCCAGCCCTCCTGGCAAAGAGAAATTCCTTCTTCTGATTTGGAAAATGGCCCCAGTCATGATGGCCTCTTTCCTAAGACATGCACAGATTGTAGAAAGATACATTTTTTTGGTTTTTCCTTAGGTCAGATTATCCTCCTCAGCCTCGGCCACATTGCTCTTGTCATGTTCTAGACCTACTCTCAGAGAAGGAAATGGCACCCCACTCCAGTACTCTTGCCTGGAAAATCCCATGGACAGAGGAGCCTGGTAGGCTGCAGTCCATGGGGTCTCAAAGAGTCGGACACGAATGAGCGACTTCACTTTCACTTTTTACTTTCCTGCATTGGAGAAGGAAATGGCAACCCACTCCAGTGTTCTTGCCTGGAGAATCTCAGGGACAGAGGAGCCTGGTGGGCTGCTGTCTATGGGGTCCCACAGAGTCGGACACGACTGAAGTGACTTAGCAGCAGCAGCAGACTGACTCTACCAGACTGTGTTAGCACTGAGCATCTAATTCTCTCATTCCACTCTGTGAGAAGGTGGCAGAATGAGCCCGGCCCCCATGCCCCACCATTATCTTTGTATGTCTGTTACAAGTCCACACATGCCAGCTGGAGGGGCATTTCTCTGTTTCCTCAAACTAAGAGCCAGAAGACAAA
Organism: Antilocapra americana; assembly: GCA_007570785.1. NCBI lineage: Eukaryota > Metazoa > Chordata > Mammalia > Artiodactyla > Antilocapridae > Antilocapra > Antilocapra americana. The sequence continues at coordinate 15,422,060 of ML663565.1, forward strand.
ACCACAAGACTCATTTGCTTTTGGTCAAATGTGAGTGGAGCAGAGATAAAGTTCTGAGAGTCAGGAAACCCAATCTTTAGGCTGGTTTTGTCCTGGACTAACTCAGCAGCCTTGAACAAAACACTTGATCCTTCTGGAATGCAGTTGCCTCCTCCTTTTAAAATGGCAATGGTGGCAGTTGGCCCCATTCACCTCAAGGGCTCTTCTGGGGTAAAATATGATAATGGCTGTGAAAATGCTAGAGGAGATATAAAAATACAAAGCGTTCTGCTTTTGATCTCAACCAAAAAGGATGAAGAGAAGTGTGTTGGAAGTCTCATGAATTCCAGAGAGAGCATCCCATCTGTAGATGACCTGGTCAAGTGACAGGACTTTACAGGAATGGATTCTCATAGCTGAGAAAAGGTTGGAAGTACAATTCAACCTTGGGGACAACTGAATTGGGGACTTGAGGTCTGCCGGTAAAGTTCTGTCTCCAACTTCCATCTGCCACTCTACACTTTACTCTCTGGTAAGGATTCCTTTGAAAAGATGTCCAACGTAGCCACTTTCAGGTCCCAGGAATCACGACTTCACTTCCAAAATAGAGCCAATGGTCTACTCTTAGTTCCAGCTTGAAACGTTCTGGGAAACAATTTTGGCTGGTCTAGTCTGGCTCAGATGGCCACTAATAGATCAATCCACCATGATCAGAAAGACAAATTACCATGACTAGCCAACTTGAATTTGGGTCCATATTCAGTGTGCCAGCCCTGTACCAGTGACTGAAAGTCTACTGAATAGCACCTAATGATGAGACTCAAGGTCAATAATCCAGACAGGGCTGCAGAGGACAACTCTGTGGTTTAGGATCATTCCTAGTAAAAAGGGCGTCATTGGAAGTTGGGCAGTCAATCTAATGGCAGGGAGTGAGGGGTAGCTGCCACAAATGTCTCCATGTTTGGTCTCTTTGATCTAACTGGAGTCATACTTGTTCAGAAAACAAAGAGACGCAATGCAGTTTCCGCTCAACACCACACTTAGCCATGCCATGATCAGAGAGCCTAAGAACTCTTGGTACCTTGTCTGCTTCTGTTAGATTAATGAAGGTCCATCAGCTGAATGTTCACGTGAGGGGGACAGAAAGGAGGGGACAAAAACCTGCCAGGATTTCTCTAAGGGTTTTGGCTTCATGAGGCTATGAATGTTGTCACCCTTTCTCCTCCCCCTCCTAAGCATCTTGAGACACAGTTCAAACCACCAGCTTTGTATGAACTCATTTCCATGACAACAAATTACTAACTCTCCCTTTTTCCCTTCCTGCATCACTTACATGTGATACAGAGGGGTAGCAAATGTCAATATTTTCACACCAAGAAGACAGACTTGTGTGGTGTGAACAAGACAAATGTGCCTCATGATTGATTACCAAACACTATAGAGAGGTAAATATACACAGGAAGAAGTTGATCTTTTTACCCCTGAGTTGCAAATTACATTTAATTCTTCCAAAAAACAGTAAGACAAACGCAATTCATTTTTAAAAATGCAACTAATTATAGGCCAAGTCCTTTGGAATTATGATGATTTCTCTTTCATCACAGAGTATTTTTTATAAAGACTTTGTGTTTCAGGTACAGAGGCTGCACAGGAGAATTTCCCAGAAGACCGAAGTCAACCCAATGTTGCGTGGAAAATTTCCATTTTAATTAAAAGTGGAAAGTCTGACTTTTTTCTTTTTAATAAGGAGAACTAAAAATATCAACATCGTCTGAATGAGCAACCATAGCAAAAAGAGTTATAGTTGATGAGCTACAAATCCTAGGGGGGGGGAAATGAGTAAAAAAAAATGAGGAAAGGGTGTTGTTTGCTTATCGGGTTTGTTTTGGTGTGTAATGTTAATATAATCATTCTTTTTACTTTTCTGATATTATAACGTAGACCTACAGAAGGCCAATCGCTTAAGTTACAAGGTACTACCATGGAAGTGAAATCTCTTCACTGAGTTCTCAGTTTGCATAAAACATTTGATCACTGAAAGAAAAAGGTGATGGATAAAATCAAGTTCATCCTAAAATGATAAAGAACAACTGAGCTGTGAATTTTGTAACTCCCAAGAGTATTCAGTCGGTAACTCTAGTGGGTTGACTGGTTCCCTTCTTCCCAAAGAAAAGATATGTGCATTGTCGAAATCTTAATTCTCTAAATATATGAATGTGATCTTATTTGGAAAAAGAATTTTGAAGATATAATGAAGGACCTTGGATGAGGAGATCATCCTGGACTATCCTGTGGGTCCTATGACCTATCGAATGACATATGTCTTGATAAGAGTCATGGAAGGAACACATAGAAGAGGAGGAGGCGATATGGCCATGGAGGCAGAGGTTGGAGTGGTGTGGCCACAGATCAAGGAATGCTTACTTTCTTCAATGAAAGAAAAAAAAAATTCCAGTTATCAGAACAGGAAATAAGAGAGCAATTTACTTAGCCAGCTAATGAATTCTCCCTGCTTGAAAGAATATAAGCAAGAGAGGGGGTTATGGTTGTTATAGAATAAATTCTTGCATTGGTTGGGAGGCAAGTTGAACTAACCAAACTTTAAGTACCCTCCCAACTTTAAGAACCCTCCCAACTTTAAGATTCTATCATTTTATGATTTGACATGGCCTAGGGATGTTTGCATAGTGTCATCATACCCAACCTCTCCCATTTCTTAGGGCAACCAGCCCAAATATGACATCAGCTGAAAAGGTCATTGAGGGAAAGGGAAATAGGACAGGAGAGTTTATGAGAAATACACCAGAGTACCAAGCCAAAATTTGATTACTACATCAGTGTGACAGTCCTGAGATAGCAAGCTTCCAACAAGTAGGAAGTTAAAACATAATCTCTAAAGACAAGCAATGAAACCGACCAAATAACAGGTTAACCTGAAACTTATGGAGAAACTGAAAAAAAGAAAATTCTTGAAATAGGCTATAGGGTTTTGGCAGATGAATGGGAAGGGCAGCCAGGAGTCTAGTCTCAGAATGGTACAGTCAGGCAATGACTAAAGCATGAGCCAGAACCTTGGCAGCTACTACAGTCAAATATCTCTGAATTGCGCAGAGGTTAAAGAAATGATTATGGCAAGATTTCATGAACGCAGCAATTAAAGCTGAGAACAGATCAACCCAAACCTGGGGAGGAGGGTGAGCAAACTCAACTCCCTCCAGAAAATAGGAAGAAGCTGACTGCCAGAATATTTGCAGCAAAACTCCAAAGACTAAACCATTGAAACTGGGCCAGCTGTCTAGCAATCATCAGCAGAGGCCAGAGGCCATTGGCTAGAATAGTGTGGGGGAGGGGGGAAATCATAACCCAATTCTACTGTTCGAATTACTAGGAGAGGAAATGTCTACTGTGTCATCCATAGAAAGACCAAAAGAAAATTAACTGTTGTGGAGACTTTACAAGTGGAACTCCTCAAATGGAAATAGAATGTGCTTTAAGAGCTGGGGTATGCAAAAAATGCAACTTGGCGTAGGTATGCTTTCCCTTGGCTCCCCCGGAGGGTGCCTTCGTCACTCCTTTTTTTTAAAAGTTATTTCTGGCTGTGCTGGGTCTTTGTCGCTGTGCCTGGGCTTTCTCTAGTTGCAGCAAGCGGGGACTACTCTCTAGTTGCCACGTGTGGGCTTCGCATTGCAGCGGCTTCTCTTGTTGTGGAGCACAGGCTCTAGGACGTGGGCTCAGTAGTTGTGGTACGTGGGCTTAGTTGCTTCGTGACATGTGGAATCTTCCTGGACCAGGGATTGAACCTGTGACCCCTGTTTGGCAGGTGGATTCTTAACCACTGGACCACCAGTGAAGTCCTTTTGTTCCTCTTTAGAGCCCCAATTCCCTTTCAGATAAGGTGTTGTACAGTCAGTCTCCAGTTATGATCATAGTGTGATTATACAACAAGAGCTAGACTGTTCAGGGTTTATGAAAACTTTGGAGTTGGTTTTATAGTGAAGACGACTCAGGAGGTTTTAAATAATGTACTTGCAGGTGAGCCATCTGGAGCTTCAGGATCCATTTTTAGTTTTTTCAGTGCTATGACCTGAGCTGTGTGCACCAAGAGGCCAAGAGTTCTCAAGCGGATAAGATCACCAGGTGAGACCTGCCCAATGTAACAGACATTCCCAAACTGGGGCAGAGGTCATGTTTTCATCTTTGTTGAGACCCTCTCCACTCACGATGGCCTCACTGCTTACTCTGGAGTGACTAAGATGATGTAAGGGGAGCTAAGTTGAGGAGAAAATTATGAAAAGACATCTGAGTGTAGCAAGGAGGCTTGGCCTAAAAAAACTGTTTTGAGAATTTTTACCTTTAACTTGAGATGGTCTGCTATAGTGTAATCTCATGGTCTACTGTGATACAGTCTCCATGCTTTAAGTCATAAATCACATGTCCTCACAAGTCTCATGGAACAATGCCACCCTGAAGGAGTCAACGAAGTCACCTAAGATTCTCTAGCCAGGCTGCATCCATTCTCTCTCTTATGCCTCAAAGGCCGTTAGTCCTAAGGGGAGGGTCCTCAGTAACATTAATGAAGACTCCAAACAAAAGATATCAAAGACTCATGGCACTTTTAAGGAACACAATTTAAAATGAGAGGAAATTGCCCTACATTTTGAAAAAGAAACATCCTTATGAGTTCTGCTGGTTATGGACTCACACTGGTTTAGGCTGGAATTCTATTTTCATATTCTTTACTAGCTGACCCAAGAAAGGGACATTTTGAGTCTCAGTCTCCTGTAAAAGAAATATCATACTGCTCCTAAGGCAATAATGAGAGTTAAAAGAATTAAAAGTAAAGCACTTAACACAGACTACTTTGCAGTCGAGGCTCATTAAGCCACAGCTGTTATTGTTGTAACTCTAAAAGTACAACCTAAGATCAGTAAGGATGTGAAGAACAGCCCTCCATTATCCATCTCTTTCAATGAGAAGACAGTTGCTGATTCATCCCACAGGCCCACTGACTGCTGTGCCCTCAGTGCCCGCGGCATTGAGAAGCAGACACCAGCAATTTAAGACTGATCTATAAAGAACATTTTCTCCCAATCTCCATTTCCTTTGCTTGAAGCTTTAATAATGTCTAGATTCCTAGAATCCTGGCAGGTAAGAAAAATTAGTAAATGGTATTTTGGTTTATAACTGCATGTAGGACAATAATTTGCTACCTCGAGGGAAATTCCATAATTATGGATCTCTGCATGGAAACTATTGTTTATGGACAGCTCTGTGCGGTAACAGTTCTGCAGGATGGTTAAGCCAATCCTTTGACTGCTTTCTGATATTAATTAGCTAATTAGCTTGTCAATTCATTTATTCATGAACCAAACATTGCTGAGTATTTTCCGTGGGCCAGTCATAGCAAGTTCCATAAAGAAAAACAACGCAAAGGATGGAGTCAGGCAGTGATGGAGGGGGGCGGGAGGGAGCGACGGAGTGTGCTGTTTTCAATAAAGCGTCTTCTGCACAGAGCAGAGATCTAGATAGAGCAGGCGAGGGAGTGAGGCTTAAAAATACCTGGGGAGAAACCTTCAAAATAGAGGGGAAAGTACATGCACAGGCTCTGAAATCAGTGTGCTGGGCACATGGGTTTGAGGCACAGCAAAACCGTCAGGGTGGCTGATGGGGTGTGAGCACTGGGGTGATGGGAAGAGATGGGGTGAGTGAGGTGGCTGGGGGACACTTTAATTCAAAATGGCCTGAGAAGCAAGAGATTTCTGTGTGGTAGTGATAGGAGCTGATACATTTTAACTGCATCACTCTGACCACTGTGTTTAGGATAGAAGAGGGGACACGAGAACAACAGTAATGGAGGGGCAGTTATCATCTAGACAAGAGATAACGGTGAACAGAGGCTGGTAGTGGTAGAGGTGATGAGACATGGTCAAATTCTGGTCATATTTTGAAGGGAGAGAGCCTTTGGGATTTGCTAATTGATTTGATATGGAGTACGAGAGAGAAAAGTCAAGGACAACGCCGAGGTTTTCCTCTGGGCAACTGCAGTGGTTAATTTTATGTGTCAACTTGACTGGGCCACAGGGTGCGGGGACATTTGGTCAAACGTTTTTGGTGTCTGTGAGAGTGTTTCTGATGAGATTATCATTTGAATCAGTGGACTGAATAAGGCACACTACTCCCTAATGTGAGGGAGCCTCACTGAATCAGTTGAAGGCCTGAATAAAACAAAAAGGCTGACCCTCTCTCGAGGAAGAAAAACATTTCTTGCTAGGCTGCTTGACCTGGGACAGTGTTTTTGTTTGGCCTTCAGACTGAAGCACCGGCTCTTACTGGGTCTCGAGCCTGCTGGCTTTTGGACTAGAACTTCCACCACCAGCCCTTCTGAGTCTCAGGACTGCAGACTTACGGGAACTACACACCAGCTCTCCTGGGGCTCCAGTTTTCCAACGACAAGGTCTTAGGCATGCAAGTGGAAATGGTGAGTGGACACTTGGATATAGAAGTCTGGGATTTAGGGAAGAGGCCAAGGTTGGGGATAGAAAGGCAAGTGTTTTTATCATGAGATAAATTTTATACCCATGGGATTGAATGAGATCACCTAGGGAGTAAACATAGAGAGGAGAGAGAAGGCGGAGAAGGCAATGGCACCCCACTCCAGTGTTCTTGCCCGGAGAATCCCAGGGACAGCAGAGCCTGGTGGGCTGCCATCTCTGGGGTCACGCAGAGTCAGACACGACTGAAGCGACTTGACAGCAGCAGCAGCAGCAGAGAGAAGTGGTCCAAGGGCTGAGTCCTCTGGCATGTCAGTGTTTAGAGGTCAACAAGTTGAAAGATATCTAGCAAAGGAGCCTGAAAGGGCACTTCTCAGTGGAAGGACTGAGAGTGGTATCCTAGAAGTCAGGAAAGAAAGCATTTTATGGGGAAGAACATGATCAGCAATGTCAAATGATGCTGATTTATGGAGCTATTGTCATTGTTTAGTTGCTAAGTCATGTCAGACCCTTTGTGACCCCAAGGACTGTAGCCCACCAGGCTCCTCTATCCATGGGATTTCCCGCCCAAGAATACTGGAGTGAGTTGCCATTTCCTACTCCAGGGGATCTTCCTGACTGAAGGATAGAACCCATGTCTCCTGCATCGGCAGACAGGTTCTTTACCACTGAACCACTGGGGAAGTGGAGAAGTCCCATTAAAATGACAACACAGAGGTCATTGATAACTTTTATAATGACAGGTTCAGTGGAGTGGGTTCAAGAGATAATGTGAGGAGAGGAAGAGGAGATTAATAGAAAAATGCTTTAAGAAGTTTTGATGCAAAGGAGATTAGAAAGATAGGTCAATAACCAGAGGAGTTTTTGAGGTCAAGGGAAGATATTTTCAAATACAGGAGATAGTGCATGTTTGTTGATGGGAATGATCCAATAGAGAAGGAAAATCCATGACAATGAAGATGGAGTGGGGAGAACTGCAGGTATGAGGCCCTTTTGTAGGTGAGAGGAGTTGGTGTCCAGATAGAGCCCGGACAGGCCAGCTACAGTATGAAGAGAAGGCCAACTTGACAGAAGCAGATTAGTGGGCTCCACAGTGAGTGCATGTGAAAGTCTCTTCCAGATGCTTTCCTTTTCCCTCTGAAAATCTTGACTTTACCAACCTGGGTTTCTGTCACTTACCAGCTGTGTTACTTTGACCCCATTACTTAACTCCTTGCTTGTGTGCTAAGCCACCTCAGTCATGTCCCACTCTCTGCGACCCTATGGACTGTAGCCCACCAAGCTTCTCTGTCCATGGGATTCTCCAGGCAAAAATAGTGGAGCGGGTTTCCATGCCTCCTCCAGGGGATCTTCCCAACCCAGGGACTGAACCCATGTCTCTTATGTCTACTGCATTGGCAGGCAGGTTCTTTACCACTAGCGCTACCTGAGAAGCACCTGAACCTCAGATCCCTCATTTGTAAACTATAGATTGTGTGTTAGTTGCTCAGTCATGTCTGACTCTTTGTGACCGCATGGTCTAGGGCTCACCAGGCTCCTCTGGTAACTCAGCCAGTACAGAATCCACCTGTAATGCAGAAGACCTGGGTTCCATCCCTGGTTTGGGAAGATCCCATGGAGAAGGGGCTGGCAACCCACTCCAGTATTCTTGCCTGGAGAATCCCATGCACAGAGGATCCTGGCAGGCTCCACAGGGTCGCAAGGAGTTGGACACGACTGAACAGCTAACACTTCACTTGCCCGATGGAAGGACTCAAGCAGGAAACTGAAGGGGGACAGAGAGAAGCCAGGGTGTTTCCCTGCTCCCCCTTTTCAGGAGGTATTGCCAGTAAATGCTGTATCACTTCCAAGACTCCAGATGCCTCCAGACAGACCCTGAGATCCTAGCCTCTACACAGGACTGGTTGAGAGTCTTCCTTCAGTTCAGTTGTGTTGACTATTTGCGACCCCATGGATTGCAGAAAACAGGTCTTCCCTGTCCATCACCAACTCCTGGAGCTTGCTCAGATTCATGTCCATTGAGTTGGTGACGCCATCCAACCACCTCATCCTCTGTCATCCCCTTCTCCTCCTGCCTTCAATCTTTCCCAGTTTCAGGGTCTTTTCCAATGAATCAGTTCTTCACATGAGGTGGCTAAAGTACTGGAGCTTCAGATTTAGCATCAGTCCTTCCAATGAATATTCAGGGCCATTTTCCTTCAGGATTGACTGGTTGGATCTCCTTGCAGTCCAAGGGACTCAAGAGTCTTCCACAGTTCCAAAGCATCAATTCTTCGGTGCTCACCTTTCTTTATGGTCCAACTCTCACATCCATACATGACTACTAGAAAAACCATAGCTTTGACTAGATGGACCTTTGTTGGCAAAGTAATATCTCTGCTTTGTGATACGCTGTCTAGGTTGGTCATAGCTTTCCTTCCAAGGAGCAAGCATCTTTTAATTTCATGGCTGCAGCCACCACCTGCAGTGATTTGGGAGCCAAAGAAAATAAAGTCTGTCACTGTTTTCACCGTTTCCCTATCTATTTTTCAGTAAGTGCTAAATTTTGTTCTGGCCAGCAGTTAATTTGTTTATTGTTTAGCTTGATTTTTGTCAAGGTTTGGCTTGAGGCTTTTTAAGGGCAGGTGTAAAGTTGTTCTTACCCCAGGGCTAGGGTAGCCCTACTTCCAAAGTGTGGTTATTCTAGAGCCTCAGCTAACTGCTGTGGATTTTTTAGTGGTGGCTTTGCTCTCTGGCTTATCAGAGTTGAAATTCCTCTGGACACCCCATTCAGCTCACACCTCACAAGTCATTGTTCTCTGGCAGATCTCTTACCACCTTCCCCTGAATGTCTACAGCTTAGTACCCAGGAAAGCCTCAAGAAGATCCTCATTCAAAATTCCGAGCCTCTCTCCTCTCAGGTGCCCTAACCCTAAAAATTCCAGCAGCTGTGGCATCCCTGAATTCTAATCAACCTTTTCTCCACCCAGAGAAACCACTGCACTTTGTTTGGGTTCCACTTCCCTGTGCCTTGATTGCAATGCGGTATCAGGCAGATTTTTTTTCACATATGAATTTCATAGGGATGAATGTGAAAGTCATTTCATTAGTTTCCTTCTCTCAAGAATCATGGCCCTCTATTTTAGTATGTGTGTGTGCTAAGTTGCTTCAGTCGTGTCTGACTGTGACCCACTGGACTGCAGCCCACCAGGCTCCTCTGTCCATGAGATTCTCCAGACAAGACTACTGGAGTGGGTCACCATGCCCTCCTCCAGGGGATCTTCCCAACTCAGGGATCCAATCTGTGATTCTTAGGTCTCCTGCATTGGGAGGTGGGTTCTTTATCACATTTCCCCCAGCACTACAGTTGTTTAAAGTGAGGAGGCAATCTGATACCTATTTTTCTATCAAAGCTGGAACTGGAATCTGTAGCCATAAAGTTTTTGCTCTGCTGCAGGACCCTAGGAATGTTGTAAGTCCCTAGGGGAGGAAGGGCTAGGAGGACATTAAGAGAAAGAAGCCTCTACTGTTTAAATTCCAAAATTCCCATAACAGAAGAGCTTAAGAACAACAATTAGGTTCCAGAGAAGGAGTTTGAGTTTGCATGTGAATAAAATTTTGTATAAAAAGTCAAGAAAGTATCTATTGTCTGTTTCAAAGAATGGGAGGATGGTTTGCTGATGGAAAACGTGCTGGAGGTAGAGAGCCCCTTTAGCTTACTTTGAGACCTGACTACTAGGCACTTGTTTTTCAACAGTACTGTAGGTTGGAGGTTGTTCAGTTCAGCAGCTCAGTCTTGTCCAACTCTTTGCAACCCCATGGACTGCAGTCTTCCCTGTCCATCACCAAATGCCAGAGCTTACTCAAACTCATGTCCATCAAGTCAGTGATGCTATCCAACTGTCTCATCCTCTGTCATCCCCTTCTCCTCTTGCCTTCAATCTTTACCAGCATCAGGGTCTTTTCCAATGAGTCAGTTCTTCACATCAGGTGGCCAAAGTATTGGAGTTTCAGCATCAGTCCTGCCAGTGAATATCCAGGACTGATTTCCTTTAGGACGGACTGGTTGGATCTCCTTGCAGTCCAGGGACTCGAGTCTTCTCCAACACCAAAGTTCAAACTTGTTTCCCCATATATTTGCCCTGAAGTGATGGGACCAGATGCCATGATTTTTGCTTTCTGAAGGCTGAGTTTTAAGCCAATTTTTTCACTCTCCTCTTTCACTTTCATCAAGAGGTTCTTTAGCTCTTCTTTCCTTTCTGCCATAAAGGTGGTGTCATCTGCATACTTGAGGTTACTGATATTTTTCCCGGCAATCTTGATTCCAGTTTGTGCTTCATCTAGCCCAGCATTTCTATTGATGTACTCTGCATATAAGTTAAATAAGCAGGGTGACTATATACAGCCTTGACATACTCCTTTTCCTATTTGGAACCAGTCTGTTGTTCCATGTTCATTTCTAACTGTTGCTTCCTAACCTGCATACAGATTTCTCAAGAGGCAGGTCAGGTGGTCTGGTATTCCCATCTCTTTCAGAATTTTCCACAGTTTGCTATAATCCACACAGTCAAAGGCTTTGCCATAGTCAATAAAGCAAAAGTAGGTGTTTTTCTGGAACTCTTGCTTTTTTGATGATCCACTGGATGTCAGCAATTTGATCTCTGTTTCCTCTCCCTTTTCTAAATCCAGCTTGAACATCTGGAAATTCATAGTTCAGGTACTGTTGAAGCCTGGCTTGGAGAATTTTGAGCATCACTTTACTAGTGTGTGAGATGAGTGCAATTCTACAGTAGTTTGAGCATTCTTTGGCATTGCCTTTCTTTGGGATTGGAATGAAAACTGACCTTTTCCAGTTCTGTGGCCACTGCTGAGTTTTCCAAATTTGCTGGCATATTGAGTGCACTACTTTCACAGCTCACCTTTTAGAATTCCATCACCTCCACAAGCTTTGTTCGTAGTGATGTTTCCTAAGGCCCACTTGACTTTGCATTCCAAGATGTCTGGCTCTAGGTGAGTGATCACACCATCATGGTTATCTGGGTCATGAAGATCTTTTTTGTACAGTTCTTCTGTGTATTCTTGCCACCTCTTCTTAAGAAGATTCTACTTCTGTTAGGTCCATACCATTTCTGTCCTTTGTTGTGCCCATCTTTGCATGAAATGTTCCCTTGGTATCTCTAATTTTCTTGAAGAAATCTGAAGGAAATGGCAAAACACTTCAATGTTCCTGCCTTGAGAACCCCATGAACAGCATGAACAGGCAAAAAGATAGGACACTGAAAGATGAACTCCCCAGGTCGGTAGGTGCCCAATATGCTACAGGAGAAGTGGAGAAAGAACTCCAGAAATAATGAAGGTTGGAGGTTGAAGTGAAACTTAAGTTGATTAAGGAAAATGAAGCAATGCAGTCTTTCTTGTACACAGAGTTTGGTGAGTAAATTTCAAATCCTCTAAAGAAACTCTCATAAATATAGTCAAGTGAGTTTCTTTGCTGTGGCAATCCTCCCCTCATGAGATATTTACTTCTAATCATTAGACTATTAAAGAAAACAATCAAACTACACAAACCTAACCAAGGACTCTTACAAACTCTGACAATCACACTAACAATAATGACGAAGAGATGTCTTTCGATTTAAAACTGTGAACCAAAAAATAATAACAGTAAAGTAAAATAAAATTATGAACCATAAATACTGTAGGAATTGTATTTTATTTAGAGCACTTAGAATAATGAAGAAATAAAAGTGAGAAACATCTCCCTTAAGATACATATTGATCCATCTGCAACAATTATCTTCCTGATAGTTGCAACAAAATATATTGTAAAGCATTAGCTAAGCCTACTCTTTATAATTCATGAAAGAGAATTAAAATTTTCATCTTTAAAGGAGAAAAAAGTCTGTTTGAAGGCATTCAGTCCTGATCATAAATTGTTGAGCTTTTTGAGAACAAAGAAACATGCTCTGACTCATTTCAGCAGTAAAAGGATTTTATTTTAAAAAGAAACAGCTACAGGTCACTGAAGGAGGCCCAGAGACGGATTGTAGCCGGGGAACAATGTCTCTACCTGTATTGCAGAGCCACTTCGATGAAGTCATCAGCACTCCCTCTCCCGGGAAGCCTCTCATCCCTCCTGATCTCTGGTCCCAGAGTGGAATTCCATCCAAAGCCAGACGCTGGACATCCCCTCCAGACCCTCTATAACGGCAGCCTCAACAAACTGATGTCTCTGCCTTCATCCTTGCCAGATGAATTCTGTGCAGAGCTTACCTCTAACCATGACTGATTGCCAAACAAATTCAGAACAGATATGCCTGACTGGTAGACCTAGATTCCATGGTTGCATTCTAACTATTACATAGAGTGCTGGCAAAGTAAGTTTCTGGCTTCTACGTTAGAGAGAATTGCATTCATAAAATGGAAAATCACCCCAAATATGAAGAGAAATATCAACTATAGCTGCTAAGCCTAAGTCAATGAATAAAAGAATGTATATATATATTTATATTTCTAGGAATTTTATGGTTTTAGGTCTTATATTTAAGTCTTTAATAGTTTGCTTTTATGTGTGGTGTAAGGAAGTAGTCCAGTTTGATTCTTTTGCACGTAGCTGTCAGGTTTTCTCAATACCATTTATTGAAGAGGCTGTCTTAGACTAATTGACCATATAAGCTTTTACACAGTGAAGGAAACTATCAACAAAATGAAAAGACAGTGTACTGAATGGGAGAAGATATTTACAAATGTATCTCTGATGAGGGGATAAATTCCAAAATGTACAAAGAACTCATATACAACTCAACAACATAAAAAAAAAATGAACTCAATTGAAAAATGGGCAGAAGACATGAATAGAGATTTTCCAAAGAAGACAGATGGCCAACAGATACATGAAAAGATGGTCAACATCACTAATCATTAGGGATAAACTGATGCAGCCACTGTGGAAAACAGTATAGAGATTCCTCAAAAAGTTAAAGATAGAACTACCCTATGATTCAGCAATTTCACTTCTGGGTGCTTCTCTGAGGAAAACAAAACACTTATTCAAGAAGATATATACACCCCAATGTTCATTAGAGCATTATTTACAATAGCCAAGATATAGAAACAACTTAAGTGTCCATCTATAGAAAAATGGATAAAGAAGATATGGTACAATCAGTAGAATAGTACTCAGTCATAAAAATAGTGAAACTTTGCCATTTGCAACAATATGGATGATGTAGAGGATATCGTGCTAAGTGAAATAAGTCAGGAAAAGACAAATACCACATCACATCACTTATGTGGAATCTAAAAAAAAAACCACACAAACCAAAATGAAAACAGACTCATAGATAAAGAGAACAAAATGGTTGCCAGAAGGGAGGGGAGTGTGGGTAGATGAAACAGGTGAAGGGGATTAAGAGGTACAATCTTCCAGTTACATAATAAAGAATAAATAAGTCATGGGGATGTAATATATAGCATATGGAATGTGGTCAGTAATATTACAACAATTTTGTATGGTGACTGGTGGTTACCAGATTTATTGTGATCATTTCACAATGCATGCAAATATCAAGTCATTATGTACTATACCTGACACTAACATAATACTGTACATCAGCTATATTTCAACCTAAAAAAGAATGTATACATGAATAAGGGAAGCAAGGAGGAATGCTGGTAAGGTATTTAGATCAATTCCCCAACTTTACAAATGCAGAAATAAAAGCACATAGACTGGAAGTGACTTATCCCAAATCTACTTCTCATTCTAGACAATGAGGTTTTCAACTCGTAGAGATGACAAATTCCTTGGGCACCCCTTTCTTCCACTTCCACCAAAGACACATTTAATTGACTACAATATTCATTCTTGTTGAACCCAGATTAGCCTCACACTTTCTCCACATAGCCCACTTGGCAGCCACAACCACAAATGGCACAAGAAAGGAAAACTATTTGCCCTGCCTGCACTGCACCAGGCTGACATTCACTGAACAAATTCTTAAATGGATCAATGAGCAGAATATGTTTTAGTAATAATATAATTAACACATTGGAGTCCACAAAGGATCTTTTCCGTTATTTGTTAGAGGATCTCTTTGAGAAGTAATGTTTATTATGCCCAGTTGTCTTTTGGTTACTGGCACAAATTCACAATTGGTTTACAATAGCTAATAAACATCAGGCTTCCACTTGTTTTCATCTGAGTTAATGAAAAGAGCGGCGCCATTGTTGGTGCCATTGTTGTCTTGCCAACCACGGCACCACTCTCCTCATTCACTCAGATGAAAATTTTTCTCTTTGTGCTGCTGTCCAGTCTCAAAGTGAGTGAGATTATGGCTTGGGAGGTGCGTCTGTCTGACATGGGAGGCAGTGACCGCAAATACGCGCGGGGCTCTAGCTCCACATCTCCTTTGGAGGGGGGAAGATGGCAAATCAACTCCCTACCTGCTGTCACTGCTGAAACCTGTATACTGAACTCTTTAACTGTATTTAATCCAGTGAGGAAACAGGACTGGTTTTCTATGCAGATAATTCAGTCAGTAAAATGAAATCTGTCTAAAGTGGTCACAGGTTTTGCTTTTATTAGGTAAACTTTAGGATACGAATAGCAGAAAGTTCAACTCCAACTGGCTTAAGGAAATACAAGGAACTTTATTGTTTCATCAAAAAAAACCACTGAGGAGTGGATTTAGTTCCAGAGCCTCAAACAAGATCACCTCTGGACTTTGCCATCTTGGCACTGGGCCTTGTATTCAGGCTTCATGAAATAGCTACTGGGAACTCCAAATTCATATAATCCCAGGCTCAGGCAGATAGCACTTCCTGGTAGCATCTACATAACTATTGTTATTCCCTTCAATGGGAACAACTTGGTTTATGAGAACATTGAGAAACAGTTACTATGGCCTGGGTGATGCAGTGCTCTGATTGGCCTAGATCATGTTTCCACCTGGATTTAAGGTTGGAACCAGTGCTGTTACACCTAGAAACAGTGACTGTCCACAATAAGGGCATGATCAGACACTCTCCAGCAGGGAAGAGAGGGCACACTTGAAGGGAGAATTTAATGAAGGCACCACACATGAGGTGTGGGCAACAGTATGGAAACCAACAAGGAATGGAGAAGCTCTCAGGACTGGGAACAGTGGGGAACCAGTACCACTCTTACGGCTGAAGGACAAGGGGAGGGAGCCAAGACTGGACCTGCCTGAGAGGTATAGCTATAGGTATGAAACACCAGTCAGAGCTGTGACAGCAGGAGGAGGAACACAGCCACGGGCAAAGCACAGCCCGAAAGATAGGAGGTAGATGGACTCAATTCCTCCACCCTCTCTCCTCCTAACTCCTGACCTCTTGCCAGTGACTTCTATTGGCTAAATCTAATCAGAAGCCAGAGGGTGGGGAGTCCTGGGTGACACAGTTTGCAGCAGTCAGCCTCTTGAGATAGAGGGCACAGTGGAAAGGGCTATAGATTAGCTCCGGAGGGCCATCAATGAACAGCCAGCACACTGTTTCTCTAAACCAGGGATTAGCAAACAACAACCCATGGGCCAAATCTGGCCCACCACCAGTGAAGTTTTATTGGGATACATTCAATAAGCAAACATTTGTTCACTTATTCTCTATGGCTTCCCTTGTGGTATAACATCAGAGTTGACCAGCTGGTCCTTTACAGAACAGATTCACTGGTTTCCAGCCTGTGGTGGTGGGTTAGTTGCTCAGCTGGGTCAACTCTAGTGACTTCAAGGACTGTAGCCTGCCAGGCTCTTCCGTCTATGGGATTCTCAAGGCAAGAATAGTGGAGAGGGTTGCCATTTCCTTCTCCAGGGGATCTTCCTGACCCAGGGATCGATCCCCGGTCTCCTGCATTGCAGGCAGATTTCCATTTATTTCAGATCCCTGACCTAGGCCAGCACATCCACTGAACCTAACAACTGCAAGATACTCAAACAAGCCTCTTTTTTATAAAAAAAAAAAAAAAAAAAATGACTGAAAGCACTGGTGACAGACCTAACATGAGTGACCCTGAGCCTCAACCCTCTAAGATAATTGAGACTACAAGACCCTCAAGCTGTTTCCACTCATTCCAATCCCCTGTGTGGCTTACTACCTTCATCTGTGGTTACTGTGATAGTCCAGTTTTCTGTGTACCTCCTGACATCTGTTGTTACTTCTCCCCACAGTCCAATTCATATGGACATTTTCCTTGGCTGCTCTATCACTGTTACCCCTTGCCAAAGTCCTAGAATTTAGAGAGCCCTGGAATTTAAAAGAGGCTATGCCTCTAAGATATTTTCATACCTTTTAGACTTTGAAATGGGAGCCTGCTCTTTACATTTTTATATCCCTTCCTTAGGGCAACTTGGGACAAGGACTTCAGAGGCTAAGGGCTCATTGCATAGCCCCATCAGTTTTATATTGGAAACTCTCTTCCCTGTGCCATCAACTGGGGTACTAGTGTGGATGCAAGCATCTGGACTCTTTCCTCTCAGGAGGAATTCCTCACTACCCAGAGCACGACTCACTTAGCTTTTGTTAATGGGTATTAATCTCAGCATTGCTGCTCCACATTCCTACCCATTCATTCAACAGGATGTCTTCTAGGGGCCCACTAGTAGTTCTAACTTTAATAAGTGCCTAACACTCATCTTTGGGCTTCCCTGGTGGTTCAGATGGAACAGAATTCACCTGCATTGTGGGAGTCCTGGGTTCAGTCCCTGGGTTGGAAAGATTCCCTGGAGAAAGGAATGGCTACCCACTCCAGTATTCTGGCCTGGAGAATCCCATGGACTGTTTAGTACATGTGGTCACAAACAGTTGTACAAGACTGAGGGACTTTCACTTCAATAACCATCTTTACCAACCCATAGTTTTTGAGATGAGGCACAGCCTAGCTACTACTTTGTGACCTGTGACCCTTGCCTTACATTTTCCTTAAAGTTGTATTAAAAACAGCCAGTCTCTATGTATTAAAAGTTCATTTGAAGCAATTCTACTCAGACGGACGAAACTGGAGCCCATTATCCAGAGTGAAGTAAGCCAGAAGCAAAAACAACAATACAGTATACTAACGCATATATATGGAATTTAGAAAGACGGTAACGAGAACCCAACATGCGAGACAGCAAAAGGAACGCAGATGATACAGAATAGACTCGTGGACTTTGTGGATGAGGGTAAGGGTGGGATGATATGGGAGAAGGACATTGAAACAAGTTAATTATCATATGTCTAATCACAGAAATATAGATCAATGGAACAGAATAGAAAGCCCAGAGATAAATCCACGCATCTATGGACACCTTATCTTTGACAAAGGAGGCAAGAATATACAATGGAGAAAAGACAACCTCTTTAACAAGTGGTGCTGGGAAAACTGGACAGCCACTTGTAAAAGAATGAAACTAGATCACTTTCTAACACCATACACAAAGATAAACTCAAAATGGATCAAAGATCTAAGCATAAGACCAGAAACTATAAAACTTCTAGAGGATAACATAGGCAAAACACTCTCTGCCATAACCCAAAGTGGGATACTCCATGACCCACCTCCCAGAATATTGGAAATAAAAACACGAATAAACAAATGGGACCTAATTAAAATTAAAAGCTTTTGCACAACAAAGGAAACTATAAGCAAGGTGAAAAGACAGCCTTCAGAATGGGAGAAAATAATAGCCAATGAAGCAACAAACAAACAATTAATCTCAAAAATATACAAACAACTCCTGCAGCTCCATTCTAGAAAAATTAACAACCCAATTAAAAAGTGGGCCAAAGAACTTAACAGACATTTCTCCAAAGAAGATATAAAAATGGCTAACAAACACATGAAAAGATGCTCAACATCACTCATTATCAGAGAAATGCAAATCAAAACCACAATGAGGTACCACTTTACACCAGTCAGAATGGCTGCCATCCAAAAGTCTACAAGCAACAAATGCTGGAGAGGATGTGGAGAAAAGGGAACCCTCTTACACTGTTGGTGGGAATGCAAACTAGTACAGCCACTATGGAAAACAGTGTGGAGGTTCCTTAAAAAGCTGCAAATAGACCTGCCATATGACCCGGCAATCCCACTGCTGGGCATATACACCGAGGAAACCAGAATTGAAAGAGCCACGTG
>ML663565.1:15445641-15486468 GCA_007570785.1 Antilocapra americana
AAGAAGAAAAAGAAAAAAACAAGAAAGAAAAAACAATATATATATATAAGAGTTTTAAAAATTTAAAAGATGTTCCTAGTACAGTTATAATGAAGGCTTTCTCTGGTGCTGGTGCATTCGGTGAAGGGAAGGGTCTGTAGATTTTCAGATGATTCCCTGGTCCGGCTTCTCCTTTTCACAGACTTATAAACTTCTTTCTATGCAGTTATCGCCACCTGCAGGGCTTTAATTTGCTTCTCCTGTCTGTTTCAAAGCTGTTCTGCTAGCGTCTTCTCTCTGCTGGTCTTTTAAGTGTCTATTCAGCGCTTTGGAGTTTGCCCTGCTCCTGGTGAGAGGGCTTACCCCGCCCCCTCTGCTCAGGCTCTCTGTCGTCCGCCCAGCAAAGTTGGGGGGTGGGGCTTCTCCCCTCCCCCGGCCCAGCCGCTCTCTATGCAGTCTGTTCTACCGGCAGGGATTTAATTTTGGAGTTTGCCCTGCTCCTGGTGAGAGGGCTTCCCCCGCCCCTTCTGCTCAGGCTCTCTGTCGTCCGTCCAGCAGTTGGGGAGTGGGGCTTCTCCTCTCCCCCAGCCCAGCCGCTCTGTTTTCTCAGCGTGCAGCTAAGCAGGCCTTCTTGGTTAGGCTTGTCCTTCTCACAGTCCTACAGTCTCTTTTCTATGCAGGCTGATCTACCGGCAGAAATTTAATTTTGGAGTTTGCCCGGCTCCTGGTGAGAGGGCTTCCCCCGCCCCTTCTGCTCAGGCTCTCTGTCGTCCGCCCAGCACAGTTGGGGAGTGGGGCTTCTCCTCTCCCCCGGCCCAGCCACTCTGTTTTCTCAGCGTGCAGCTAAGCAGGCCTTCTTGGTTAGGCTTGTCCTTCTCACAGTCCTACAGTCTCTTTTCTATGCAGTCTGATCTACCGGCAGAGATTTAATTTTGGAGTTTGCCCTTCTCCTGATGAGAGGGCTTCCCCCGCCCCTTCTGCTCAGGCTCTCTGTCGTCCGCCCAGCAGTTGGGGAGTGGGGCTTCTCCTCTCTCCCGGCCCAGCCGCTCTGTTTTCTCGGCGTGCAGCTGAGCACTCCTTCTAAGGTGTATACAGCGCCGATCTGTCCAGATTCCCCAGAAGTCTTGGTTAGCCTCCCCGGGGCTGGGTTGGGTTATGCCCACTGCTCTCAGGCGGGGGTTGGGCCGGTCCGCAGCCCTCAGCTGCCCAGCCTCTCTGTTGACTCCTCACCGCCCTTTGTTTTGTGCACTGACCTGGGGGGGAGAGGGAGCTTTTCCTGGAAGGTTAGGTCCCTCAGGCTGCTCCGTTCCCTGAGCCCGCGGCCCGCCCCTCCCTGAGCAGGAGCAGTCTGCTTCGGCTGTGCTGCTGCTCTCGGCTGTGCTTGTAGCTAGAGACGAACCTTGCAGGGCTTAGGTATTAATCTGCTTCTGCTCTCAGCTATATTGCTCTCCAAGATCCACCGCAGATCTGCCAGAGAGAATGCTCCCTGGTATTCAGAAACCTTTCTCCTCTTTTTTTTTTTTTTCCCTCTTTATTCCAGACTCCCCTTCCGGGACGGAACCCGTCCCCAGCTCTTTGTCTCTCCCTCTACTTTTTTTTCTTTTCTTTCTTTTGTCCTACCTCCTCACGTCGGCACTGGGTCGCCTCTCCAGATGCCCGATGTCCTCTGCCAGCATTCAGTTCCTGTTTTTTGGAGTTTGCTCGGCCTTTAAAAGTTCTTTTGGTATATTTATTGGGGAGAGAGTGTTCTCCCCGTCCTATTCCTCCGCCATCTTAGTTTCTCCTCATATATATGGAATTTAGAAAGACAGCAACGAGAACCCAACATGGGAGACAACAAAAGGAACGCAGATGTATAGAACAGACTCTTGGACTTTGTGGATGAAGGTAAGGGTGGGATGATATGGGAGAAGGGCATTGAAGCATGTTAATTGTCATGTGTCTAATCAATCACCAGCCCAGGATTGATGCTCGGGACTGGTGCAGCGAGATTTCCCAGGGGGGAGGGAGGAGGGAGGGGGGTTCCGGAGGGGAAGCATATGTAAACCCATGGTGATATCATGACATTGTATGGCAAAAACAAAACAAAAAAAAAAAAACAGCCACAAAGACAGAACATGTACAGGCAACATGGTACCGTGACAATTTAACTGAAGCCCAAATAATCCAACACAGTTAATGATGTTGTATTAGAATTCTCCTGAGACATGGAACCAATGATCAATATATATCCCATATATTCTATATCCTATAGTCAATTCCTTGCAGTAAATTTGTAATGCATATGTAAGTATGTATGCATAGAAACAGAAATATATATATATACATATATATAATATCTTATATAGTAATACTTCACATATTATATGTGTATAATACACTGTATACACACACACATATCATACTTTATAAAGTACTAGCTGAGAAGGAGACTGAGATTATGGAGACTGAGAAGTGCCACCATCTGCAGGCAGGAGACCTGGGGAAGCTGTAGGTGCAATCAGAAGGCTAAGATCTGGAGTCAATGATGTATATTCTAGTCATCATCTGAAGGCCTGAGAACCAGGAATACTGAGGGCAGGAGATTTATGTTCCCTCTCAGTAGTCAGGCAGAGAAAGGGAATGCTTTCTTCCTTCATCTTTTGTTCTATTCCAGACCTCCGTGGATTGCCTAATGTACTGACACTGGGGAGAGCAATCCACTTTACTCGGTCCACTGATTCAGGTGCTAATCTCTTCTGGAAATACCCTCACAGGCACACTCAGTAGTAACATTTAACCACACCTTTGGGCATCCCCTGATCCAGTCAACTTGATGCATAAAATCAACTATCACAGATGTGCACAGTCATCTTCACTGTGCTGTATGGCAATTGGGCATGGATGGTACATAAGTACTATAATCGCTAATTTTTACTCAACTCTAACAGGGGTTAGCAGGAGAGAGGAAAAAGAAAACCAGGAGTAACTGAAACATGCTCTGTCTTTAAAGACTCCTGATAGTATTTACAGATGGGAGGCATGTTAGGGTGCCTGCAGAGACAAGACAGGATAAGATGGGGAAGAAGATGGGTGGAAGAGAGGCAGGGTGAGCTGGGAGGCAGGGGTCCCATTGATTTCAGGTGGCCTCAGCTGCAGCAGCCTGAAGCAGGGCTCAAGTTCCCCGAGCACAGACTGAGGCTGGGTCAGGATGGTGAGAGCACCAAATCCTAACCACTGAACCATCAGGGAAGTAATCAGACCCTACCCTTCAACTCTGCAGAAAAGAATTCCCGTGAAGACAGCAGGGAATGAAGCAAGTATTTATTAGAAGGAAGAGTACAGTGTGTGTTGATAGACACATGGGCAGACTCTAGAGGGAGAGTCCCCGAGTTGCACCCTCATGGCAGTTTGAATTACTTTTATGGGGCATTTCTTCTGGTTTCCTTTGGCTAGTCATTTTGATTTGCCTGGATCAGAGTCCATATTTTGTATATCTCAGGATACTCCCATGTGTGCACACAACTCTTGGCCAAGATGGATTCTACTGCAGAGGTCTCTGGGGAGAGTATCTCTTGGCATCACTACCCTTTGACCTCCAAGGAGCCGCTCTGTCCGTGTGTAGTCAGGGAGGTCTTCTGACCTCGAGAAGGAGAAATACGTGGTCTGGGCAAGGTCCAGCCTCCTCTCTTAACTGTCCTGCTATTGTCATCTTAAACGTTTGGTCCATAAAGAATGAATCTCCTACCACTTTATCCTGGGGGGCCATCTACCTTCTACCTCACCATCCCCAGTATTGTCCACGTGGCCTCTGGCTGGGGAAAGAACTCTCCAGAACTGGAGGGGAAGACATGGGGCAGTGAGAAGAGAGGGTGAGACTCCTCCAAAGGGATTTCTTAGGAGGCAGCTAGCTGAGTGACAGTGTACTGGAGGCAATTTTGGCAAAACACCTGCCTGGGCACAGTTTAGTAGTAAATATGCTGCTATGGCCTGTCTCTCAAGATGTTGTGAATCGGAGCTGAGCCCGATTGCTCATCTTATCCAAGTGAAGAGCCCTATTTCAATTCTCCAACTGCAAACAATCAAGCTTGCGGCTGGATAATGAACAGAGAAAGCAGCCTTGCCCTTCTCCCAGGTGAAGGCAGGAGGAGACGCCTGCGACCCAGAAGAGAGGCCTCACCCAACCACACCCACACCCCCATCTCAACCTTTCAGCTCCAAAACTTTCTGAAGCTCAGCAAAGAAGGGAAATTCATTGAGACAGTGTGTAAAGCAGCCCTGTTAGGATCCGGTTTAACAACTGAGGAAATGCAAACGTAGGAAGACGTGCTTTTGTTGTTTCCCCAAGATCATACAGTGCTTTTGACCAGAACTGTAACCCAGCTGCCTGACTCCCACCTCTAATGCTATAGCAAGACTGATAAACAGCCCATGTGGATGACTGTGGTGCTGGCACAAGCATCCCATTGCAAATCCAACCAGAACACAACAAAGCAAGGGACTTCCCTGGTGGTCCAGTGGCTAAGACTCCATACTCCCAGTGCAGGGGGCCCGAGTTTGATCCCTGATCAGGGAACAAGATCACACATGTTGCAGATAAAGATCCCGCATGCTGCAACTAAGACCTGGTGCAGCCAAATAAATGTTTAAAAAAATACAACAAAGTGAGATATTCTCATGGTACTCAGAAGAAATGAGCACATGGTAAACTGGTTGCCATCCATATGCTATGCATATATTTTTCTTGTTCTGCACAACATTTTTTTAAAAAAACTAGCTGCCAACATTTTTAAACTGATCTGTTTAAATGTTCAGTTTCTGATGTCCCTGGGAAGAAACGGCAATATATGGCCCTCTTTCTTCCAGGGCAGTATTTCCTTGGGGAGGAATAGTTGCAGGTAGCTCAATGGTAAAGAATCCACTTGCCAGTGGGTTCGATTCCTGGGTTGGGGAGATCCCTTGGAGAAGGAAATGGCAACCCACTCCAGTATTCTTGCCTGGAGAATCCCACGGACAGAGGAGCCTGGAGGGCTATAGTCCCTGGGGTCGCAAAGCATCAGACAAGAGCACGCACGCACGCCTACCCTCATTGCCTCTCCCATCTCCTGCCACGGCATCTCCCACCCTCGCTTTGTCCAGTCTCTAGGTGGGAGGTGCACTCTTATGCGGACCTGGCGAGGCCCACTTTGCTCATTCACAGCACCTACCTCACCTGCCAGCTTTTTGCTTGTGACCTCTGACGGGGGAACCTGCAAGAGCTTCCTGTAAATGACTTATAGGCTGGGGAATGGAAGAAGCTGACGCAGCACTGCAAAGGAAGAGCTAGAACCAATGGGGGTGGTGGGGGACATGGACTTCAGCTCAACGTCAAAGCAAATTCTAAACACTTGACTCCTCAGCCCTGGAACTGTCAAAGAAAGTGGATACAGTTGGATGGCTGTCTATCAGGGAAAAGGACTGGGGGACTGGGCTCTATCCCCTTTAAGGAATTCAATGCTCAGATTTAAAAACACTTTAATTGGATAACACAGTCATATCACTTCAAAAATGTTAAAAGGTGTACAGTGGAAAGTCAGACTCCTTCCACTTCTATCCCTCAGGGTTCAGTTCCCCTCCAGGAAGAGGCCATTGTGCCTTTCATTGGTCTTCCCAGAGACATCTTGTGCCTGCGCACACGATTTATTTTTCTTGACATAGTGATAATTCACTATAAAAAAGAGAGAAAGCAGGCTTGCACGTGGACTCTCAGATTTACCAACACACACACACAATTTTACCAGCCCTCTCCTGGGAATCTTCAAACATACACAGCCAATCACATTAGTCTCCTACCTAACACCCTCCGATGCTTCTCATGGTTCCTTGAACACAGGACATACTCTAAGCTGGCTGACAAAGAAAGCCCTCTGTGGTCTGCCTGCTGCCTCCCCTTCAGTGCTCCTTCTTGGCAACGCCATCTTTGTTCCACCCAGGCCGAACTGCTCTTGTTCACTTCCCCTTCCTCATCTCCTCCGCCTGTTATGTGCTGTTCCGCACACTGCCCGTCCCTCCCTTGTTCAGGTCTCCTTGGCCCCAGATGTTCATTTGCAGACGTCTTCTTGGCTGCCCAGACCGCGTTAAGGCCCCTCCTCCTGCCCCTGGTTCTGTGTCCTTGTCCCTGGTTAGAACACTCCCCACAGTTTAACACAGTCAGACACACAACTACCTGTCTTCACTTACCAACATACCCCCAAGCACCTGGCACCCATCTGACACAGAAGAGATACGAAAATATCATCATTGAACCAACGCATGAGACTCACTAGAGAGAGAAAGCTCACGGGCTTCACTGCTCACACCCCACCCCAATCCTGGCACAAATATGGGTGGGTGGCAGGGTAAATTGTTTTCTCAGAAGAAAGCAGTCTTATGACAGAAACCTGATTCCAAATGTCCACTCTCTGTATTTAAAGATAAGTCACGCCCTATGAGATGTGAAATGAGGATTTCCTTTGATCTAGTTTCTGCTTAGCGCTGAAAAGCTTTGATCCTCTTCATTCTCTGACAAATGAAAGTCAATCTGTAATAAGCAGCCACTAAACTGGTTATAATTTTCTGTGCCTGGAACAATAAACCAACTGACTGATGTCTAGAAAGGGCATTTGAGAAAATGAAAAATTTCTAGGAGTACAATGGAACCCACCGCTTGGTACCGTCAAATAACCATACTTAAGAACTGTTAAAAACAAGACAACAGGCCTCAAATGGCAACACTTAGGCTAAGCCCAAGCCCCACATTATCAGACTGGGACTTCATTGTATTTTTGGCTCTCCCAGCAAATGGAGCCTTAAACCAGGTAGTCAGGAACCACCTGGGCAGCACTAGCGGGGGCTCTGCCTGACAGACCCCTGCCTGCCCCTGAAGCAAAGTAACGTTGCATTAACCACCCACTCCTGGGCCTAGTTTATTTCCCTCGTTCCTGCTCCCTTGTGTTTGTAAGTCTTTCATTCCAAACAGCTTTCAGAGCTCCTTTTTTTGTACTAGACTGTATGCAGCTTGATTAGAATTGACTTTTGCTCAGTTAAACGCCTAAAAATTTTAATATGACTCAGTTTATCTTTTAACAGTTCTGTTAGTAAGAAGCAGAACCAAAAGAGACCCCGGCGGGCCCGGGAGGAACGACGAACAACCAGACATAGTACCTGCGGAGCCTGGGAGTCCACGGCCTCCCTGCCTCAGGAGCTGCGGTGCCCGTCCACCTCGGAGCTTCTGGCTTCTGCCTTACAAGCTTTCAGGATTCACATGAGCGCTTCCTTTTCACACATGGTTTGGAAATGACCGGAGTCGGGGTGGGCCCGACTGAAAACTGGATTGAGTTCAGGGTGCAGCTGATTCTGATTGGCCCGGCGTGAAGTAGCAGGTGAATATAATTTTGTTTCAACGCTAGATGAGCAGGTTAACCTTACCTTAGGAAACCTTACGAAAATCTTGAACTACAGTGGGCACAGCTGAGAACTGTTACCTGCGTAAGCCTATCCATTTACGAGATGCCTTAGAGAAAAGCTGGTCTTAGCCAAGCGTTCATCCAAAAAGGTAAAGGGAAAATGTGTTTTCCTCCTTGAAAGGAGGACCTGTATAGTTCTAATGACCAGGATGAGACCTGCCCCCACACATCTGTGTGCCCAGGACCCAGGATCACATCTGCCGGACTGGATGCTGCCTGATTTGATACTTGCTCAAATAAACTCTCAAAATGTCTAATATGCCTCAGTTTATCTTTTAACAGAACCTAAAAATAACTGCTTCCTATTACCAAAAACTCTAAATGCCAGCTTCTAAAAAAAATACCTTTTAAAAATGGAGAGAAACTGAGATCCTCTATCTGGCTACTCACATCCTTTGTGATTCATTCTGCTCATCTTTCTTCTGTGTGTGTGTCTAAGTTTAGTTCCTCAGTTGTGTCTTGACTCTTTGCAACCCCATGGAGCCTACCAGGCTCCTCTGTCCATGAGATTCTTCCAGACAAGAATACTGGAGTGGGTAGCCATTCCCTTCTGCAGGGGATCTTCTTGATCCAAAGATTGAACCCTGGTCTCCTGCACTGCAGGCAGATTCTTTACTGTCTGAGCCACCAGGGAAGCCCCATTTTTCTGCTATTGCCTCTCAAACTCAACAAGCTCCTCAGGCCACTGTGGACTCTCTGAGCTCATTTTTTCATCCATGAGGATTTCTTTCTTCAGTTGATACGGACTTGGTGCTTTAATTAAGTACTCTATATCAAATATATAGTTCTTTCTTCCAAATGTTACTTTCTTTTAATTCATGAAAATATAAAACTTCATAGCTGTCATAGCCCACAGAGCCATCACTCTCAATTTTTAACATAATTTTGTTCAATGTGAAAAACCATTTGGATATATCTGAATCCTTAAGCCGTTTTAGTTTGTGCATCAGATGAAACATTGAGATAATGTGGGTTGTGAGACTTGGAACAAATAGGCTCTGTGGGGCATGGGCGCAATGTCAAGCCCAGGCAAACGGAAGGTCGCGGAGCTTCCAGAACATGTGAAAGCTCTGATTCTGTGGTCCACAAGAGAAGCAGGTCATGGCAGTAAATAGTACCACTCAAAGAATCATAGAGTGCTGAAACATAGCCAGAGACTGAACCATAACTGTGGGTGATTTTACAGTCACTGGGAGTCACTGCTCTGCTGGAGAATTGTGTTTAGTGATTGCTGACATTTTTAGTGTTGTTTTGAGTCTTTTAAAGTTTTTAATATTGTTACACCATAGTTTGCTCCTTGAAAGTAGGCTGCAAACACAAAAAGGATGAGAATCACCAACTTAGAGTATCAACCCACCACTCCCACACCCCTGCCCAGTGCCCTGTTTAAGGCTAAGGAACTGAAGTCTTAAAAGAAGAGAAGGGATTTGAAGTGGAGCAATACAACTGGGTTGGGGTACGCACAGCCAGGATGAAAAGTCAGGCCTTAGGACATCCAGTCGTGATTTTTCTACTACATCTTATTTCCTCTCTGTGTCTATAAACCTAGGTCATCAGGGCTAAAAATGAGTAGAAAAGAACTGGCAAAAGACAAGGACTTCAGCACATCCCTCCCTGAACTGAAGATATGTCTTACTTGGCTCTTAAACTCTCTGGGGGCACTGTGGACCTTCTCCTTCAGAGCACTCAAGTGGAACTCATTTAAATATTTGCTTAAGAGTTGGACATTTTGTTCAGATAATCATGATTTCAGTTGCCTTGTCCTTGTTTTGTAACTTACGGCACCCTTACATAATACGTGATGTGTCTTCCTTAAGGAGAGTAAGTAGGGAAGAGTAGGACCCAGGGAATATTTGGAGCTGATGGCACAGGAGTGGCGAACAAGGGAATGTGCCTGGCTCAGCCCTGGACCCCGCGGGGAATGGCAGGAAGCATATTTTATTCATGTTGACCCTTGGTGTGCTTCCTGCAGGAGCTGGTGTATAATGGGCTCCAGTTCAGTGGATTGAGTGAGGCAGTGGGAATCCAGGTGAAGGAAGATACTATTAAAAGGTATTATAAAAAAAGGTATATATATATATATATAATTAAAAGGTATTATATAAAAGATACACATATTATTTAAAGGTATTAGATATAGGTATAAAAGGAAGGTATATTAAAAGCAGGTAGGAATTTGTAGCATGATAAGTTTATTCACAGCAAATCCACCACCTAGGGTTGAAGAAGGAGAGCAGCCTCCAGCCCGTGGGGAGAGGGGTCTGGGAACAGGCAGGCAGGAGTCAGGTGCTCACCTAAGCAGTCTGAGGTTTTAAAAGGGGATCCAGTACCAGCAAGACTGTTGGTGAGATGAAGGAGTGAGACAGCACCAATCAGGACTGATAAGCAGGAACCCTATGCTTAGGGGCATAGGAGGCACGAAAGATGCCGTGGAGAACATGATGGAGTGAAGATGTCTGTTTTAAAGAATACTAAGTTTAAAAATTTTTTTAATAATTCATGCTTTAGAGTCAAGAAACAACCCACAGATGTCCACCTGTCCAAAACATAAGAATGTTTTAGCAAAAGTCCCCAGTCACGAGGTCATGGACCAAGTCTCCGTGTGTCCCTCCAGTTTCAGGTCTTATAAGTGTTCTCCCTGGTGCCCCAACCCTGGACCCCACAACAGTTTGCAGATCCTGCTGCTTGTTGCCCTCCAGCCCCCCTGAAATGCCTTGAGATGCCCTTCCCTTCCTCACGTTCTGATGGTCTCATGGACCATCTTGTTAGTCCTTCCACTCTGTACCCAGAGAGTGGATCCCTCCCACTTTTATCCAACCACTGGATATCTCAGTTAATGTGTTTATGACCAGGGTTCATATTTGCTGTTACATACCAGGTTTGCTGTACCAGTTGTAAAATTATTCAATTACTTATGCACAACTTGGTTTAAAAAATTGCTATCCCAAGACCCTCAATGCCCCTTTCCCCCGGGCTCCCACTCAACCTGGCCTCTTCTCTTGCACTTTCCAGATCACCCCAGGGTCTGGGCAGATTGACATTGTGAGATCTTCTCTTGTTCACACCTACTCTTGAGAAATCCAAATGTGGGTCAGAACCCAGGCTCAAGTCTGCTGGTTTATGAATCTCTTAGCTCCTCTGAGACTTTTCTCATCTGTAAGATGGGGATGGAAGAGATGGACGTCCACTTGCAGGGCGTCCAGTGAGATTGCTGGGTTGATGGTCATATACATTCAGATGTCAAAAGCTAGCCTGTGGTCATTTTGAATAAGACAGAGTGAAGCAAGGACACTGAGAAAATTCCAGATGAAGGAAACCAGGCCTGGCCAGCACCAGCCCCAGGCTCTTGGGCTGACAGATACTGCTGCTGCTGTCATTGCCAACCCTGTGCTACCCAGTGGCCAAGGGGGCCAGCGAGGCCAGACCTCCCTTCCCAAGGCCTCTGTGGTGGCTAAATTGGCACCAGACTTCTTATCTGACTTTAGTCATCTAAACTCTCTGGGAATGAGAGAAAGCACGGTTTTCATTGCCTTTGTTTTTGTCTAGAAAGGTTGAATGGGTGGGTGAGTTCGAAGGCTGCAAAGCCTTTTGAGAATCGGAGTTTCTTGGAAGTTTTTAAGAGTCCAGGCACTATTCCCTGGAAAATGTGAGGTTCCTGAGGTTTATTAGAAGTTTAAACTTTTGGTCAAAGTTAAACATCTAGAAAAATGTTCCTGGGAAGTGTCATCAACACCTTCTTAATTGGCTGCCTTGGCACCATTTCAAGGCTGTGGTTTCTACTTCAGATGCTGGAGCAGGACCAAGCCCAGCTCAGGGTCTCCTTCTGGGATGGAGGATAAGTATGAACCTCCGGCCTGTGTTTCCGAATTAGGGACATAAAAGGAGCCTGGCTGCGGGGATTGCATGAATCATATTTACGCTAGTGTTGGAAAGCACATTTCTCTCCAGGAGATTATATTCCTTCAAGGGCTCCCCCCCTGCCCCCATAGTGCAGGTGAGAGGTGAGGTAAGAAAACTCACCTCTTCCTGGATGGATACCTTTGCTCTGGGTGCCAGGGGCCAAGGACCAGGACCAATGAAGTTCCCTGTGAGTCTGCATCCAGATGGGCAAGAGCATGGACTACAGGTATAAAGAATAGCCAAGGGACTGTCCCTCTCCCCCACACCTCCTCTTAGAAAGCTGTCCTCCAGGTTGCCACCTCCCAGCCTGCTTGGAGGAATCGGAACCGAAGTTCCTGTAAGCACGGTGGTGTAACCTCGCTCTAACATTCTACCTGGCATTGCTTCCACTTTCCTGATATTTCATCCCTTCTACTCTTCAAATGAAACGGCAACCCACTCCAGTATTCTTGCCTGGAGAATTCCGTGGACAGAGGAGCCTGGTGGGCTACAGTCCATGGGGTCACAAAGAGTCGGACACGACTGAGTGACTAATACTTTGACACTTCAAATGAGGCCATTTGAAGTGTTTGCCAGAGTGATGGGTATTGAACAACAGATGACAGAAAATGGGACCCTCTCCTGACTTTTTCTTTTGAAAGTCCTTAAAAGGAACAATAGTGACAACAAAAATTCAGAGCATGAATAACAGATTTGGAAGATTCCATGAGAAGGAAGAAATCTCCTTCTGAGTGTTCTTCAGATGCGGGGTGGAGGTGTCAACTGAGCGGGGAAATCACAATTCCTTGGGCATTTGCAGAACTCTGGGAAAGAGGAACCTGCATTTTCTTCTCAGGCACAGGCTGGGCAGGTGGTAGAAAGCCAGAGGAAGAAATGGCCCAGAGATGTGTGTGTGTGCAGCGAGGCTTTATGTGACCAGGGAGCACGTCCTGGGCCCTGGTGAACTGCCCTCTGTGTCTGAGAGTGATGTGCATTAACAGGGACCCTTGGACAAGCTCACTAAGTTTCTTGCAGCTGACTGTGACTCAAGAGGGAAACAAACATAGTTAAAAGGATGGGGTTCTGGAGGATCAGCAGTCTGAATAAGAAAGGACTCAACAGTGCCCTGCCTGGACTGGCGACTGAGCACTGGAGCAAGTGAGGACATTTTTGAACTGAGATTATATTTCCATTCCTGCTTCCCCAAGAGAATGCAAGTTTATAATATAAATCAAATTACCTAAGCAGGTTGACTGATATTCTTATACCTTATTAAGAGCAGAACTACACTCTTGGAAAAAAATTAATAATACATGGATCCACTGAAAAAAACACTGAAAAGATATACATCCAATGTTCACTGAGGTTACCTCTGGGTGTTGGAATTACTAGAGCTCTCTTCTCTCCAGACTCTCGAATCCTTCCCTTCCTTCTTCCTTCCTTTCTTCTTTTTCTTTCTATGTATCTACTTTTGTAATTTTTTCACAATGAACTATTTTCTAATCTTCTACAGTAAACTTGTTAAGAAAAAGAAACAAACAAAAATAATCAGCATCCAGGGTTTATTCTGTTTCATCTGGAGGATGAGAGTTCCCACTGACATGTGTTTGGTTTTCCCGCTGGATCTGGGACAAGCTACGGATCTCCTGTGTGCTCTGGACTACCTACCCTTCCCCCTTTCTCATCTTCCATACACACCTGGGATCCAGTTTTTCAGAAAACCCCCAAGAATCTTCTTTGAAAAGGTCTACTGTTTGTGTCTGCTAAACTAGTTTTTGTTGTTCACAGTTCAGGAGTATGCAGGTACCTTTATATAAGCGGGATGCTGACTCCCTTACTTGTCTATACTTGGGAGGCTAAAACAACTTACACATTTGTATCTGAGGGCAAAATCTAAATTATACCAAGGGAATTTATCAAGGTAGGGGAGGGGGTTGTGTTAAATTCTCATCTCTCTGGAATATAGAGAAATGGCTAAATTAGTCATGTTCAGTTTCAGGCAGAGAACATACCTCCCTCACTCAGTTTGATATAAACCTCTGATAAGAAATTTGAATAACCATCCAAATGAATTACCTGCCTTGCATGTTTCTAATCACTTTCTAGAATTCCCGTGGCACCCAGCACAGCCTCTGAGGGGTAGCTTGGCACCTGAATCATTTTTTGAAAACTCAGAAAATGAAAATTCGATTAAATCTTAGCCTATGGCTCAGCAAGTAAATTTATTGCTCCCCACCAATCATATTCATTCTGGTTTCAAAGTTCTAGGCTGAAAGAACTTTGCACTTTTCACACTATCAATTACTACCCACCTCAGCCCCTACATATGGCATAATGAGGAAAAGACTCAGGATGAGTCCTGATGGCCTTCAACATATAGAAGTTGCAAGAAGGAGATTTCTAACAGACTGCCTGATACTGTGAAGTCAAAGATCTGACTCCTTTCCCCCACCCTCCCCAAGACATCCATGTCCTATCGCTTCTACCTCCTACACAATTCTGGAATGAAAACAACTTTCCTCCATCTTTACAGCCACTTCCCCAGGCCAGACAGAGACACTGCCATCTTAGCGTTCCACCTGGCCTTAACAGGTGCCATCCTTCTAACATACAGACGTGATCCTGCCCTGGCACCTTACGAAGCTATGCAGTAGATCCCCATTGTTCCTAAATCTCCCATGGCTCTAGGGTAAACCCTCAACTCCTTCTCATGGCTTTCAAGTTTTTTCTTAGAGATTACACACCAGAAGCCTGTGAGATGACAGGTTTTGCTTGGCTCGCCCAGTGCTTTTTTATAAATTTCCAGTAGAGCCAATGTCTATACTTTTGAAAGCTTGGTCTACAAATCCAAACGTATGGCTTCTCTGGAAAAATCAGGGTATCTGGTGATGCTAGGCACAGGTTCCCACATGGAAGGGGCCTCCCATGGGGATTGGGGCTTTGTTTCCAAGTCCTCCCAGTCTGTGCCATGCCTGCTATGTGCCCTTCCTCTGGCTCACAGAGGTGACCAGTCTGATGCTGTGGACATGTAGGCTCTACACGACTGGGTCCTGATGAGGCTCCTCTTCCCTCTCTCTCTTCCCTTCCGCCTGCACGCCTGCAGGGAGAATCTGGGAGGCTAACTTCTCTCAGTCTGCCTCTCCCCACCCCACTCCACCCCCTCATATGCTCAGTCTGGGCTCTCTCTCACCTCTCTGCTCTGCAGCTGAAAACCCACCTTTGGGAATATCTAATTCCAATTCATTCTTTGGGTCTCTGTTCAAATGTTCTCTTTCTTAGGAATGTCAGCCCCAATTTCCTCTGCCTAGGCCCCATCCCCAAATCGTTTTAATTGTCCCTCCATAGAATCCCCTATGGTGTAAGAACTAAATTTGACACTCAGTATTATTACCTGCTGACTTGACATCTGATGAAATCAGGGAGGCCTCAAATGGCATAACAGCAAGGTCCCCTCCCCACTCTGCTCCCATGGATGGATAGCCTCCCTAATCAAATAGCCCTGTTTATCAACACCACCACCACCCCACCCTCACCAGGTGCAGTTCCTGCTTATCCTTGAGCAGTGGGTTTCAGTTTCCTGCCAGCTCACAAATTATTCAAACATGCCAATCACATCCTCCTGCAGGAACCAGGGGCCTCCTCACCCTCTTGTTACTACAAGTCTGCCTCTCACAGACCCTGATGGTTCCACCTGGCTCCTGAGAACCCTCTTTATATGTTATGTGGTATCTTCCCCATTCCCCACCCACCCTTCCATGAGAATATGTGGTTGCTAAACTGCTATTAGTCTCAGCTGTCTAGTGCTGAGGGTCATATATCAGCCATCCCCATCCCCAGGAGGCCGGGAATCCCTCCTCAACAATAGGGTGCACAGGAGGTGACTGAAACAGCCCATATGTACCATAACTGCTTGCTTACTTGCCTTTTCCCCACTAGACTACTGACTCCATGAGGGCAGAGACCAGGAGGACAGCAGTGGGTATACTGTTTGCCTCCTCATCCGCAGTACCCAGCACAGAGACTGGCACATTCCATAAACTCTTACTGGTCATCTCAGCGGGGTGGCAAGGACCTTACCAGTAGAAGTTATTCGGCCAGAGCAGCGGAAATAAGCATCTCTCAGAGACTCCAGAGGTTTCCCCTGGGTGCCGCTTACTGCACTTCTCAAGTCTTCAGATTCTGTCATTTCAGTAGTTTCTCTGTTCTTCATGGAGTCAGGGCAGTGCTTATCTTGCTGAATAGGACAGGACAGAGGAGCAATCATCTTTTATAACAAAACAAGTTCTCTGTTTTCAAGAGGCAATCACGAATGTTAAGCAGCCTTTGTTTTCAAGAACTAGGGACCCAGTTCAATGAGCAGGACATCGCTATGCAAAATATGAAGAGGCTGCAGAAATGAGCCCATTTGCACTATCACAGGCTCTGGTGTTTACTGGGGGAAAAAAACCCTACCATCTGCAGATGGTTTAGTAACAAATTTATACCATTTCCATGTGTGAGTAATGCAGTTCTAGAAATGGATCTAATCAGAGTGCTGTTTTAGCAGGGAGGATGTTCTCACTTAAAATTCAAAAAACCATTTCCATCATTGCCAGATTTTTAAGAATCAAAATCCAGCTGACTTTCTTCAATATGCCATTTAAACATCTTGGAAATAAATGGATGTGTTAAAATAGTAGCAACACCAATGAGTTATCATTGAACATTGTAAAAATCACCCTGTCACCTGATCGTAACTTAGAGAGGATATATTTACAATTTAAATTTCAAGAATGTGTCACTGCTTTTTCTTTCCTTTATTGAGTTAAAACTCAAACTGTTTTAGAGCCATAACATTTTCAATTTATGCCTGTCAGACCAGTCAGAGAGAGAACATCCAGTGCTTCACGGTTAAGCTATGCCTACACATGAAACTAATTTGACTAAGGTCAATTCATAATTTGATCAAACCTTTGGCTTAAGTAAATTTTAATTTGGTTCAAACTCTTATTTCAGGGATGATGAAGGATGTCCAATAGAGAAAAATAATCAGAATAAAAATGCCAACTCTCCACAAGGGACAATATAGCAGAGTGGATCAGAGCTAGAGCCTTAGATTTCACTGCTCTGGGTTCTCATCTTGGCTCTGCCACTTATTAACTGACTCAATTTAAACTTAACCACTCCCAACCTTATCATCTTAAAATGGCAACACTGAGAATACTTATACTATGGTGATGTTGTGAGGATTAAAGGGGTAAATAAATATAAATGCTTACCATTTATATTGGCACTCAAAACACATCCTATAAATGTTAACTATTATTGTTACCATAAATTGGTTTCACAAAATGTCCTAGCAATGAAATTTCTGAAAATTTGATTCTACAACTGACTACTAGAATCTGGAATTTGCCTCTTGGATTGCCAATGGCAAATTGGATCCCTACCATTTCTCATGATTTAATTAATGAACTGTGCCAATTTCCAGAAGAGAGAAAGCCAAAGAAAAGTAGGGATGGTGTTATAGACAATAACTCATTGTGAAACAAGAAGGGACATTACCTTTCTAGTCACTAATGAATTGAAAACCCAGCCAAGCCATGAAGCCATCTAGGTAAAGGGTTTCTTCGGCACACAGAGATGGCTGCAAATGGACTGCAAATTTCCCTGGATCTAGAAGCATCAGCCCCAATCGTCACGTGTTGTCCCTTCGGGCTTGTCCTGCTATGAGTAGTCTTGGTCATTTGGAGCCCAAGAAACAAAGCCAAGGGACTGAAATGATGGTGGGCATCTAGAGTGGTTCTGAGGCTTCGAAGTTGGGTAGCTTTCACTGTGAAACCTGACATAGAGTAAGAAGTCTTGGTATAGGATGTGTTTTTATCCCTCTCTTCAATTTCTGTCTTCTTCGAACCCTGATTTTCTGCAGCACCAAAACACGTCAGTTAAGACACTGATTAAGGAAGACAGACAAGATGATCCTTCAGAAAAGGACAATCACTTGGATAAAACCAAATTAGCCCAGTATTCTGACAATTATCTCACCACTGTTTATAGGAACACAGGTAAGAAAGTATACTCTTCTTTACCTCCCAAGAGGCAAGTACTTAATGGGAACAGGGACACACACTTCCTTTATTGTAACCGCCACACCTAGGTTGTTTCAGGGTAACATAATCTACATGTAAAATTTGGAAATGCATAAATATCCTGTGGGCAGGAATCATGGTTATATTTCTCACTGCTGTATGCAAAGAATCTAGCCCAGTACCTAGAACATAGTATATATTCATGAACATTAAATAAATGAATGAATGTATATGAGCTCACTCACCTTTGTGATTTTATATGAAATCTCCTATCTTTATCCATTCAATAAATTTCAACTCACTCTAAAAGTCTCTGTTCAATGGCATTCATTCTGTGAAATCATTTCTTTCATTTCAGGAAGGAAAAGACCTCTTTGCCTCTGTTTCCATGCTATCTAGAACATGCCTTCTTGTTAAGTTTTCTACATGCAAACAACAAAACCCATTCTGGCAAGTTGAAGCAGAAAGTGACTTTGTTAAAGGAAACTGGGTGGCTCACAGAATTTGGAGGAGGGATGAAAACCAGGTCTGAAAGCTACCTGTGCTGTGCTTAGTTGCTCATCATGTCCGACTCTTTCTGACCCCATGGACTGTAGCTCACCAGGTTCCTCTGTCCATGGGATTCTCCAGGCAAGAAAACTGGAGTGGGTTACCATGCCCTCCTCCAGAGGATCTTCCCAACCCAGGGGTCTAAGCCAGGTCTCCCACATTGCAGGCAGATTCTTTACCACCTGAGCCACAAGGAATGCTACCTACTTCAATTTAACATCCAGGCAAGAGCTTGGCCATGCCAGCTGCTTGAGAAAAGCATGGTGGCAGCTGCTGCCCCTTAGCACTGATTAGCCGGTGTAAGCTTGGCTACTGCCACCTCAGAATTTCTAGACACCTCTATCACTCTCCTAGTCAGAAGGTTCTATCCTCCTCTGGACCACTGCCACCTCACACTGCTCACTTCTGCCTCGGCTTGTCCCAGCACATCCAATTAGAAGAGCACAGACCACGAACTTGATCTCGAGCCACAAGGGGTTCTATTCAGCCAGTCACTGGAGCAGAGGAAGGTGAACTAGAGCATATGTGGAGTGAGTCAGCCAACTCTATAGGTGCCATACTCCATGACACCACTGTCTCCTTCACTTGGCATGAATTCCCTAAAATCTGAGAGAAAAAGATCAGCACCATGGAAGATCTGTGCCAAAAATCCAACATCTGACCAATAGGAGTTCCCAAGAGAAAAGAGAGAAAGCAATAATACAAACTAATTTTCCAACACAAAAGACAAGAGTTTACATACTGAAAGGTGAGAATTTAAGAAGAGCCCCTCCTAGGCACATCTCTGTGAAATTTCAGAACACCAAAAATAAAGACCCTAATAGCTTCAGAGAGAGAAAAGGGTCACCTACAAAGGAAAAAGAAAGAAAGTGACCGGTACAGCAACACTGGGTGCTGAAAGACAATGGAACAATAACTTTCAAACTGAAGAGAAATGGTCTTTGACTTGAGTTCTACCCCAGATAAAACGTCATTAAATAATGATGGCAGAATAAACATCTTTATGCAGGCAGGCCTCAGAAATTTCACCTCCTATGCATTGTTCAGTTGGGAGTTACTTGAGAAGATGTGCTCCAGTCAAATTAGGAATTAAATCAAGAAAGAGGAAGTTATAAGATCCAGGGAGAACCAAAGGGAAGGAAAAACAACAGCTAATTATCAGTCCCAGAAGACCATCAGACTACATGGGAGGAGGGAGGTAATTGGAGAGCTCCTAGAGGACGGCTCTGGGGAGAAAAGAACGTCCATAAATTACAGAGTATGCTGGAGACATTTCAGGAGCATAAGGAAATGATAAAGGCAGAGAATACAAAAATTAAGGCAATTAGAAATTCCAGGAAAAATTTAAAACTGCGAGAAGATGAATGTAATCATCGCATGCTGCTCTCCAGAAAGATAATGCTATAAAGGCTGTTTAATGATTTTCCATTTTTAAAATCAGCAAGACAAAGCCTGCACAGAAACGACAGTAACTATTATGAATCTTGTTAGTGTTAAACTACAAATTCAAATGAGATTTGTAAGAAGGAAAGAGAGGTGAAAAGAAGGAAAGGGTGACCATGAAATATATGATATCTTATAAATCGAGGAGTCTACAGCATGCACAGTGAGTAACAGCCCCTCAAGCTCCTTTTGGGTCACTTCCCCACCACAGCCTGCCGACTGAGTCAAACTGTTCACCCACAGGACACACACTCTCTAGCCAATGGGTGAGCATGTGGCCCAGTGTAAGCCAATCAGACTTTCTCTTTCTGGTAAATTAAGAATCCCCACTAATTCCCATCAGGCAGTGCCCTAAAGAAATGGTACATTCATTCCTGCTCCTTAGATACCCAGAACAACTCTTATTCCTTGCTTTTCTAAAGCCTGACTCTTTAGCAAGAACTGGTTTCCACTGGTAAGATATACAAGATAAATAGAAATTCAATTAGTGTTTTAAATGTCAAAATCTGGGAACTCAAAATAGAGATGTAAGTATGAAGGGTGAGGGACTAGAGGAGGGATTAAAAAAACAAAACTCATATCTTAACAGCAAGTCAGTGTAAAGTGTAAAGCTGACAAATCATGAACAGGCAGCAAAGCAAATTAGTTCTCAACGTGGAGGCAACCGCCAGAAACTTTACAACTTTTAAACGGAAAAAGAGAAATGGTTTCTGGAGAAAAAGAGACCAGGCTAGAGAGAAGTAGAAACGGAGACTATTTCTTTTTATCATGAACTTATCTTCTCAGTTTTATTCCCCTGTGTGTATGTATTAACTGATAAAAAAATTAATGGTAAAGAGGTGGGAAAATAAAGATTGTCTGGCCTGTGTATAATGAAGATGGCTCAGAATTTCAAATCCTCCTCAAATAGACAGAACTCAGCCCTAGAAGCTGTTCTTGAAACTGGCACACTACATAACATCCCTGTCTCGGACTCCAAGAGAGGAAACTAAACTCCCTCCACTGGTGGATCGCCACCGGAATCCTGGACTATCCAGAGGTTGCTTCCTCCTCCGAATGCCCTCACTGGGCCCCCACCTGTGGATCATCTCAAGCATGTCTTTGCAAGCTCAGAAGAGTTGGCTCAGGACTCAGGAGCTTTGGTTTGTTCTTTGCTCACCTCCTTACCCAACCTTCATCCTGATTCCTGAAAAACCAGAATTAGTCTTATCTCAAGGAAACGGCAACCTATTCCGGTACTCTTGCCTGGAAAATCCCATGGACAGAGGAGCATGGTGGGCTACAGTCCATGGGGTCGCAAAGAGTCGGACACGACTGAGCGACTTCACTTCACTTCTACTCTCAAGGAAAAAAGAAAACAACATCTCCATATCTTTAAAACCATAAGATTTGTTTTGAATGTGAGTCAGTTTTTACTGTTTTCTTAGGGCATTTTACTGATAAGACAAAGAGAGACATCCTTTGGTACTGAAGGTGTGGAAATGGCACATTTCCCAAATCAGAGGAAATCCTAAACCTCAAGGTCGGTTTGTCTTTTTCTACCAAGAAGAGCTCTGAAGGTGACTGAAGCTAAGCGTGGAGATTTCCAGGCAGGGCAGACCCTGCGCAAGTAGATGGCTGATTGTCCCCAAGAAGAGGAGGGGCGATGCAACACTAGCATTCAGATCAGCCCTCAGCAATGACCTGAGTCACAGTCAGGGGCAGAAGGGGGCTACACGCGTCCTTTCCCCACCTTCACTCTCCTGTACCCTTGGGTGAGAATCCAGCTTCCTTTTCTGCATCCTCTGCTGTGCCCAGTACTAGTTCTGAAAGACGGTGGATATTCAGAGCAGAGGAATGAAGAAGTGTGAGGATGGAAAAGTGAAAGTGAAGCCGCTCAGTCATGTCCGACTCTTTGCAACCCCATGGACTGTAGCCCATCAGGCTCCTCCGTCTGTAAGATTCTCCAGGCAAGAATACTGGAGTGAGTTGCCATTTCCTTCTCAAGGAGATCGTCCCAACCCAAGGATCAAACCCGGGTCTCCCACATGGCAGACAGACGCTTTACCACCTGAGCCACTAGGAAAGCTCGAGGATGGAAAAACATGAGCAAAGAAACGAGATCAGTTAGAGCTTTCCAGGCTACAGACACACTGGAGCCAGGTAAAAGAACTACTCGCATTTTAAAGGCAAGCTGCCCAGCACTTCAACATGTCACTGAGTCATATCTGGGAGTTCCTAGAGGTGTCTCATATGTACTCATGACAGTTTCCTCATCCTCTATTCTGGTTCTGCCATTAAGCTGTTTATTTCTTGGCTAAAATAGCAGTTATAATATGGAAGTGATAATTCTGTCCCATAAGCAAAATGCATACAATCAGTGAGCATCTTAGAAGAAATATACTCTGTGAAACCGAGGTATTGTTACCTTTATTACAGTGCAGTACCTTGAACAGTACTGGGAAGTGCTGGTATCAACAAATGGACTTATAAAATTTATCCAGCATATCACTCGGGCATAATGTGGTGAGATTGCAATACCAGCCTTATGGGTCAATATTGATCCACTGGCACAACCATACATACCAACAGCATTATTTTAGTAAATTACAAAGAACTATTATAGAAAACTTAAACTCAACTGAAATCCCAAATAATTACTGCTCAAATTCTAGCTTCATTCTTAGCATCTGTGTGTGTGACCCTACAGAGAAGAATCTTGATATTGTAGAGCCTGAAGCTTAAACAAGTTGGGGAGCCTTTTAAGAAAAAGAATATGAAATGTATGAATTCAAAATCAATACAAAGACTTGGAAGATGCTTGTGTAAGTGAGAGGACTGAGCTTAAACTTTATTAGCTTCGTGAGAGACTTACCTCTGGGAACCTGGGAAAAGTTACATGACCATTCTGAATCATAGTATCTTCACCTATAAAATTAAGATAATAATCATTATTCTCTAGAATTAAGAAATATATATACACATAATATATAATCTATTTATCTATATGATATATATGATCTATCTGTATAAATAAATAATTTTGAGTTTGAGATGCTGACTCTTAACACAAGATTATGTATGTATATATGTATACATATGTAACTTGTTTTGTGTGCGTTTGTGTGCTAGTTGCTCAGTCATGTCCAACTCTTTGCAACCCCCATGGACTACAGCCTACCAGGCTCCTTTATCCATGGAATTCTCCAGGAAAGAATACTGGAGTGGGTACCATTTCCTTCTTCAAGGGATCTTCCCAACCCAAGGGTCAAACCCAGGTCTCCTGCATTGCAGGCAGATTCTTTACTATCTGAGCCATAATTGGAAGTCCCATGTAGCTTGTTATGAATATTCAAATATGGGGTCAATATAATGATTAGGTTTAAACTTTTTCTTTCTGTGAATTCTATCTGATTAATTGTGTGTTTATAGGAATAGATCCCAATGGACACAGACATTAGATACTCAACAGCCAGTAACACAAACTCTAAGAATTGGCAATAAAGCATTGCAATGGAGGAGCAGTTGTCAGGTGGGATCTTGGCAGACAAGGAGAGCAATCTGAGGGACCAACATAGGTAGGGCAGAACGTTGCAGATTTGAATACCAACAAAGCCTTCACTCCACTACCGTATCACCTTTAAAAAAGTGTTCTACACTTTCTAACACCATACACAAAAATAAACTCAAAATGGATCAAAGATCTAAGCATAAGACCAGAAACTATAAAACTCTTAGAGGATAACATAGACAAAACACTCTCTGACATAAACCAAAGCGGGATCCTCTATGACCCACCTCCCAGAATACTGGAAATAAAAGCACGAATAAACAAATGGGACCTAATTAAAATTAAAAGCTTTTGCACAACAAAGGAAACTATAAGCAAGGTGAAAAGACAGCCTTCAGAATGGGAGAAAATAATAGCCAATGAAGCAATGGACGAATAATTAACCTCAAAAATATACAAGCAACTCCTGCAGCTCCATTCTAGAAAAACAAAAGACCCAATCAAAAAGTGGGCCAAAGAACTTAACAGACATTTCTCCAAAGAAGATATAAAAATGGCTAACAAACACATGAAAAGATGCTCAACATCACTCATTATCAGAGAAATGCAAATCAAAACCACAATGAGGTACCACTTTACACCAGTCAGAATGGCTGTAATCCAAAAATCTACAAGCTATAAATGCTGGAGAGGATGTGGAGAAAAGGGAACCCTCTTATACTGTTGGTGGGAATGCAAACTAGTACAGCCACTATGGAAAACAGTGTGGAGGTTCCTTAAAAAACTGCAAATAGACCTGCCATATGACCCAGCAATCCCACTGCTGGGCATACACACCAAGGAAATCAGAATTGAAAGAGACACATGTACCCTAATGTTCATCGCCACATTGTTTACAATAGCCAGGACATGGAAGCAACCTAGATGCCCATCAACTGACGAATGGATAAGAAAGCTGTGGTACATATACACAATGGAATATTACTCAGCATTAAAAAAAATTCATTTGAATCAGTTCTACTCAGTTGGACGGAACTGGAGCCTATTATCAAGAGTGAAGTAAGCCAGAAGGAGAAACAACAATACAGTATACTAACGCATATATATGGAGTTTAGAAAGATGGCAGTGAGAACCCTGCATGCGAGACAGCAAAAGGAACGCAGATGTATAGAACAGACTCGTGGACTCTGTGGAAGAGGGCAAGGGTGGGATGATATGGGAGAATGGCATTGAAACATGTTAATTATCATATGTGAAATCAATCGCCAGCCCAGGATTGATGCTCGGGGCTGGTGCACCGAGATTTCCCAGGGGGAGGGAA
Source organism: Antilocapra americana (assembly GCA_007570785.1). Lineage (NCBI taxonomy): Eukaryota > Metazoa > Chordata > Mammalia > Artiodactyla > Antilocapridae > Antilocapra > Antilocapra americana. The sequence goes on from ML663565.1 coordinate 15,469,835, forward strand.
TCGGGAGGGAGGAGGGAAGGGGGTTCTGGACGGGGAGCATATGTAAACCTATGGCGATTTCATGTCATTGTATGGCAAAACCAATTAAAAAAAAAGTGTTCTAACAAACTCAGCTTTGTTTGAGCCTTATAGCACCTACAAGGGTCAGGGTAAAGTTGACACCCTTCAGAGAACTTTCTTAGCTGGCTCATTCCACAGCCTGCTTTATGTGCAGCAGAGAATCAAGCCTAACACCTTTATATCATTTGTTGAGTGTTTCTCAAATGCCAGATACACTGCTAAATGCTTTGTATGTGTTTTCTTTTTAATCTTCCAAGTGCCATTATTTCTATTTGACACTGAATCATTGGAGCTGAAGTTCAACATCTTGCTGAGGATTTGTAACCAGTAAGTACCTAGGCACCAGTGATTTAACTAAATTAACAGATTTGTAGCTCATTTTGAATCTACAAAAACTTTAGAACCAGCAAAGAAATTAATCAAGACCCGTGGCCTGCACCTAGAATTGAAGCCATATCCTCTATAAGGGAGTATATTGACATGGATAACATCACCTCAGCTCAGCTGAGTCACTCAGTTGTGTCCAACTCTTTATGACCCCACGAACTACAGCATGCCAGGCATCCCTGTCCATCACCAGGTCCCAAAGTTTACCCAAACTCACGTCCATCGAGTCGGTGATGCCATCCAGCCATCTCATCTTCTGTCATCCCCTTCTCCTGTCCCCAGTCCTTCCAGCATCAGGGTCTTTTCCAATGAGTTGACTCATCGAATGAGGTGGCCAAAGTACTGCAGTTTCAGCTTCAACATCAGTCCTTCCAGTGAACACCCAGGACTGATCTCCTCTAGGATGGACTGGTTGGATCTCCTTGCAGTCCAAGGGACTCTCAAGAGTCTTCTCCAACACCACAGTTCAAAACCATCAATTTTCAGGGCTCAGCTCTCTTCACTGTCCAACTCTTACATCCATACATGACCACTGGAAAAACCATAGCCTTGACTAGACGGACCTTTGTTGGCAAAAGTCTCTGCTTTTTAATATGCTGTTTAGGTTGGTCAAAACTCTCCTTCTAAGGAGTAAGCATCTTTTAATTTCATGGCTGCAATCATCATCTGCAGTGAGTTTGGAGCCCCCAAAAATAAAGTCTGACAGTGTTTCCACTGTTTCCCCATCTATTTCCTATGAAGTGATGGGACCAGATGCCATGATCTTAGTTTTCTGAATGTTGAGCTTTTAGCCAACTTGTTCACTCTCCTCTTTCATTTTCATCAAGAAGCTTTTTAGTTCCTCTTCACTTTCTGCCGTAAGGGTACTGTCATCTCCATATTTGAGGTTATTGATATTTCTCCTGGCAGTCTTGATTCCAGCTTGTGCTTCTGCCCGCCCAGCATTTCTCATGATGTACTCTGCATATAAGTTAAATAAGCAGGGTAACAATATACACAGACTTTAACATAAGAAGAATATAATCTTTATCTTGTTTGAACCATTGAATTTGGTATCTTTTTGTTACAGCGGTCAGAGTGACATAGATAAAGAAGCACGGGTGTCAACTGTAGTAGCATTGATAGTCAGGAGCCAGGAGATGTGGATTTCCTGACCCTGACCCTCATGTGTCACTTGGCCAAAGTATTCATTTTGCTCCCACATCTGACAACATTTATTTTGCCAGCAACTGTACTAGACATTAGCAATATAGACATAAGTAAGACACAGCCTCAGAAATTATTTTACCTACTGTGCTCTTTCTTTTCCATGGGGATGGTCTTTATTCCTGTCTCCTGTACAATGACATGAACCTCCGTCCATAGTTCTTCAGGCACTCTGTCTATCAGATCTAGTCCCTTAAATCTATTTCTCACTTCTACTGTATAATCATAAGGGATTTGATTTAGGTCAAACCTGAATGGTCTAGTGGTTTTCCCTACTTTCTTCAATTTAAGTCTGAACTTGGCCATAATGAGTTCATGATCTGAGCCACAGTCAGCTCCCGGTCTTGTTTTTGCTGACTGTATAGAGCTTCCCCATCTTTGGCTCAGATGACCATCTGAGTTAAATCATAGTCAATACGATTTCCGTGTTGACCATCTGGTGATGTCCATGTGTAGAGTCTTCTCTTGTGTTGTTGGAAGAGGGTGTTTGCTATGACCAGTGCATTCTCCTGGCAAAACTCTCTTAGCCTTTGCCCTGCTCCATTCTGTACTCCAAGGCCAAATTTACCTGTTACTCCAGGTGTTTCCTGACTTCCTACTTTCCCATTCCAGTCCCCTATAATGAAAAGGACATATTTTTTGGGTGTTAGTTCTAAAAGGTCCTGTAGGTCTTCATAGAACCGTTCAACATCAGCTTCTTCAGTATTACTGGTTGGGGCATAGGCTTGGATTACCATGATATTGAATGGTTTGCCTTGGAAAGGAACAGCGATCATTCTGTCATTTTTGAGATTGCATCCAAGTACTGCATTTCAGACTGTTGTTGACCATGATGGCTACTTCATTTCTTCTAAGGGATTCCTGCCCACAGTAGTAGATATAATGGTCATCTGAGTTAAATTCACCCATTCCAGTCCATCTTATTTTGTTGATTCCTAGAATGTCGACGTTCACTCTTGCCATCTCCTGTTTGACCACTTAAATTTGCCTTGATTAATGGATCTAACATTCCAGGTTCCTATGCAATATTGCTCTTTACAGCATTGGACCTTGCTTCTGTCGCCAGTCACATCCACAACTGGCTCGATAAAGGAAAGAAATGGTATGGACCTAACAGAAGCAGAACATATTAAGAAGAGGTGGCAAGAATATGCAGAAGAACTGTACAAAAAAGATCTTCACAACCCAGATAATCATGGTGGTGAGATCACTCATCTAGAGCCAGACATCCTGGAATGTGAAGTCAAGTGGGCCTTAGAAAGCATCACTACTAACAAAGCTAGTGGAAGTGATGGAATTCCAGTTGAGCTATTAAATCCGGAAAGATGATGCTGCGAAAGTAGTGCACTCAATATGCCAGAAAATTTGGAAAACTCAGCAGTGGCCACAGAACTGGAAAAGGTCAGTTTTCATTCTAATCCCAAAAAAGGCAATGCCAAAGAATGCTCAAACTACCACACAATTGCACTCATCTCACACACTAGTAAAGTAATGCTCAAAATCCTCCAGTCCAGGCTTCAGCAATACATGAACTGTGAACTTCCAAATGTTCAAGCTGGTTTTAGAAAAGACAGAGGAACCAGAGATCAAATTTCCAACATCTGCTGGATCATCGAAAAAGCAAGAGAGTTCCAGAAAAACATCTACTTCTGCTTTATTGACTATGCCAAAGCCTTTGACTGTGTAGATCACTATAAACTGTGGAAAATTCTTCAAGAGATGGGAATACCAGACCACCTAACCTGTCTCTTGAGAAACCTGTATGCAGGTCAGGAATCAACACTTAGAACTGGACATGGAACAACAGACTTGTTCCAAATAAGAAAAGGAGTACCTCAAAGCTGTCACCCTGCTTATTTAACTTATATGCAGAGTACATCATGAGAAATGCTGGGCTGGCAGAAGCACAAGCTGGAATCAAAACTGCCAGGAGAAATATCAATAACCTCAGATATGCAGATGATACCACCCTTATGGCAGGAAGGGAAGAGGAACTAAAAAGCTTCTTGATGAAAGTGAAAGAGGAGAGTGAACAAGTTGGCTAAAAGCTCAACATTCAGGAAACTAAGATCATGGCATCTGGTCCCATCACTTCATAGGAAATAGATGGGGAAACAGTGGAAACACTGTCAGATTTTATTTTATGGGGCCCCAAACTCACTGCAGATGATGATTGCAGCCATGAAATTAAAAGACGTTTACTCCTTGGAAGGAGAGTTATGACCAACCTAGATAGTATATTAAAAAGCAGAGACATTACTTTGCCAACAAAGGTCCGTCTAGTCAAGGCTATGGTTTTTCCAGTGGTCATGTATGGATGTAAGAGTTGGACAGTGAAGAAAGCTGAGCACTGAAGAATTGATGCTTTTGAACTGTGGTGTTGGAGAAGACTCTTGAGAGTCCCTTGGACTGCAAGGAGATCCAGTCAGTCCATCCTAACAGAGATCAGTCCTGGGTGTTCATTGGAAGGACTGATGTTGAAGCTGAAACTTCAATACTTTGGCCACCTGATGGGAACAACTGACTCATTGGGAAAGACCCTGATGCTGGAAAGGATTGGGGGCAGGAGGAGAAGGGGACGACAGAGGATGAGATGGCTGGATGGCAGCACTGACTCGATGGACGTGAGTTTGGGTAAACTCCGGGAGCTGGTGATGGAAAGGAGGCCTGGCATGCTGCGATTCATGGGGTCGCAAAGAGTCAGACACGACTGAGTGACTCAGCTGAGCTGAGTCAATTCAAGAGAAAAAGGTGTAAAGGAAAGTGAATCTCTTCCCTGCTAACTAACAGGAAGCTTCTGATATCACATATCCAAGTACATTCTATTGGTCAAACAGTTATATGGCCACATCCAGCCACAAGGAATGCTGGGAAATGCAGTGTTTCCACCCATCCAAAATGTCTATTATTGTAAAAAACAGGGGAATGGTAGTCCTGGCCCTGAAGAGGCAAGTGACTGTGTTCAATGAGAAAAGCACTAAACTCAGAGATGGGTGTATAGGGGTTTTCTCACCTGCAAAATAAAATAATAATCATAACTAACTACCTTAACTCAATTTTTTCAATTCTAGAAAATAGCGTTAGTAATTAGCATTTATTGAGCATGCCCCCATACTCCAGGTGCTATACCATACATTTTATACATACTATTTAATTCAATCTTCCCCACAACTTCTAAGGCTGGCATTATTATTGTCCCTTTGATTTTAGAGATGAGGAAACCAAGCCTGAGAAAAGTGAAGCAGTTTGCCCAAGGTTTCCCAGTGAACATGTGAGTGACAACACCAGACCTGGGCTCACTGACTCCAAAATCCCAGCACAGACCCCTCGGCCACACCTTAAGTGGGGATCAGCCCAGTGTCAGCATTATAGGGTTGCTGGGAGTGTGAAAGGGGATATGATGGATAGAGCACACAGTAGGCCCTCTCCACTTCCCTCAAGGAAGGCAGTGTGTCTTGCTGGGGCTGGAGGCTTCCTTGTCTGAGCGGAGTAAAGAACGTGGCTCTGGAATAGGGACTGTCTAGAAACAGTTCAGGGTTGCTGGAGACAGGCTGGAGCCCAGGGGAGGAGGAATCCCAGTTTGAAACAGGAGAGGAAAAAGCAATAAACTGAAAAATCATGGCTCTGCAAGCAATGGAATCTATTACTCAGAGATTAAAATGTCACAAGGAGTACACGTCAGCTCCCGACCTTGGAAAATGTTTTTTCCATCATAATTACTGCTCACCACCAACACAGAGGACTGTTTCCCTTCCTAGGGAGGAGCTTGCCCCACTTGGTGTCTCTCTAGCCTTCTGTGGACTTCAAAAGTTCCTTCTTACATCTGTTCAGAGTGTTAGCAATGGCCAACACCATTAAGCACCTACCACGCACCAGCTATTGTTTAGCTGCTAAGTTGTGACTTTGTGACCAACTCTTTTGCTACCCCACGGACTGCAGCCCACCAGGCTCCCCTGTCTCTGGGATTCTCCAGGCAAGAACACTGCAGTGGGTTGCCATTGCCTTCTCCAATGCATGAAAGTGAAAAGTGAAAGTGAAGTCGCTCAGTCATGTCCAACTCGTAGCGACCCCATGGACTGCAGCCCACCAGGCTCCTCTGTCCATGGGATTTCCCAGAAAAGGATACTGGAGTAAGTTGCCACTTCTTTCTCTAGGAGATTTTCCTGACTCAGGGATCGAACCTGCATCTCCTGTATTGGCAGGCGAATTACCACTGAGCCACTAGGGAAGCCCATGCACCAGCTACTTATAGTTTACTTAAAAAAATATTTTTTATTAATTTATTTTCTTTACATTATTGTGTTGATTTTGCCATACACTGACATGAATCCACCATGGGTGGATGTGTTCCCCTTCCATAAGCCCCCTCCCACCTCCCTCATGATTCCATCCCTCTGGGTCATCCCAGTACTAATCCTCCCATAACCCTGTGAGATGGACACTACTCATTTCATCCCATCTTACAGATAAACAAACTGGAGCATGAAGATATCACAACTTTACACAGCTGATGATAAGAGAATCAGGATTTAAACCAGCTCATCTGTTCAGGAGTGTGATCTCAGTCACTCGTCAAAACTTCCCTCTCAGCCCAATTCTGTTCTTGGGAAAGTGGGAAACAAAACAAGTCCTCCCAGAAATAATCTGGCAAGTTTTCCAATTTTTTCTTTCACATCAAAGCATAATGTGAGCAAAAAACCTGAGGCATGGAGGAAGTCCATGTCTAATGTCAAATCCAAGCCCACCTGGGGTTTAGTTCAGTCTCTCAGTTGTGTCCGATTCTTTGTGACCCCACGGACTGCAGCACACTAGGCTTCCCTGTCAACTCCCAGAGCTTATTCAAACTCATGTCCACTAAGTCAGTGATGCCATCCAACCATCTCATCCTCTGTCATCCCCTTCTCCTCCTGCCTCCAATCTTTTGCATCAGGTGGCCAAAGTATTGGTGCTTCAGCTTCAACATCAGTCCTTCCAATGAACACCCAGGACTGATCTCCTTTAGGATGGACAAGTTGGATCTCCTTGCAGTCCAAGGGACTCTCAAGAGTCTTCTCCAACACCACAGTCCAAAAGCATCAATTCCTCAGCACTCAGCTTTCTTATAGTCCAACTCACATCCATACATGACTACTGGAAAAACCATAGCTTTGACTAGATAAACCTTTGTTGGCAAAGTAATCTCTGCTTTTTTATATGCTGTCTAGGTTTGTCATAGCTTCTCTTCTAAGGAGCAAGTATGTTTTAATTTCATGGCTAAAGTCACCATCTGCAGTGATTTTGGAGCCCAAAAACTAAACTCTCTCACCATTTCCATTGTTTCCCCATCTATTTTCCATGAAATGACAGGAAAGATGCCATGTTCTTAGTTTTCGGAATGTTGAGCTTTAAGCCAATTTTTTCACTCTCCTCTTTCACTTTCATCAAGAGGCTCTAGTTCTTCTTCACTTTCTGCCATAGGGTGGTATCACCTGCATATCTGAGGTTGTTGATATTTCTCCCGACAGTCTTGATCCCAGCTTGTGCTTCATCCAGCCTGGCATTTTACATGATGTAAGTTAAATAAGCAGGGTGACAATATGCAGCCTTGACGTACTCCTTTCCTGATTTGGAACCAGTCTGTTGTTCCATGTCCAGTTCTAATTTGATCTGCATACAGATTTCTCAGGAAGCAGGTCAGCTGGTCTGGTATTCCCATCTCTTTAAGAATTTTCCATAGTTTGTTGTGATCCGCACAGTCAAAGACTTTGGCATAGTCAAAAAAGCAGAAGTAGAGGTGTTTTTCTGGAACTCTCTTGCAGATGCTGGTAATTTGATCTCTGGTTCCTCTGCCTTTTCTAAATCCAGCTTGAACATATGGAAGTTCACGGTTCACATACTGTTGAAGCCTGGCTTAGAGAATTTCGAGCATTACTTTGCTAGCATGTGAGATGAGTTCAGTTCTGTGGTAGTTTGAGCATTCTTTGGCATTGCCTTTCTTTGGGATTGGAATGAAAACTGACCTTTTCCAGTCCTGTGGCCATTGCTGAGTTTTCCAATTTGCTGGCATATTGTGTACAGTACTTTCATAGCGTCATCTTTCCAGATTTGAAATAGCTCAACTGGAATTCCATCACCTCCACTAGCTTTGTTAGTAGTGATGCTTCCTAGGGCCCACTTGACTTCACATTCCAGGATGTCTGGCTCTAGGTGAATGATTACACCATTGTAATTGTCTGGGTCATGAAGATCTGTTTTTGTACAGTTCTTCTGTGTATTCTTGCCACCTCTTCTTAATGTCTTCTGCTTCTGTTAGGTCCATACTATTTCTGTCCTTTATTGTGCCCATCTTTGCATGAAATGTTCCTTTTGTATCTCTAATTTTCTTGAAGAGATATCTAGTCTTTCCCATTCTATTGTTTTCCTCTGTTTCTTTGCACTGATCACTGAGAAAGGCTTTCTTATCAATCCTTGCTATTCTCTGGAACTCTGCATTCAAATGGGTATATCTTTCCTTTTTTCCTTTGTCTTTCGCATCTCTTCTTTTCACAGCTATTTGTAAGGCCTCCTCAGACAACCGTTTTGCCTTTTTGCATTTCTTTTTCTTGGGGATGGTCTTGATCCCTGCCTCCTGTACAATGTCACAAACCTCCATCCATAGTTCTTCAGGCACTCTATCAGAGCTAATCACTTGAACCTATTTTTCATTTCCACTGTATAATCATAAGGGATTTGATTTAGGTCATACCTGAATGGTCTAGTGGTTTTCCCTACTTTCTTCAACTTAAGTCTGAATTTGGCAATAAGGAGTTCATGATCTGACCCACAGTCAGATCCTGGTCTTGTTTTTGCTGACTGTATAGAGCTTCTTCATCTTTGGCTGCAAAGAATATAATCAATCTGATTTCGGTATTGACCATCTGGTGATGTCCATGTGTAGAGTCTTCTATTGTGTTGTTGGAAGAGCAACTAACTACTATCATGACTGAGCGACTAACAAAAACAAAAACAAAAAGATCCATCTATCAGGTAGAGCTGCCTAAAGAGCTGGCCTCCTTGTCCTCAAGTCGGATTTCTAAGAGTAAGTATTCAGCTGTACCCTTATAGCCCCCATCTGTCTCCATCAATAACAGATTTTCAGAATATTGTGTTTTTCTTTTAATTTTTTCCTTCTCTCTTTTTCTTTCTCTGCTTTCAAGAAATACACATAAGTGAACTCATATCAATTTATCCTTGGAATATGTGTGTTGCAAGCTCTGGGCTCCTCAAGTTCCAACGGTGCGATGGATGTCTCACATCTGAAGAGTTCTGGGAAGAATCACAGAGTGTTGAGTTGTTTTGTTTGTTTTCTTAAAGTGTAGACTATTTTGCTCTCAAGGCAGTAAGAAAACCTTAACCTCACCAGACCCACCCTTCCAAGCCAATTTCTAGGTTGTTCCTCTAAGAAATTAGTGACGTCCCTATAAACAACAGTAAGAATCTCTTCCTTTGCAAAGTGTCTAGCTTTTTGGATTCCACTGGAAGAACCATCTTTTTTTCATAAATAATCTCTGACTTCTTTGCCCTGCACAAAAATCTTTGGACAGATTTTGGTCCTGTATGATCGAATTTGCATGAGATATATAAAAGCAGAAATAATGAAGTCTCCTCAATGCTCTCTCAACCATGACCCAATCTGACTTTTTCAGCTCCATGGAGATCTCAATGACATCTCCAGCTCACTCACCATGTCTACACCATGAAACCTACCGGTTCCACAGTTGGTTCCACAGCTCCTTCTGAGAAGGGTGGGCCTTGACACTCTGTGTCAGGTGACTGCTATGCCAGCCACAGCTGGTACGCCAAGCCAAAGACATCCAGTATGGGCCAGACTTCAGGAAACTGTGAGATAGCCTGAACTGAGAATGCAACCCAGGTAAGGAAGCCCTGTGCTAAATGGTAAATACCCACTCTGATCATCCTGAATGCAGGACACAAAGAATGGAACCACAGCACAGAGGCAAGAAGACGAAAACGAGATAGAACCAGAAAGAGAGAGAGTCCTGAGCAGGGAAGAATCTCTAAGCAAAGAATGGTGGTTTTTCTTCTCAAGAGGAGACCAGAGTACAGTAACTGGAATTACTGTGGTGTCATCATGAGGTCTGAGCGTGTGGGCTACTGGGACGGTTTTCTTTGCTAACTCACTGTACACATGTATTTTTATCAAAATCCCACAGCTCTTACAGTGTTAAGTGTGTTCTTTTCGGGTTTGGGGGGTTTTGCTTTTTGGTAATTGGAAAGAGCCCAACAACTTATCTAAAAATGAAGTCATAATCCTCTCTCCCCAGACTTCTCTTTCTCGTTCATTGCCCGTATCTATTCTTGATATCGCTATCCCAGAGTTTTTATTTCTCCCAAGACCTTACCAGTCTGTCAATCCATCTGCCAGTTTCTCTCAGTTCTAGCTCCACAATACAGCTCCACGATAGTTGGTAAATGCTCTGCTCACATAGCATGACAGCCCAACCCTTCACTCTTGGCAGATGTCACTAACTGATCACTGTACTCTTTCCCATTTACCTAAGCAAGGCTAAAAGCAACAACAGCTCTGTTCCTCGAGTGTTTATTTTATATATAAGGTATAAGCATTTTGCATGCCTTATCTCATTTTTTTGTTCTTTGTAAAATTAATTCATTAATTTAAATTGGAGAATGACTAGTTTACAGTATTGTGATTGTTTTTGCCATACATCAGCATGAATCAGCCATAGGTATACATGTGTCTCCCCACCCTGAAGCCTCCTCCCACATCCCTCCCCCCCCATCCCTCTGGGTTGTCCCGGAGCACTGGCTTTGGGTGCCCTGCTTCATGCATCAAACTTGCACTGGTCACCTATTTTACATATGGTAATGTATGTGTTTCAATGGTTTTCTCTCAAATCATCCTACCCTCACCTTCTCCCACTGAGTGTAAAAGTCTGTTCTTTACATGTGTGTCTCTTTTGCTGCCCTGCATGCAGGATCAGGATTGTTGGTACCATCTCTCTAAATTCCACATATATGCTTTAATATAAAGTATTTGTCTTTCTGTTTCTGACTTACTTCACTCTGTGTAAGAGCCTTATCTCATTTAATTTTCATAGAAACCCTGTGAAAATACTCTGTTGGTTTTTTCATTGCATAGGCTCAGAAAGTGAGGAGAAATACCCTGGCTCCTTCCTTCCTCCAGTTATACGATCTTTCTCTGGGGCCTCCCACTGATGGAATTGAGCTGGAACCAGCTGGCAGGATAGCTAGGGAAATGGAGCTTGCGGGAGTTAGCTCCTTGCGGTAGAAGGAGCAAAGCAGAAGAAGGACAGAGGTCAAATCTGAGACCGAACAGAATGGCTGGTGAGAAACTTCTTCTGATTTCACAGCCAAAAGCAAAGCGTCTTGACTCTGAAAGATGACAACACTTGATCCAGAAATTTCCTTCTGCACTGAATACCATTTATCATAGCTGCTTATCTGTATAGTATGTATTTGTGAGTCTTTTCTCCTTTGCTCGATAGCCCCTAAAAGTCTCCAGGGTGAGATACAAGTGTGAATGATCACTTCCATCATAATGGCTAGCCCCACACTTCACTTAATAACTATTACAGAATGAGGAATAATGCATTTTCAGTGCCTGCACTTCTTCAGTCTGAGGGGTACAGCAACATGTCAGAGGGGTATTCGACACACACCTTACATTTCCCTGGAGAGCCAATCTCACAGTGTGGTAAGTAACTTCCACATAACTTTATCATGAAAAAAAATCAAACAATTTACATGGTTTTCTTTAAGATAAATTACTTTAAAAAATACTAGGCTGCCTTTATATTCATTTTTTAATAATTTTTTTCAACAAGTAGCATTGACCAAGCATTTTCTATATGTCTGGCATTGTCCTGGACAGACCTCATTCTTACCTTCAGGGATTTTACAGTCTAGTGCAAAATTCTATAAAAGACGGAGAGCAAATTTTTTAGGCTTCCTGGGCCAAATATTCCTTATTGCATTACTCATCTCTGCCTTATAATATGAAGGCAGCCATAGACAATACCAAAATAAATGATGATATGCTCCAATAAAACTTCATTACAAAAACGGGCAGCTGGCAGGATTTGACCAATGATCATAATTTGCTGATCCTGTCTACTGGGAAAAGCTAAGTGAGTGCTAAATCACTTCAGTAATGTCCAACTCTTTTTGACCCTATGGACTGTAGCCCTCCAGGCTTCACTATCCATGGGATTCTCCAGGCAAGAATACTGGAGTGGGTTGCCATTTTCTTTTCCAGGGGATCTTCCTGACCCAGGGATTAAAACCATGCCTCTTACATCTCCTGCATTGGCAGGTGGGTTCTTTACCACTAGCACCACTTGGGAAGCCCAGGGGGGAAAACAGACATCACATCATTTAGAATGATACACTGCTAGAGAATAATTTAAGATGCTCCAAGGGCAAAACTAGGTAAGTCACTTAGTCCAGGAGCAAGATCAGCTGTGTGGGTGTGCAAACAAGGTGTACTCAGATGGGACAGCGTGCTTGGTTTAATGCTCTGTTGTCAGTGTCCTGAAACTTTTAACGATGTTATACTTGAACCTGTGAGGTCAGAAAGGACAGTGGAGCACGCGTGTGAGCAGAGCCACTGTTCCAGGTGCCCGTGCACACACGCGAGGGCTGGAGCGCACGAGTGTATGGCAGTGGGCAGCACCAAGCAGCTGGCCTGGCCACCTGGAGAGCATGTGCACACCTGGGGCTGTCCAGAGAACCTGGAGCAGTGAGGGGGCCCTGCCTGGGGCCTGGGCCCAGGCTGGGGGATGGTGGCGGCAGCGGCAGTAGCGGATGCAGTGGCAGAGTCAGCAGAGGCAACTGTGGGAGAGGGGAGGGGTTCCGGGGGCACCACAGGGACCGCTGGCGGGAGGTGGGCTTGCTCGTTTCTCCCCGGAGCCTGTCCCTGTGGCATCTGCGCCAACATCAGCTCTCTAGTCTGAGCACCGGGACACTCGTACACTCAGGTAGTAAAGCTTGTCCGTAAATCACTACAAAATAAGGGTATACACATCGATGCTGCAATAAAGCTTTTCAGGGACTTATTAAAACTCTTCAAAGAATTAAGAATTTCTGGTTTTGAAAATGATTGCAGCACTGCAAACCAAATATCCATGGGTTTAGGAATAGGAATTAAATGTAAAGATTGTTCTATTTGATAGAGCACTACCTTCATACAAAATTTCAGATAAAGTAACAGTTAACAAGAAAAACTCATAAAATCTTATAAATAATAAAATATTTTAAAAGGAAAAGCTTTACACCTTACCTTCAATCATCCTTTCTGTCCTGCTTTTCGAACAAGGGGCCTCTGTTTTCCCTCTGCTTGGACCTCACAAATGATGCCGTCAGTGCTATCTAGGAATCCAGGCAAGCTCTCCTGAGGAGATGAGTGAAAAAGCGAGAGAGGGCCTGTTGCACTACAGCCGTGGTTCCCAAAGGGTGGGCACCATGTCAGCAGCGCTGGCATCACCTGGGACCCTGTCAGAGGGGCAGGCTGTGGGGCCCCACCACAGAGACTCGGGGTGGGGGTGGATCCCAGCAATCTGATGTTGCACCCCCTCGGTGTAACAGGTGGACCTGCTGTCCTTCAAGTCTGAGAGACGCTGCGGCCAGGGGGCTGAGAGACGAACAGTGTGTGCGCATTGGGAGGTAGGGGGCGGGGTGGGGTGGAGGAGGGACCCAGTTCTTGGAACAAGGAGGAGAAAATGGAGACTTTTTCATCAGGAGTAAAAAGCACAAGTCCTTATAGGTAACAAGGTCCTCAAGCGTCAATGTATCCCACCCCCATCCCTTCCTGATCTTTCCTACTGCTTTCTGTCTTAGCCACACGAAGTCCTCTGATCCACCAGCCAGTCTCCTGCCCCAGGACCTTTGCACCAGTTACTTCCACTTCTTAGAATCCTTTTACCCCAGAGCCCTCTTGCATTCTTTGCATGTCTGCTCAAATGTTACCCTCTCAAGAATGCCTTCCCAGACATCCTATTTAAAACTGTCCCCTCGGTGCTCAGATACATACACATTCACGCCTTGATCCCGTCTTCCCTGTTTTATCTTTCTCCATGGCACACACCAACACCTAGTATGTCATATCACTTTCTTATTTTTCAGGCTAGGTATCTATCCTCCTCCATTCCCCACTGGAAAGCTAGTTCTAAGAAAGTAGAGGTTTTATTTTGTTTCATTTACTGACATATTCTCAGGGGCCTAAAAGTACCTAGTAGAGAGGGAACACTTGATAAATATTTATTGAATGAACAAACGAGCAGGTTTCAATTCAAATAAATGCATGACTATAATTAATAAGAAAGGGATTTGCACAATCTGGTTAATAAATAAGCTAGTAACTGTTCTTGAGACCATAAGCTGGGTTTATTCATGGAGGTAGAGTCCAGTGGAGCTCTGGAAGGGAAAAATCCACATGCTCACTTCACCGCCTTGATCATAGCATCTGGGGCCACGCGACTTTTCTGGCCAAAGCGCTGTGAGTAGAAGAGGCACGTGTCAATGCCAGACCATGGGAATATCTCCTCCACTTCTTCTATCTCATCTGGCTGCGACCGTGCCAGCTTGTGGAGTGACAAGGTCAAGGCACAGCGGAAAGCTCCTTAGGCTTTCTGTGAGGGAGAAACAAACCTTTGTTGTGATGCAGCACTGATACTGTTACTACACTGTAGCCTAGCCTAGCCTGAACACTAGCATCGTTATCCACAAGTGGAGTCAGAGAGCAGAGTCAGAGAAGTTGAATCTTCTGAGCGACTATACTATGAAGAATATATATCAGGTATAGCTTTAAGGAAGATACTGTACCTTGTTCACAAGTATACAAAAATGCCACGAGACAACGCCTTCGTTATGAAAGGCAGAAATTATGAAATGAACACATGAAAGTGTACAGGTAGGAGGCAGAATCTATAAGTATGGACAGTGACAAACTTAATTTTCTTGGGCTCCAAAAATCACTGTAGACCGTGACTGTAGCCATGAAATTAAAAAACGCTTTCTCCTTGGAAGAAAAGCAATGACCAACCTAGACAGCATATTAAAAAAGCAGAGACATAACTTTGCCGACAAAGGTCTGTATACTCAAAGCTAAGGTTTTCTAGTAATCATGTGTGGATGTGACAGCTGAACAATAAAATAGGCTGAACACCGAAAAATGGATGCTTCGAACTGTGGTGCTGGAGAAGACTCTTGAAAGTCCCTTGGACAGCAAGGAGATCAAACCAGTCCATCCTAAAGGAAATCAGTCTTGAATATTCATCGGAAGGACTGATGCTGAAATTCCAATACTCTGGCCACCTGATGCGAAGAGCTGAGTCATTGAAAAAGACCCTAATTCTGGGAAAGATTGAGGGCAGGAGGAGAAGAGGATGACAGAGGATGAAATGGTTGGATGGCATCATTGACTCACTGGTGGAAGGACAGGGAAGTCTGGCGTGCTGCAGTCCATGGGGGCACAGATAATCGGACACAACTGATCGACTGAACAACAAATGGATCAGTCTGTCTAGGTTTGAATCTCAGCTCTCTTGCTTACTGACCTTGACCAAGCTAATTAGCCCCTCTGGACCTCAGCTTCCTCCCATGTAAATAAGGATAATAATATTAGCTGCTTTCAATGGTGGGAAAGAAAGATTCTTTTTGTGGCTGCACTTCTATTAACAATTCTCTCCCCTGAAAGGACGGATTCTGGTAAAGAAATGAAAATAATTAGAAGGGGAAAGTCAAAAGAAAGAATTAAAAAATGTTGAATTTCCAAATGATTCCGAGGTGTGGCTTTTCTAGCGTCTTTTCCTCCTGAGATCGTCCCTCCCACCTGCTTTGCAATCGCAGTTTAATGAACAGTCTGTGAAACAAATCTTAAGTACGAACACACGCATCAAAAACTATGTTCTGAGGATGAAGCGACTTCTAATTTGTGGGAAAAGGATTAAATATTTCTGTTTTCTGAAAAGAGTTATTTTGTATTTTGTTTTCTATTAAAATGTGTTTAGTTTCCAAAAAAAAAAAATATTAGCTGCTTTAAAAAGTGTTGGAGGATTGGATAAAATGAGAAGTAAAACACTGGATTCTCAGTGCTTGATACAAACTTGTTAAATCTTCATAGCAACTGATTGGGCTAGATACTATTTGTATCCCCATTTTATAGATGATGAAGCAGATGCATAGAGAGATTAAGTAACTTACCCAAGGTCACACAGCTAGTAAGTTATGGAGCTGAGATCTGACCTCTGCAGTCTGACTGGAGGGACAAAGATGAATTCTGAGCTGTGAATTGGGCAGACTGGAGGCAAATCTCAGCCCCAACACTCACCAATCAATTGACTTTGAAACAAGAACTTAACTTTTTGTGGGAGGTGCTTGGTGAGTGTAGCTATTGTAATGACAATGTCAAAAATGGACACAGTCTGAGAAGTTGCTTGGAATAGAATCACAACATAGCGGGTCACTGGTCAGTCTCTTCTGCTCCCCACTGGAGTTTATGAGGATACCTGTTCCATCACTCTGATGTTACACATCTAACAGCGCAGCCCAGGTAATCAAATGCAGCCCCATTTCCATTCCCCAGGACACACATGTGATGGAAGGCTTCTAGGCAGGGTCCCCTCCTTCCCATTACCACCATCGCCATGACACCATGACACCATCTCCCTATGAGGTCTGCCTCTCTCATTTCCCTACAAGCCAATCAAGGCTTCTTCTCTTTAGGTCAGGCCAGCCTGGTGCCCCTCTGCAGGTTAGAGAACAGGGGGTTAATTCAGGAAATCGCTGCTGGCATGCACACCCTGCTCCTCATCACTTTCACACAGAGACAAAAGAAGCTGATTTTCTGAAACATCAATGGAAACAAAAGTTTCCGTAGAGTTGTGACAATTAGCCCCATTGTATTATTCGGATTACAATTCTTTGAAAATCCACAGTCCTCTGATGTCAGCAACGTGGGTGTG
>ML663565.1:15486868-15701262 GCA_007570785.1 Antilocapra americana
AATATTGGCCTACATACTGCCACTGGAGCTTGAGGACTTATTTCTCCCAAGTGGTCACTGTGGGTTTTACCAGACAGAACAAACAGCTGTAGAAGATCCAGAAACAGTGGCTAGCTAAGGAAATGGCATTTCCCAGGGAAACGGCACCCTGTGAACTGCCATCGTTATAAAGCATTTTAGGTCCTTCAGAGATGTTTTCATCTCATTTCTCAGTACTTCCCATTTCTTTTTCACTTAGATTTTTTTTTCTTCTTCAATACATCTGTCTTCCTTTCTTCTTGATCTTCCTCTTTCCTTCACTGTCACCCTTCTCCTTTCCTGCCTTCCTCCTCTTCTAACAACTATGATTTTTTATATGTGCTGAATCTGTGTTGATGTTCCCTGTTATCAACAACTAGGTCAGTATCCTCCAAAGAGAAGTGACAATCTTTAACAAGTAAAACCACACAATGCCCAGGTAAATTTCTCTTTCAGATACTTATACTGAAAAAATTATCTGTTGTTTTCTGAAATTTAAATTTACTTGCGTGTCTAAGAATATATTGGCAGCCCTGGGTGCATGCGAAGTCACCTCAGTCCTGTGCAGTAGTTTTTCATCTCTTGCTTTTTTTTTTTATAATGCCTACATCTTCAAGGGGTTTTTCTCTGAAGGCAGCTGGTCTCCTTAGGGTTTCCCCAAGCCTGGGCACCCCAGAGGCTGGAGAAGGCTGTAGCTCAGACAACAAAGAGTCCCAAGTGGTCAAATTTCGACAGGAATGTCAGGCCTCTGTGAGGAGAAAGGTCACTTCTGTAGGGGTGTGGGGGAAGGGTGGATTACAATACTTCTCTTTCGGTTATCACATCTTTGCCTCTAACTTGCTATATTTTCACAGAGATTGAGAAACCAAGGTGCAGGGGCCGTGGGGTGGGGGGTGGGTGGGGAATACTCTGCTTTTCTTGTGCTCCTTTGGCTCTACTTGGGAACGAAGCTTATATGAAAAGGAGTGATGGCCAAGGCTCCCCAGATGACACTGAGGTCAGTCACTGCTGACAGTTAATGCCTAGTTAATACCTGGCCTCCAAGCTGGAGAGCCTTCCTGTCTGCTGGTGTCTAAGCAAACACAGCAAGCGTCTAAAGGTCACAAGATCGCAGAAGTCAGCAGGGCCTGACCTTTTGAAAGGTGTGGTCCTCTCCCCTCCAGGCTGAAAACATTTCTCAATGACCCCAAAAGCTGGCAGGCTCCCGAGCCTAGGGAGCACCGCTCCCTTCCCCAAGGTTCTGATAGGGCCTGCAGCCAGCGCTGCCATTTCTGAGCCCTGCGGTCCAGGCCGGGCTTTCTGCTCTCCCTGCCGGAGGCCCGCCATCCTTATTGAGTGTATTTCCAAGAAAGCAGTTGACAGGCTTGGCAGTGCTATTCCTGGAAATGTTCAATAGGCCATCTTCTGGCAGAGCCGCAGCTGACGGATGGGTTGGTCGGGGAGACCACGTGCTCCGCGCCATCCCCACCCCCGCCTATTCCCAGGTGTCTCCAAGCAGCAGCCGTCCCCAAATACCTCGGGCTGTTAGCTGGCGGGGGCTGTGGGCCTCTGCGCCACTTGCTTCCTCCCCGGCAGGGCAGCTGCCAGCGGGCTTGCTGCTAAATGAAGACAGGCGCCCTGTGACTATAAATTATAACACACATCAGCTCTAGCTGATGCGCTGCATGTCCTGCAGGAGACTCTGCGGGGGACACTCAGCCACTGCCAAAGGGCATTCTGGACAGTGGCTCTCATGGCAGCCGCAGGACAGAGGCCAAGCCTGTTGCTGGGCAGAGGAGCTCTGGCAGCTCCCAGACGTTGGAGTCTCCTTCTGATGTGGACCATGGCTTCTCTGCACTCTTGCATTTGGCACCAGGTACTTCTTCGTAGGGGCCGTTTGCACACTGCCAGAGGTTTAGCAGCATCCTTAACCGGCAACCACTGAGCGCCAGTAGCACCTACACCGAGCCCCCCTTCACCAGTTGTGACAATCAAAAAAGCACCTCCAGATGTTGTCAAATGTCCCCTCAAAGGCAAAGTTGTTCTTGGTTGAGTACTACTGGTACAGAGGAAGAGAGACTTCTGAGAGCGATGCCAGAGAAAGACACACTCGCAGAATGTGGTCTCCAGGTGAGCTGTGTGCTGCCAGGCATGTCACAGAAACCTTGAGCCTCAGTTTTCTTATCTCTAAAATGGAATGATAGAGAAGGGCAAACCAAGGGTGTATGGAAATAACAGCTGAATTAATGCATGGTGGGTACTTTGAGAGGTATTCAAGCACCACAGAAAACACTGTAGCAGTAGATTATCTGATGCTTGACTCCTTCCCTACCTCAAAGGGTCTGGTTCCATTTGAAAGAAAAAAAAATAGCTGAATATTTATAAAATTTCTAAAACTCTTAAATTAAAACAAATGAATGCTTCAGAAAGATTTTCTCTCATTACTTTTTTCTTCTTAATTCAAACAAGATTCAGCATGCTATGACTGCTTGAGGTTAATGAATGTGATTTTTTTTCTTATCTTCCTTGAAAGAGGTTTTGTATCTTTTCTTTTTTAAAAAATTAACACCCTAGAAATTCTATCCCTTCAGTGAAAGAACAGAAAGTAAGAATGGGAGGGTCCCTTTACCTTTTTTTCATAAAATTTGTATCTTTTTCTTTATAATTTATAACAAAAACTGGTCAATGAAACCCCATAGTCCTATAGAAAGACACTGGCGCTTTAAATGAGGCTTGCTGTTATATAATTCTCTGGCTGACTTCACTCAGCCAGCTTTCAAGGAACTATAAAGAAATCTTTAAAGGCTAATATTTCTCTTATTCACACTGGCAGAAAAACACAAAGGAAATGGGTAACCTGAGCCACTTCAATGGTAAGAAATGAAGAGCCGAGTCCTTGAGGACAGGGCCACAGTTGGCCCCACCCCATCAAAGTCTCAGGGTCCTTGTCAAGCTCCAGGCAACCATGGCCCTTTGTGGCAGTGTTCACTGGAAGGTCCAAGGCCACATTTGCTTTGGGAAAACAAGACACTGTGATTAATCAAAGAAAACAAAAACAGCTTCTTTTCTATAATGGGCCCATCAAAGGGCTTTTCTAGGAAAACCCCCATCAAGCTGTTCCTTCTATTTTCTTAAAGGCTAACAGCCAAGGGAAGGGGTTGGAGGGATGTGTGAGGAGGTATCCATGGAAGTTTATTCCCAAATAGTTCCCTCTCAGAAAAAGACTTCATTGTGCTAACTAGCTCCAAGCGCTGAGCACCAGCTAACAGCAGGGGCCCTGTGGAAAAAAGCAAGTCTCCTCTTTCTAAGGCATCACTTTTCCTGCACTGACCCAGGGACTCACTTGCTCCTACAGAATTATTCTGACCAGACAAGGTTCCCATAGGGGACCTGGGGGAGTGAGTTTCTCTGAACCAAACTAATGGAGTGTCAGAAAAGGCGGCCAGGCGGCACTGTTGTAAAACTAATTCTCACATGCTTACCTCGCCAGAAGCAAACACTGTAATTCTAGTACAGTCATTCCCCCTTATCTGTGGGGGATACATTCCAAGCTCCCTCAAGGGATGACTGAAAACAAGGATAATACTATATATGTATGTGTGTGGGGGGGCTTTCCTGAAAGCTCAGTTGGTAAAGAATCTGCCTGCAGTGCAGGAGAACTCAGTTCAATTTCTGGGTCAGGATGATCCGCTGGAGAAGGGATAGGCTACACACTCCAGTATTCTTGGGCTTCCCTTGTGGCTCAGCTGATAAAGAATCCACCTGCAATGTGGCAGACCTGGGTTTGATCCCTGGGTTGGGAAGATCCCCTTAAGAATGGAACAGCTACCCACTCCAGTATTCTGGCCTGGAGAATTCCATGGACTGTATAGTCCATGGGGTTGCAAAGAGTAGGACACAACTGAGCAACTTTAAAGAAAAGGAAGGTGTGTGTGTGTGTGTGTGTGTGTGTGAGAGAGAGAGAGAGAGAGAGAGCTCAGTGGTGTCCAACTCTTTTGCGACCCCATGGATTGTAGCCCACCAGGCTCCTCTGTCCATGGAATTTTCCAGGCAAGAATACTGGCATAGGTTTCCATTTCTTACTCTAGGGGATCTTCCCAGCCCAGGGATTGAACCCACATCTCTTGTGTCTCAGGCATTGTCAGGTGGATTCTTTACCACTGTGCTATCTGGAAAGCCCCAGATACATATATAAGATAATATGCTTTTCCTATACATAAATACTTGTGAGAAAGTTTTGTTTATGAAATATTAAGCAGAGTAAGAGAATATCCCAGTTGCCAGCATCACCATTCTTATGCTTTGGGGTCCTTATTAAAGAAAATAAAAGTTACTTGAACACAAGCACTGTGATACTATGACAGCTGATCTGATAACCAAGACACATTCTAAGTAACTAACAGGTGGGATGCACTGGAAAAAGGAATGATTCACATACTGGGCAGGACAGAGCTGGAAGATGCAACATTGCATCACGTGACTCAAAATGACATGCAATTTAAAGCTCATGAATTGTCTATTTCTAGGGTTTTCCATTTAACATGTTCAGACTGATGTTGACTGTCAGTAACTGAAGCCATGGAAAATAAACCCATGGATAAGGGAGGCCATTGTGCCGGGACTAGAGTGAGGACGGTGAGGCATCACTTCTGGTGTAAAATTTAAGGATATCAAATAAACCCACCCATCATTTAAGTAAGTAACATTTTAATGCAACATTCTTATGAAATCAAAATTAATGTCAAAAGTTCATGATGAACAAAACATCAGAAGTTAAGAGACAGAAAAGCAGCCCTGCCTATGTGGCTTTCAACATATTCCCAGCCCCTCAGGTTCTCACTTGTAAAGTGGGGCCTCACCTAGCTCATAGGGGTTATTAAGACCAAATAAGTTCTTATTTACAAGAGCATTTGATAAACTGTAACTTAAGGGATCCTTGAAATGTATAACAGCAAGTATAATAATGATAATAATAACTGGAAATCATTGTAGAAGGAGATATACTTGGAGAAGGAAGGAGAGAAAAGGCAGGAGAGAGAAAAGGGATAGAAGGATGGGGCAGGCTGTGTGCTGGCAAGTGGGTAAAGCCCAGATCTCAGATGCTGACCTGAATTCAACTCTCTTCTCAGTTGTTTACAGTTTGCAGAACTTTGGCCCATTTTACAACCTCTCTGAGCCTCAGTTTTCTTATTCTTAAAATGGGGGCAATATTTTACAACCTCTCTGAGCCTCAGTTTTCTTATTCTTAAAATGGGGACAATAATGGATTGACTATGTGAAGTAATGTGTGGACAACACCCAGTATGGTCTGGTACACACTAAGCATTAACCCTTTTCACCACACACACACCTCCCTGCATACCTACACCCACACCCCAAATTTCTCCTGTGAAAAAAATGAATAAGAAGGAGAGAAACAGAAGAGGCAGGAAGAATATAAACCAAGATTGGAAGAGGTAAGAGAAGAGAATAGGAAGGAAAAAGAGAGAGAGAGGAAACGAAGTAGGAAGGAAAGAAAGAAAAGAAAGTAGGGACTCAGCCCTGTCCTAAGCTTAGAGCTCTCATAGGGAAGTCAGTTCAAGTTTCCTGGGAAACACTCAAGTAAACGATTAAGCTCAATAATATTTAAGATTTATCTGTGATTACACACAGAGCTCTGATTCATGTGTTTACCTAATGAAGAATATTCTAAAACATGCCCTCACTTATATATCCATTCTCTCAAAGGTGGACACTTAAATTATTTAAAGGAGTTTCAAATTTGAAAATACTTCATTTTTTAAGTTGGGTGGAAGGTATGGAGAAGTTCTATCTACTGGTCTCTTTTTTGTCTGCATCTGAAACAGCTGAGCTCATCTAGAACTCCTACTGATTCAGCCAAATTTCCAGACCTTGCCCTTCAGTTCAGAGGCAGGCAGGATTTCTAGGTTGGATGAACTACATCTACATAAAAACTTGGAGTACAGTGGGCACATTGCCATGTCTGCTCAGCAGCCACTTCGTCCCATAGTGGGGACGGTGCCCATAGTGGCTCTGTCTACCCAAGGAAATGGAGGTCAAGCCACATTGACTGAAATACAGCTAGCAGGCCTGCAGCCTCCCGGGCAGACCCCACTACCTGAGATCTTGCCCTGCCTGGAAGCTCCAAGGCCAGGCCCTACAGGCAGTTCCAGACCCAGAGCTGGGATTTCATGGAAGCCTTGAATGAGAGATGCTTCAGGGAAAATAGTTTTCTCCATTAACAGCTAAGCTCCTCTGAATCAAATCTCTGTTCCTTTCATAAGGAAACAAAGAAAGGAAATGTTGTAAGCTTGGGGGGATGACAGTCACAGTTGATCCCCTGGAAGTTGGTCTGTGCATTTCCTTCCTAAGGAACTGGAGAAATAAGAAGTGCCAAGAATCCAAAAGAATAAATATTCTGAAACAGTTCCTGCTTGCCTTTGGAATGTCTAGCTCTTTCCCTCCTCTCCTCCAGTAGATCTGTCTCTTAAAGACTGTTTACTTTGGCTACACTCAAGATTGGTCTGCATTCCCCAGCATCCACCTGCTCTGTGGGGTGAGTCCCATCAGGTCGCTGTAAGGGCTGAGTTCTAGCCTCCAACAGACAGCCCATTGCATGGACAATCCACTAAACCATGATTTGGAGCCAGGATTTGGGGGAAGGAACTAGAATGAGGCAAATGAGGTTTTCCTTCGACACAAAGGTTAAGGGGGCACCAAAAACTCAGAAAAAGACAAGTAATATTTTAATGAAATATTTAAAAAAATAAAAATTAATTCAAAAAATCCATGATGAACAAAATATCAATATTTCAAATAAAGACAGAGTCTATGCAGAATAGAAGAAACAACAGTTTTACAGCCAAGCAAAACCTTAAAGAGTTCATCACCATTAAACCAGTCTTATGACAAATGTTAAAGGGAGTTCACTAAGTAGAAAAGAAAAGGCCACAATTGTCTTAGAAATAAGACAGTTATAAAAGTTGGTATCTTATAGGTAAAAGAAAATAACAGTAAAGGTAGTGGATCAAACACTTATAAAACAATTAGGAAGGTTAAAGAAAAAAAGTAGTAAAATCATCTATATCTATAGTAAGTTAACAAAGATTCAAAATTGAAACTTATAAAATATTATGTAAAAAACAAAATGTGGTGGGGGGTTAAAAGTTAAAATATATGGCTGTTATAATGTATTCAAGCTTAAGAGATTGTCAACTTAAAAAGTACACCCCCTAATCCCCCTCAACACACACTCCTACCTCTTGGTAACCATAAACCAAAAACCTAAAATAGATACACAAAAAGGAAAGTGAAAGGAATCAAAACATAATACTAAAGATAGTCATCAAACCACAGGGAAGAGAGTAAGAGAAGAAACAAAGAACTACAAAAAAAAAAAATCAGAAAACAAAATGGCTATAAGCACATACCTATAAATAACTACTTTAAATGTAAATGGACTAAATGTTCCAATTAAAAGACACAGAGTAGCTGAATGGTTAAAAAGAATAACCCAAGATCGATATATATGCTGCTTATGAAAGACTCACTTCAGATTTAAAGACACACACAGATTAAAGTGTGGGGATGGAAAAAGATATTCCATAAAAATGGAAATGAAAAGAGAGCTGGGGTAGCAATACTTAGATCAGATCAAACAGATTTTTAAACAACACAAAAAGCAGACTGTATAATGATAAAGGGATCAATCCAACAAGAAGATATAACACTTATGAACATATGTGCACCCAACATAAGAATACCCAGATACATAGAACAAATATTAATAGATATAAAGGGAGAAAGTAACAGTAAAACGACAATAGTAGGGGACTTTAACATTCTACTTACATCAAAGGACAGGTCATCCAGACAGAAAATGAACAAGGAAAAATTAGCCTAAGGGGACACATTAGACCAGATGAACTTAATATATATAGAACATTTCATCCAAAAGTAGCAGAATGCACATTCTTATCATGTGCATGTGGAACACTCTCAAGAATAGATCACATGCTAGGCCACAGAACAAGTTTCTGTAAATTTAAGAAGACTGAAATCATATCATCTTTTCTGACCACAGAGGTATGAGGCTAGAAATTAACTACCAGATAAAACCTGGAAAACAAACATGAACACATGTAGTCTAAAGCATACACTACTAAAAAGCCAAAGGCTCATTGAAGAAATCAGAGCAAATCAAAAAACACCTTGAGACAATGGGAAATACATTACAAAATCTATGGGACACAGCAAAAACAGTTATAAAAGGGAAATTTATAGTGATACAGGCCTACCTCATTAAACAAACAAAAAATCCCTCAAATAAACAACGTAACCTTACATCAAAAGGAACAAGAAAAGAAAAAAGAAACCTACATTATTAGAAGGAAAGAAATAAAGATTAGAGAAGAAAAAAATGAAGTAGAGGCTAAAAAAATAACTTAAAAATATCATGAAACTAAGAGCTGGTTCTTTGAAATGATACACAAAATCAACAAACTTCAGCCAGACTTACCAAAAAGAGAAAGAGAAAGAGCCCAATCAATAAAATCAGTGAGAAGGAAAAAGTTACAACTGAAATCACACAAATACAGAGGATTATAAGAAGTTACTATTACTCTGAACAATTACATGCCAACAAATTGGAAAACCTAGAGGAAACAGATGAATTCCTAGAAATATATAATCCTCCAAGACTGAATCAGAAATAAAACATCAAACCAGACCAATTACCAGTAATGAGATGGAACCAGTAATAAAGTCCAACATCAGATGGCTTCACAAGTGAATTCTACTAAATATTTAAAGGATAGTTAACACTTATCCTTCTCAAAATATTCAAAAAAACTGAAGAGAAAGAAATGCTTCCAAACTTATTCTGCAAGGCCAGCATCACCCTGAATCCAAAATCGGACTAAGACACCACAAAAAAGAAAATTACAGGCCAATATTACTGATGAATATGAAAGCAAAAATTCTCAACAAAATATTCACAAACAGAAATCATTTAAAAGAATCATATACCATAATCAAGTGGGATTTATCCCAGGGACTCAAGGATGCCTCAATGTCTACAAATCAATTAATATGATATACCATATTAACAAAATGAAAGATAAAAGTTATATGATCACCTCGATAGATCTAGAAAAAGGTTTTGATAAAAACTCTTAACAAAGTTAGAGGGAACAAACCTCAGTAAAGATCCCATATGACAAGTCCATGTCACTATCATACTCAGTGGTGAAAAACTGAAACATTTCCCTTAAGATCAGGGAAAACATAAGGATACCCATTCTAACCACTTTTATGCAAACTAGCATCAGAAGTTCCAGCCACAAAGATCAGAGAAAAAATAAACAAAAGGAATCTAATTTAAGTAAAACAGTTACCATTTGCAGATGACATTATACTTTATATAGAAAAACATAAAAACTCCACCAAAAAACTATTAGGACTAATCAATCCAGTAAAGTCGCAGGATACAAAATAATATACAGAAATCCATGGCATTTCTATACATTAATAGTGAACTATCAGAGAGAAAAATTAAGAAAACAATTCCACTTATAATACATTCAAAAGAATAAGACACATAGTAGTAAATCTAACTCTGGAAGTGAATAACCTGTGCTCTGCAGAGACAAATGGGAAGACATACCTTGCTCACAGACTGAAATAATTAACACTGCACACCACCCAAGGCAATCTACAGATTTAATGAATCCCTATCAAATTACCAATGGTATTTTTCACAGAACTAAAGCTAATAAACCTAAAATTTGTATGGAACCTCTAAAGACCCTGAATAGCCAAAACACTCTTAAGAAAGAAGAACAAAGCTGGAGGTTATTTGCTCGTGATTTCATACTGCAAGTCTATCATATGGTGTTGGCACCAAAAAGAAATGTATATCAGTGAAACAAAATTGATGTTCGAGAAATAAACCCATCCTAATATGGTCAATTAACATATGACAAAGGAGGCAAATATATACAAAGCTGAAGACAGCCTCCCAGGAAAACTGGGATCATGCAAAAAGCATAAAACTGGACCACTTTCTCATACTTTATAAGAAAATAAACTCAAAACAGATTAAAGACTTGAATTTAAGACCTGAAACCATAACAATTCTAGAAGGAAACATAAGCAGCACACTCTTTGACACTGGTCTTAGCAATATTTGGGGGGGGGTCTGTCTCCTTAGGCAAACAAAACAAAAGTAAATAAATGGGACTACACCAAACTAAAAGGCTTTCACACTGCAAAGGAAACCATCAACAAACAAAAGGAAGCCTATTGAATGGGAGGAAATATTTGCAAATGACATCCAATAAGGGATTAGGATGCAAAATACATAAAGAACTCATAAAATTTAATATAAAAAACAGAATCTGATTTTTAAAGGGGCAAAGGACTTGAATAGACATTTTTCCAAAGAAGACATACAAATGGCCAACAGACACATGGAAAGATGCTCAATGTTGTTCATCATCAGAGAAATATTCATCAAAACTGCAATGAAATGTCACCTTACAGCTACCAGAATGGTTACCATCAAAAAGACAACAAACCATGAGTGTCAATAAAGGTGTGGTGAAATGAGAACTCTCATAGACTGTTGGTGGGATGGTCACTGATGCAGTCACTGTGGAAAATGGCATAGAGTTTCCTCAAAAAATTTTAAAAAGAACTATCATAGGATGCAGCAATTTCATTCTGGAAATTTTTCCAAAGAAAACAAAAACACTAATTTGGAAATATATATACCTCTATGTTCATCACAGCATTATTTGCAAAAGCAAAGATATGAAAACAACCCAAGTTTCCATCAATAGATGAATGGATAGAAAAGTTGTGGTATATGTACATGGTGGAATATTATTCAGATGTAAAAAAGAACGACTTGCCATTTGTACACAACAAGGATGAATCTAGAGGACATTATACTAAGTGAAATAAATCAGACAAAGAAAAGCAATTATCATGTGATATCAATTACATGTGGAATAGAAAAAACAAATGGACAAACAAAATGAAAACAGACTCATAAAAATGAGAACAAATGGATGGTTGTCAGAAGGGTGGAGGATTCAGGGTGGGCAAAATAGGTGAGGGAATTAACAGGTACAAACTCTCAGTTACAAAATAAGTAAGTCATGGGAGTATAACACACAGTATAAAAATACAGTCAATAATACTGTAATAACTTTATGTGGGGACAGATGGTTGGTAGGTTTCTGTTGGTGATCATTTTGTAATGTATTTAAATGTCAAATTACTTTGTTGCATACCCCAAACTAATATTGCATATCATCTGTATTTCAACTAAATAATTACAATTTTCAAATAAAATGCAGGTAACCTAACTATAGAACCTACCTCCTTAGCAACTATTCTCTAAAGTCATTGTGTCCTTGTACACATTGCCATATTTAAAATAGATAACCAACAAGGATCTAATGCATAACATGGGGGAAAAAAAGAGTATAGTGGTATGTTCAGTAGTGTGGCTGTATAAAGAGAAGAATAAAACAGTATCCCTGTCTCAAAAAAAAAATTATGTCTTCCTACTTAGCAAAGTTTCCATTAAATAGAATTTTAAACACAACAGTTTAAAAAATTAAAATAGATGCAGAAAATCCATGATGAACAAAATATCAATGTTTCAAATAAAGACAGGTCCATGCAGAAGCTCCTGAGTTGAATGCAAACTGAGAAGTGCTAGGATCAGCCTTTCCTTTGTGAATCCTGGCATCAACATGGCTGGTCAGGGAAGAAAATGTTCCCTCACTCCAGAAACATGAATTTACCCAATGGATGGTTCAATTTCTACCAACTAAAGCAACCCACAACCCCAGCCCACTGGACCTAGGCACAGCTTTACGCCTCTTCCTCCCTCCAAGGCACTCAGTGTACTGCCCCTCCTCCTCTAGGACAATTCATCCTTCTCCAATCATGGATCTATATATATGCTTAATCATATATGGTACATACCATGCATAAACATGCATTAACTGTTTACTCCAGAGGTCCTCAGTGGACTGGTGGAGGTCATCTTATTTAACTCAGTTTATTTTTATTGTTGTTTTTCTCAATTAATGACTTGCCAACATTTAAAATGGGGAGCTCCTCACCAAAAAAAAATCCAAATTTCTAGCCCATCTTTAAAAATCACAATTTTCAGCTTGACTTGAAAAAGCTAAATGATTGGAAACTGATAACACAAACAACAACAATAATAATTTCTTTTATTGAGAATATACTAAATGCTTATTTTATTGAGAATATACTAAAGTACTCAGTACTTTATATTAGTATATCTTTTTTCTGTTTTAACTGTCAAAGCAATTCTGTACTTACTATTCTCATTTAACAGATGAACCTGAGGCTCAGAACACTTAAATACCTTGTCCCAAATCACTCTAATAAGTAGCTTGACCAGATTCAAACCAAAGAAATGAGCTCTCATTCTTTGGTATCTTCCATCATCTTGGGGCATGGACTAAATTACTGTTTTCAAAAGGGTTCCAAGAAGCCTAAAAGGCCTTGGGTGTGTATTATGGGGGGTGGGGAGTGTCCCCACTCCCACCAGGAGGCTGGTTCAGCTCCCAGGGCCCCTGTTTCTTTTATCAGAGCAGTTTTTTTTTTTTTTAAACTATGTTATATATTGGTGTCCTGTTCAAGAATTCCTTTTGGAAAAGGAATCCCATTACTCAGAAACAAAAACAAAGCCCCAAACCCAAATGACCTTTTTATATCTTGTCCACACACTATAATTTTCTGGATCAGCAGGAAAACTTCTTCTCCTGTTCCCAACATACCAGATATCTCTCCATATTATCACAACACTCTGGTTCTTCCTTTGAGCACTTGGGTGCTGGTTGGGCCACTTTTTAAAACTGGTGAAAGGCCAGGCAGCCAGAGACTTAGGAGCCATGGACTGTCCTCACAGACCCGCTGTGGGCAGAGAGAGGCGGTCTGAAACTGCTGAGGCCGACACAGGGTGAACAAGGGTGATGGGGTAACGGCAGCAGGAGCTAAAGTCCACAGAGAGCACTAGGGAGGCTGTCCCTTTGCTTCTCTGAACTGCAGCCTGTCAGAGCCATCTGTGAATTGAGGGTATTCTTGATGGAATGTTAGAAGAGGGAGCCTCAAAGACTGTATGCTGCTGCTGCTGCTAAGTCGCTTCAGTCGCTTCTGTGCGACCCCATAGATGGCAGCCCACCAGGCTCCCCCGTCCCTGGGATTCTCCAGGCAAGAACACTGGAGTGGGTTGCCATTTCCTTCTCCAGTGCATGAAAGTGAAAAGGGAAAGTGAAGTCGCTCAGTCGGGTCCGACTCTTCACGACCCCATGGACTGCAGCCTACCAGGCTCCTCTGTCCATGGGATGTTCCAGGCAAGAGTACTGGAGTGGGGTGCCATTGCCTTCTCTGCAAAGACTGTATAGGGTACTGAAAAAAGCCTGGAAGGAGCCAGAGCTGAGCTCGGTCACTGCATGGCACTTTACAACCCTGGACATATATCACATGTGCTCACTTGCTTCTTTCTTTGCACCTTGCCCCCAAATCCTAGGGACATACAGAACCACTTGAAAAAGCGTGAAGTGACATGAGAATGGATATTGTGTTTAAATCACATGTCTATGATCTGACCAAGAAAACTGAGAAAAAGTGGTCCAGTCCCTTTTTCTGGATGTGCCAATGTGATTTCAGCCTCGGATTCAAGGGCCATCCACTCATCAATCACTCCTAAATCCATAACCCATTCAGACTTCTCTCCTGAAATTCCAACCCATGGTTCATCTTCTGTATTGAATAGCTCCATCTGGATGTCCTGCAGACTTCTCTAGCAATTTCTAGAACTTCCCTGGTGGTCTGGTGGTTAAGACTCCACACTCCCAACGCACAGGCACAGGTGCAATCCCTGGTCGGGTAAGATCCCACGTGACGCATGGCACAGCCAAAAAATAAAACAGAACAACTCCTTCCCCTCACAATTCCCAAAATGGAACTCACCCACCTCTCTCTGAAACCTGCTCCTTCAGCACTGCTGACTCTGTGCATTGGGCAACTCCATGCACAGCTCCCAGAAACCCAGGAGCCATCCTGGACTGCTTCCCTGCTCCATTTCTCATGTTTAATCAATGTCAGGGTTCTGTGGGTTCAATCCACTCCTTAAAAATCACTAACGAAAAAGTGTATGGGAAACATTTCCATCAGATATGCAAGTCAGACTGCGCTGTAACAATATCAAGAGCTGATTATCAATGCCTTGGCAATCTGATCATTTCTCTGTTCCCTAGAAGCCCACATACTTGGGGGTTTGTTTACAGAAGCTGTGAAACAAAATCTCTTGCTCTGCACCTGAGAACTTTCTGAGTTTCACTTAATTTCTTCTGGCCAGACTGACACGCCTTCAAATCCTTGTTTCAGGTCCCCCGTATTTTGCTGTTACCTCTGTACCCTCCACTCATCAGTGGCCCTGGCGCTGAAATCTTCTTCTACTGAAAGTATCAGAAAAAAATCCGTTACTAAAAGTGTATCCATGCCTGATGTCAAGAGGTAGGAAAAGCAGGGGGTTTTTATTTTCCATGTTTAATCAACATTTTAACTTCCTTATTTCCAAAGTTTCCAAACTCTGGGCAACTGGTTCACCTAATTATAGTACTTCCTTATATATCTCTCATTTTCAAACATAGGTAGATGATTGAAAATCGGTAAGACTCTCCCTGGTATCTCCACTACAGAAAGTGCAAAGACCTTCATTCAAGCCTTAACTCTACCATTTATAAGCTTCTGACCTTGGAACAACTACCAAACCTCTCTGAACTTCAGCTTTCTCCTCTGCAAAGCAAGAATGACTCCAGCCTCACATGTCACTCTCTGCCTTGGGCATGGGAGGCACTGCATAAATGTTGATACCCTTCCCAAACAGTTCTGCTATTAATTATGCCCAGGCTCACACAAGAGTCTCTTTGGAATCTCAGCAGATTGAAACAATTTTCTAGGATAATGACTCTCCACTGTTAGTAGGAACAGTTGCCAGCCAGTCTCAATAGCTACACTCACTCAAGCAGCTAAAACTTTTAAGACTCCCTTCCAATAATAGGACTGTTTGCTTCCTTCCCTGCAAAGTAGTATGCATCACACTCTGCTCATTCTCATGGCTTTCAGGAGGGGAAAACCTCATCCCACATAGAAAACTGAGTCACTGACCTCTTGGGACTCTGGGTCCAGAAGTCAGCTGGAGCAACCATCCGTGGAAATAACATCATATGGAGAGGTAGGTGTACAATGTGCAAAGTGAGGAATCCAAAAATTTTAGAGGAAGCAAAATGTAAGAAGCTGGGGGCGTGGCTATCCTAGCTTAGCAGTTGGACACTGTATATATTTCTTCACACTGATTCCTTACCTTTTGCCCAGTACCTGCACTCCCCGGAGATTTTTCACAGCTAGTACATCCTTTTATCCTTTCAATCATCCTAGGAAGTTGGCAAATATTATTATGCCAATTTTTTTCAGAAGAAGAAACTGAGGAGAGAGTGCCCAGATCACATGAACTAACACAGAAGGGAGCTGGGACTTAACCCAGGGCTTCTGATTCTAATACCTTTCTACCACATTCTCCTGACTCTCATTTTTTTTTTAATTTTCTTTACTTTATTGTGTTGGTTTTGCCATACAATGACATGAAACCGCCATGGGTATACATATGCTCCCCCTCCAGAACCCCCCTCCCTCCTCCCTCCAGATTCCCTCCCCCTGGGTCATCTCGGTGCACCAGCCCCGAGCATCAACCCTGGGCTGGCGATTGATTTCACATATGATAATTAACATGTTTCAATGCCATTCTCCCATATCATCCCACCCTTGCCCTCTTCCACAGAGTCCACGAGTCTGTTCTATACATCTGCGTTCCTTTTGCTGTCTCGCATGCTGGGTTCTCGTTACCATCTTTCTAAATTCCATATATATGCGTTAGTATACTGTATTGTTGTTTTTCCTTCTGGCTTACTTTACTCTGGATAATAGGCTCCAGTTCCGTCCACCTGAGTAGAACTGACTCCTGACTCTCATTTATGGATGCAGCCCTCTCTTACTCACGGCATCCTCTGTGTCAAGTGCCTAAGAAGGTGGGTTAGTAGTCACCTTATTTTCTCTGTCCCTTTGTCATCTTTACTCCATGCATCCTTTTAAAGGGTACTAAGATCCCAAGATTTAGATTCAGGAAGAAGTAAGAGGTTTTGCTTAGACCTCAAGGCCGGTTTTCATTCCAATCCCAAAGAAAGGCAATGCCAAAGAACGTTCAAACTAAAGCACAGCTGCACTCATCTCACACGCTAGCAAAGTAATGCTCAAAATTCTCCAAGCCAGGCTTCAACAGTATGTGAACTGTGAACTTCCAGATGTTTAAGTTGGATTTAGAAAAGGCAGAGGAAACAGATCAAATCACCAACATCTGCTGGATCGATGAAAAAGCAAGAGAGTTCCAGAAAAACATCTACTTCTGCTTTATTGACTATGCCAAAGCCTTTGACTGTGTGGATCACAACAAACTGTGGAAAATTCTTAAAGAGATGGGAATACCAGACCAGCTGACCTGCTTCCTGAGAAATCTGTATGCAGGTCAGGAAGCAACAGTTAGAACTGGACATGGAACAACAGACTGGTTCCAAATTGGAAAAGGAGTACATCAGGCTGTATATTGTTACTCTGCTTATTTAACTTATATGCAGAGTACATTGTGAGAAATGCCAGGCTGGCTGAAGAAAAAGCTGGAATCAAGATTGCCAGGAGAAATATCAATAACCTCAGATATGCAGATGACACCACCCTTATAGCAGAAAGCGAAGAGGAACTAAAGAGCCCTTGATGAAAGTGAAAGAGGAGAGTGAACAAGTTGGCTTAAAGCTCAACATTCAGAAAACTAATATCATGGCATCTGGTCCCATCACTCCATGGCAGATAGATGGGGAAACAATGGAAACAGTAAGAGACTTTATTTTGGGGGGCTCCAAAATCACTGCAGATGATGACTGCAGCCATGAAATTAAAAGACGCTTGCTCCTTGGAAGAAAAGCCATGACAAACCTGGACAGCATATTAAAAAGCAGAGACATTACTTTGCCAACAAAGGTCTATCTAGTCAAACCTATGGTTTTTCCACTAGTCATGTATGGTTTTGAATTACTATAGAGAAAGCTGAGTGCTGAAGAATTGATGCTTTTGAACTGTAGTGTGGGAGAAGACCCTTGAGAGTCCCTTGGACTGCAAGGAGATCCAACCAGTCAATCCTAAAGGAAATCAGTCTTGAATATTCATTGGAAGTACTGATGCTGAAGCTGAAATTCCAATACTTTAGCCACCTGATGGGAAGAACTAACTCATTGGATAAGACCCTGATGCTGGGCAAGATTGGAGGTGGGAGAAGGGGACGACAGAGGATGAGAGGGTTGGAGGCATCATCAACTCAATGGACATGAGTTTGAGCAAGCTTTGGGAGTTGGTGATGGATAAGGAAGCCTGGCATGCTGTGGTCTGTGGGGTCACAAAGAATTGGACAGGAATGAGCGACTGAATTGAACTGATACATAAATACAAATCTTATATATGCATATATTTTCAAATCACCCACTTCTTTGGTATAGGGTATAGTATTCTATTCTATTATCATCCTGGGATAATCTCCCAAGGAACCACTTTATCTGAGCACACAGTTCTACTTAATCCAGTTTCTGATGACCAGCCTCAGCGGCAGCCTTATGCAACAGCTATTGGCTGTGACACAAGGCTTCTCTACTTCAATCAAATGTGCAAAATGAGATCCAGAAAGACAAACAGTACCTTCTTTTCCACACATGCCTGTGTATGTGGGGGTGGAATATGACGTTGGGAGTGAGGAAGCCAAATCTTTTGAAAGTCTTCATCCTCTTCTTTTTTCCTAGATGATGCTGGGATTTAGATGTGCGTCAAACAAAAAAAGAAGAGGGACTTTTTCTTGGAAGCTACAAAAGATCACTTCATTTTATTTTTGAGCACCACAAAACACACATGAAACAGGACATGTGTCTAAGAAGCTTTGACATATCTATCACCCATGACCTTTTTGTGTTAAAAGAAACGAGCCACAGAAACATAGTTGCTTTGTCTGAACCTCTTTTCACTTCCTCCCAGCAAGGATGACCTGGGCTTCATCAAATCATCACCAGAAGGCAAAATCTGTTACTTTATGGGAGACAGGCCAACAGAGGTTTGGTTGACATCGTCACCTTGATGTGGTCACAGAGGTTGATGGTGCAGCTGTTGGTTAAAGATGATAATCATCTAAAGAAATTATACAAATAGTGTCGCTACTTTCTTGAAACTAGGATTTGGCTTCCTTGGGCCATCTCACCCTTCCTTCCAGCTTCAAAAAAAGGAAATGTTAAATATTCAATTTGGTGTTTACCTAAGGATAGCTAAACAAGACTCCTGATGAGGTATTTGTCGTTATTTCTGAGAAAGCAGCCTATGACTCAGTTTGATTCTAACAAAAACAAATCTATCTAAACCAGTAGGGGAAAGAGGACTTATTAACAAAGGTCAACTAGAGTAAATATCAACTCTATCAGAAAATAAGGCTTTCTATCAAAACTGCGGGAGCAACTGAAAGGCATAAAGAGAATTTGGGGTTCCAAAGAAGACCTGAAGACTCCACCTATCTTGCTGGTCTTCAGACATCAGGGAGTAAAGCAGTATTTGCATGCGTGCATGCTTAGTCATGTCTGACTCTTTGCAACCCCATGGTCTGTATGTAGCCCTCCATGCTCCTTTGTCCATGGGATTCTCTAGGCAAGAATATTGGAGTGGGTTGCCATGCCCTCCTCCAGGGGATCTTCCCAACCCAGGGATGGAACCCACCTCTCCAGCATTGGCGTACGGATTCTTTACCACTGAGCCACCTGAGAAGTCCAATATTTCCAGTGTCAGCACAAGTTTCTTCTTTAGAAACTTTTGGCGGTTGGTGGTGGTGAGGAGAGTGTCAGGAATAAATGAGGGATTGTGAGGGGATCAAATGTTCTGTCCTTATGCTCCCGAAGTGGCCCTTTCTCAATCATATTCTTAAACCCACAGTTGTTAAGATGATCATAAAGAAGGTTAAAAGAAGCAGAGTCAGAAATCAAATCAGTGAACCGCATAGTCTGACCCTGGGCTTGCAACATTAGAATCGGTCTAGAACTATTTAATATTTCCCCTTGATCCCCAAACAGACACCAGTGCCAGAGCAAGTGTAAGAAGAAATGTATTCAAAACGTTCCTCTGGGGTGTAGTAACTTCCTATTTTGCTCCTGGGTCCTAGAGTACATCTTACTGTTTTGCTGAGGTCTGGGGGACTTCCCTGGTGGTCTAGTGGTTGAGGATTCCCCTGCCAATGCTTGATCCCTGGTGTGGGAAAGATCCCACATCCTAAGGAGCAACTGAGTGGGTGTGCCACAGCTACTGAGCCCTGTGCCAACTACTGAGCCAGCCATGTAACTTCTGAAGCCCATGTGCCCAGAGCTTGTGCTCCACAATAAGAGAAACCACCCAGCGAGAACCTGTGCACTGCAGTGAAGAGCAGCCCCTGCTTGCTGCAACCAGAGGCAGACAGCAATGAGGACCCAGCGTGGCCAAAAATAAAATAAAAGAAGGCCTGGGAAGTCCTGCTCCAACCCCACCTTATTTGTTATTTCTGGTGAACAATCTTCAGTCATTTTATCTTTGTTCTTATGTATATGTTGTGTCTTTTGTCTGGCTCTTTTGAGATATTTTTGAATTATTTTTCTTTATCCTTAATTTTCATTCAACAATTATGCACCTGATAAGAATTTCTTTCTGTTTTTCCCTCTGGGATTTGCTGGATTCCTTAGATTTATGGATTGATATTATTAATCAAATTCAGCCAAAACTTTCTTAAATATTTTTTGCTCCATTAGTTCTCTATTCTCCTTCTGAATAACATGTATGTTAGATTGTTTATTTTCCTATCGGTAACTGGGTCTCTGTTCCTCTTTTTCAAGTTTTTTTTTTTTTCCCCTTTTTCAAAAGTTTGGTGATTTCTGTTGACTTTTCTTCAGGTTACCTGATCTTTCCTTCTGCCATCTCCAGACTGATGTCATTTACTTACTGAGTGTTTTTTCAGATATTCTATTCTTTATTCCAGATATTGTATTTTGCAGTTCTGTGATTTCCAGATCTTTCTCTTTTTCTCAGCATTTTCAAATCTTTCTCCAAATGCCCATGGCTTCATAAATTATATCAATTTTTGTGTAAATTATTTAATATACTTATAACAGTAATTTTAAAGCTTCATATGCTAATTTTAATATCTGCTTTGTCTGCGGGCCTCCCTTTATTTCAGTTTTTTGGGTTTTTTCGGTGTCTTTATTATGCGTCACTCTTTTCCGCTTTTTTGTGTGTCTGGTAGTTGTTATTGTAGACACCGTATGTGACACATTGTGGACATTCTAAATTCTGCTACCTTCCTCTGATGAGTACTGACATTTTGTTCCAGGAGGCAGCTAAATGTCTTGTGGATAACATTACTCCTCTGCAAGCTTGCTTCTGGGTTTTGCTAGGCTAGTTACATTTTAATTTTATCCTTAGTCCTAGGCTCATAGTCCTTAGCTCAGAGTCCTGAATATGCTCCTTATATCTAAGTCATGATGCTTCTGGCAAATCACAGAAATGCAAAACACATTTATCAAACCCCTCTAATTTAGTAGTTTTTAACTTCAAACTCTGTCTCCTTAGCACCAGGCAGCTGCTGAAATCTCTGCTCAGTTCTTTCAGCCATCCAGCTGTTGTTTTCTGCTCTGTTCCTTGGAACCTTGCCCTGTCCATTTGAAGCTGAAGAGTTAGCCAAGCTTTTGAGAAGATTTTGTACATAGATCTGGGGGCTCCCCACCACCAGCACTCCTAACCTTCTGGGATTTCCCTGCTCCTTTCAATTTCCAGTTGCTCTGGCAGCCTTCTAGTCTGGCTTCTAACTGTTTAGTCCAATAAGTGTGTTCTGCAGACTAGTGAGTGCTTGCAGCAGAAAAGCCAGTTAAATGTATTTTTAGTCCTTCTCTAGTGCACTGAAGTAGATATATAAGCAGAGTTTATAATTATTATCAGGATGTTTAGTCTGATAAAACTACTTGCCATTACTTGAACCTGGAAGACTTTATATATGTTTAAACAAAAATGAAGTCATGCTATATATTTTCCTTTATAACATTTTAAAGGTTGAATAACATATTTTAGCTATTGCTCCATGTCAATATACATTAATCGACCTTATTTCCTTTGTCTGACATATGGCATTCCAAGTATTTGATGATAAGACTATATAACAAAGATAAACTATTAAATGGAGTTGTAGGTTATGAATTACACTTCTTTTAATGGTCTTTGAAAGATACTAAATTACTTCCTTTTGAATGCAACTCCTTATGAAGACCAGTTATATTTGGGTATGAAGCATCATGAATTTAAATAATCCTCTGTTAATGTACTTTTTGGTTGTTTCAATTTTCCTTATTAGAAGTAATGATATAATGAACATCCTTGTATGTTATTATTATTGTTATTAGTCTTTCCCATAGAATAATTGTTCTAGGGGAAGAATCAATGAATTACACTTCTTTTAATGGTCTTTGAAAGATACTAAATTACTTTCTTGTGAATGCAACTCCTTATGAAGATCAGTTATATTTCTGGGCTCCTAATAAAAAAAAAGCTTGGATTCTACTTCAGGCATGCTTCCTGACTTCACTGGTAAAACATCATCTCAAGCTCAACCTGGCCCAGGGCTTTATTCTTCAATGTTGCTCCACCATGAATATTCACAATTTACCTCATTCCCTTCACATCCTCTCACTTATCTTCACAATTTACATCATTCTCCCAAATCTAAAATAGACAATTTTGTCTTTGTAAATTAAGGTCATTGCAATCTGAATCACATAACTGCAACAACTGATTCAAAAGAACTTTGTCAGTAAGAAATGCTACAAAATGTCTCCAAAATTATTACTGTAGCTTCTTTACCTTCCTTACTTTTAAAAAGTAACCACTAAGACAGTAAATAATATACGGACCATTTTCTTAGTAAAATATAGGTAAAGGAAGAGCTAAAGGTAGGAAACTAAACATACACATTTTCCTGTACTTTCTCTGAATTCTCACTAACTGACATAAAGAAATTTCTTTTTATAAGATATAAATCTAAGAGGGAAAAGATAACTGGAGAGGAAATGATAACCACAAAGTGTTGCATATTAGAAAACAGAAGAAGGAAAGACAACTGACCTAGCAGACCCAGGAAAGTTATGTTCTAAGTGAGTGAGCTAAGTCATAGCCCATTTTCCCCAAAGCCTCAAGAATTAGAAGCAAAATTTGGGAATAAAGGAAAGGACAGAAGTCTAAGGGGCAGCTAGAACACTCCTCTCTACAAATCCTCTTTCCAACTTTATGCAACCATGTGACAACTTCTGGTCTACTTCAGCAGAAAATGGAGGTTTCCGGAGAAGAAAGTTTGAAAAAAAACAAAAAAGATCTCTGAGATGAGGACACATGGTATAGTTGAGGGTGGTAATCATTTTGAAAGCAGAAGTATTAAATACTAAATATTGAAACCCTCCACTATAGCTACTGGCCTTCTTTCATGATAGGGTTTTCAGAATACAATGCAGGACATCAGAAAATTCTCCAAAAAATATCTGACAAGTCAAAAGAAAAGATCTAAAGATACTGACATTGGTCATCCAATTAAACAGCCCAGTCTCATCCTCCTGTGTGTGATCTGGTGGTCTTCAAGCCCTGTCCATGATACAGAGCTACCATTAAGCTTTTTAGTGCCCCAATTTAAATAAAATACAAATGACAGCCAAGAATCACAAGACATTTGAAGAAAGCATCAAACATAAAAGAGATGAAAGACAAAAAGACTAAAGTAATTTGAAGGTGAAACTAAGAGAGAACTAAGAAAATAGATTGCAAACATAAAGCAATAGGATGTTATTTTAAAAGGAGTAGTCATTAAAAGTCTTAGAAATGAAAAAACATGATATAACTCGAAAATCCAATAAAAAGGTTGTAAGAAAAATTTGATAAAACTCCAAAGGCCAACAAAATGACAGAATATAGGAGACAAAAGATAACATTTAAAGAACAAGCCAGGAAGTCTGATACCTAAACCCAGTATGAGCCACAGAAAGAAGAAAAAAAGAAAACAGAGGAAATGGAATCACAAAAGGTGAGATGACTCCATAGTGACTCCACAGTGAGACGGCAGTAGATAATGCTTAAGGCTGGAAAACAATCACTCACTCAAATATTTTTTAAATTAGTAAATAAATGAAACAATGCTCTTAAACTAAGTCCTGTAGGCAAATGAAGTCTGCCTACAGACTATGACACCCCTTCTGGAATACTAGGGTCCTGGGATGCAGGACCCAGGACAGTACATACTGTTCAACAAGGGTGAAGGGCTCACGAAATGGCACCTCAGTGCCGGTACTGCAGAACTGGGATCTTGAACTTATGACATTGTTTCCAGCTTACAAGCTGTTTTGCATCATGCCAACCTTCTTCACCCCACTTCCACAGTCACTGACCAGCACTCGTAAAACATTGTTATGGATAGCCTTCACCCTATAACTTACAGCTGTGGTTCGTGGAACCAATGGGCTTTTTGAAGGTGACATTTTGGAGAAAAGGACCCAAAAGCCAAATAAATAGTGCAACTAAAGTCACCAAAGTGGAAGGCTGAAAAGACGAAGGACACCCAGGACCAAGACTTGAGGCAGTGAGGGAGAGAGTGGGGAGCCAGAGTGTCCTCACAGGAAGGCTCTCTTCTCATAGCTTGCTGATCGTTCCCTTCTCATTACTTGTCATGGTTCCTAATAATTCCACTAGATTGTAAGCTCCACGAGGCCAGGATCTATGCTTGTTTTGTTGTGACGTCCCTTACCTGTGCTCACCACTAGGTGGTTCTAAAAAAAAAAAAAAAAACCTGGTTAAATGAGTGAACAAATGATGTAGCTGAGAGCAGAGAAGTCTGAGGCGGCAAGTAAGCAAGTAAGACAACAGAGGCTGGAGAGATTTCCTAAACTGAAAAGAAGAGGAAGTTGTGGTGACTTGATAGGGGTCACCAGCAGCCTGGACACAAAAGGGAAGGGGTTCTTACAGGTGCAACCTGTGCCTGGAGACTCCAGCAGTGAAGACACACACACACACACACACACACGGGCTTGTGCCTGAAGCACTCACCATGAATCCTGAATACTGGTGCCATTCCTGCCAAGGCAAGCCCTGTGCTACAAGGGCACAGCCACCATGGCTGGAGACCTGTTTAGTTCACAGACAGGGCACTGGAAAAGGTATGCCTCAGGTTTCAACTTGGAAGCCCAAACTTCAGGTTGACCAAAGGGACCTCCCATCATCTTTACTGGAATTAATAAACTCAGAAGATAGGTCAGGAAACGGATACTCAAGTAAGTTAGCTAACCCAACCGAGGTCATACAGATCCAGTCCTGTGGATGATTTAATAAGATGAGCTGTTGGGAAGGCAGGATACAGTTACAGTCATCTATAAAGGGCAGAAGGACTATTCCTCAGAGGGCAGAGGGGACTAATGCCATTTCACTCAGCACGCAGAATTGAAGTCTGCTCCGTGGGGACAGAAGGAAGGTTTTGGGGTGGGAAGAGAGAGCAACAAGGACTTTTAGTGACGTCAGGAAGCAGCTCAGATTTCCTTTGGCTACAAAGAGGCAGACTACTCCCCAGAACACTCAGATACTAAGACAACGTCTTAGTGCTGCCCCATAATTGTGGGAGAAAGAAATTTCAACTGTTTATCTACATCGTCTTCCCAGGGATGGGATGTGGGATCTCTCTGCTTAGAGAAAGGGGATCGGTCTCTTCTCTGGCTTTTCCTACACTTCCTCATGCAAAGAGCTATGAAGAGAAGACCACGAGTAGAACGCTTTTCCTTCAGCCGATGAGACAAATACCTTATTCAAAAGTTCCTGCCCCTGCCTGCAGACTGTCTCAGGCGGATTTTGACGCAATTCCATGGGGCAGTAACGCTACCCCACTCTGCTGTGATATTTCATGTGACTCTAGGGTTGGCAGCAGGCAGGCGTTCCTAAAGATCTTCTGTTTTATGAATGTCACCCACTCGCCCTCTGTGAGATCTTAGTCCCCTAAGGAGGGGAGCGAGCTGCTAACACCAAAACCCCAGGAGGTAGACTGGGAACATTTCAGCAGGAAGATGACAAGGCCATGCTGGGGTCCTCGGCAGCACCTCAGGGGGTTATGAAACCACTTGGATGGTTC
This sequence comes from Antilocapra americana, assembly GCA_007570785.1. Classification (NCBI taxonomy): domain Eukaryota; kingdom Metazoa; phylum Chordata; class Mammalia; order Artiodactyla; family Antilocapridae; genus Antilocapra; species Antilocapra americana. The sequence goes on from ML663565.1 coordinate 15,512,217, forward strand.
TGAGTTCAAACTGTGACATTGGTCTGTATGACCTTGGTTGGGTTAGCTAACTTAGTTGAGCATCCGTTTCCTGACTTGTAAAATCAGGCTGGAATCCTGGCTCCTAAGGATGTCAGTGGATGGAGTGACACGATACACTTGAAATCACCTTCTCCGAGCCTGGCTCCTGACAGATGCTCCACCAGCACTGCTTCCTCTCCTCTGTCCCCCCTCCCACCTCCTCACGCTCATTGTCTGTGGATGTGGTGTTCCCGTAGGATGAGCCAGCTGAGACGACCAGGAGCTGAGTTAATTGGACATGTTCTAGCATTGCCTTAAACAAAACCCAGGACGAGCTCTCTGTGTGGCCTGGGACTGAGGAGGGGTTGGGTTCATCACCCTAGGTTACCTGTTTCTGGAAGACCTCTTCCTGTGCTGGGAACAGGAACAGGACCCCACCCCACCCCTGCCCAGGATCGTCCCTGCCCTCCTCCAGCTGGAGCTGGAGATGGGGACACAGGGTAGAGCACCACTGCAGTCCTTGATTCACTCTTTCAACAAACAGAGAAAACCTGACCATAAGGCAGATACCATCCATTCATCACCAGATATTTCTATAAACATTTATTCTATGCCTGGCACTGTTTGAAGCCTTCACAAGCATGATCTTATTGATGCCTCACAACAGTGCCGTGAGGTTGGTATTATTGCAATCCTATTTCAGAGGTAATGAAACGAAGCATAGAGAAGTTACAGAACTTGCCCAAGAAACCATAACGCAACACTTTTTGGACTTGGTGATGGGAACGTTTACAGTCCTCCATTCTTTGTCCAGGGGGAGGGACAAGCACCTGTTCATGCTCTCATTTGTTCACTGAGACTCGCATTAATAACCAAGCGTGTGTCACACTGCTTTAGCAAAGGTGGCATACACGAGACGCAGGTCTTTCTTCATGGAGTCTACAAGGAGGTAAATGCCAAAGGAGATTCATTTTTATCCTTTGACTTTGCCACCAGCAAAGATAGCTGACTGGGTCAAGAATGCCCATGGAGTAGACGTCATCTTTATAGAAAAGAAGTGCCCTTTGGGACTTCCCTGGTGGTCAGGCAGCTAAGACTCCACATTTCCAGTGCAGGGGATGCAGGCTCGATCCCTGGTCAGGGAACTAAGATCTCACATGACATGCAGCCAAAATAATAATAATAATAATGACCTCTATGGAACATTAGATATGTGACCTTTGACTTCATAAGGCCCATACTAATGCCCATCAAGTCCACTTGCTTAGACCTTCATAGCTCAGAAGAGAAGTGTATGTGAGGCTAATGCCCTCACCAAAACCCAGAAAAGGCACGTGGCCATAAGCAGGGTCCCAAATTCCCAAACTTCATATGTGTCACCAATGAAGAATATTTTGTGTGAGGTGTTGGGTATTTATTTTTACATGTACTTTAAATAACATTTTATAAATAGCACTTATCCATTATTTCGAAAGTACTATTGCTTAAAGAAAAAAGAATTAAGTGAGTTACCTAAAAAAAAAAAATTGGCTCAGGTGGTGCATTGCAAGCTAAAAATGATCCAGTTCAGTTCAGTCACTCAGTCGTGCCCGACTCTTTGCAACCGCATGAACCGCAGCACGCCAGGCCTCCCTGTCCACCACCAACTCCCGGAGTCCAGCCACACCCGTGTCCATCCAAGTGGCTCTCAAGCGGGCCGGAGTCTGGGAAGCCCACGGTGCCGCTCACTGGGGTCATCACCGCGTTTTGGGCCGGGCTGCTCTTCACTGTGGAGGGCTAGCTCCCACACTGCCTACAGACCAACAGCCTCGGCCACTGCCCACTCCAAGGTGACAGCACCCCCAACAACGCACAGTGGTAACTCCCCACAAACGCCCCCACACATTCCTGGATGGGGACTATTGCTGAAGTTAAAGTCTTGCTGGAGGCCTCACTGGAAAAACAAGCTATTTTCAGATATTTTAAAAATAGAATGAAGGGAAGATAAAATTCAAGTTCAGTTACCAAGTGCTTTGGTCAGGGGATGGTGGGGAGGGAAGACGGACCAGAGTAAGCAAGTGAGTGAAGTGAAAATCCCTCAGTCGTGTCCGACTCTGCGACCTCATGGGCTGTATAGTCCATGGAATTCTCTAGGCCGGAATACTGGAGTGGGTAGTCTTTTCCTTCTCCAGGGAATCTTCCCAAACCAGGGATCAAACTCAGGTCTCCCGCATTGCAGGCAAATTCTTTACCAGCTGAGCCACAAGGGAAGCTCAGGGTAAGCAAATGAGAACCCAAATGAAAAGACAGCAAAGACATAAGAAGTTCTGGTGAGAATGCGGACAGACATAAAAGGCCTGGGGCTGCAGACAGAGACTTCCTGGTTTGGGGCTGCTGTTTCGAGCAAGACCAGTTTCTTCCTGCTTGTCTTACAGGTACAACCTGGCACCTGACAAGGACCAGAGAGTGCCCACTGCCTGCTGGTGAACAGGCAGTACAACCTATTGCTTGAACTAAATGCAAGAAGGTATTCTTGCATACCAAGCCAAGAGAGTATTCTGCAAGAACACAGGAATCATATTATGAAACATGAAACAGACTTATCAGTCATTAAAGAAGAGGTCTCAGAAAGCCACACATCTCTTTCCAGGTGAGGATGAATTGTGAGGATGAGAATAAATCGATGCTGTTTGTACACCACCCAAGATACCCTCACGCCCTTTAAAAATGTTGGTTATTCTTGGTACCTTTGAGCCCCTAGTTTTCCCAGTGCACTCCAAGGTGGAACGTCCTCTGCCTCAATGTGTCTGTAGAACAAATCTTTCCAAAGTGTCTCATAGGTGGTCATGGAAAAAAAGCTTGTCAAATGAGTTTGGGAAATACTGCATATTTCCATTTTGGAGATTCACAAAGCACATTGGCAACTTACAGGTGTTGAGAATGTTTCTTTTGTCCCTTTGGTTATTCAAAATGTGAAATCCAAACTCCTTGCCAGGTTTGAAAGTCAACAGACTTGTCCCACTTTACCTGATCAACGTTGCTTTCCTGGGAGGCAGACTCATCATTGCTGTTCCCACCTTAGTCATCCTCACTCTCTGGGCCTTCTCTCACATTTCTCCATGCCCTAGAAATGCCTTTCTCAGCCTCCCCCATGGCTCCACACTTCAGGCGAAGCACCAGTTCCAGATTCATGTCCTAACTACTGTTCGCCACAGTGAACTTTCTCAGAACTGTATCTGCAAAAGGTAGTGTCATGTCAGTGCGACCCCTTCTATGTTGCCTCGGGATTACTGTCTGGGGTGTGACGCATGCAGTTTGTAGGCAAAGCTCATGAGAGCCCCTTAGCGTACTATGGATACCATGGGTCTTGTAGAAAAAATATTTCTTGATGTGTAACCTGGTGGATGTGCCAATGGCTGGCTTTGTTCCCTTATAAAACCTCTTATACAGCTTTTGTCTCTGTGAATTAGCAATCACTGGGTAATGACTGAACATATGTGTTCTGTCTATGTTTAATTACTCTGATATTCCTCAAATTAAATGAAATATCTGCTACAACAGATTCTATCTAAAAATGTATAATGTTGGGTGTATTCAAAATTAAGAATATGCTCCTGGAAACGGAAGCCTCATGAATATTAAGAGTTTATTTTTATTTCTAATCCATTCCCTAAATTCTCCCTTGCCTTTCCTCAAAAAAAAAAAAAATTGTCTTTTCCATGGTCTTTCTCATATGGGTTCACAATGATTCCATCTCTCCTTTTTCTAAGGTCACAATCTTGATGTTTCATCATTAATTTTCTTTCATTTTAACATCACACCCAATCCAGCAGAAAGTCCTTTTGGTTTTATTTTCAAAATATATTCAGAGCCTGACCCCGCTCACCACCTCCACGCCACAGGAGGTGTCCTCCTGGACGCTAACCCTGGGATGGAGCCAAGTGGGAGCAAGGTGATCAGGGGAGTGCTCCTGGGCATAGCTACAAAAAGGAAGGAAACAGCTTGGGAAGAGGGAGGAGCAGGGCTGGGGAGCTGTCACAGGGAAAGCCTGGAGCTCTGAGCCAGGACAGCCCTTGGGAGCCGTGCTGAACTGAGGTGAGGAGCCAGGTCTTCAGACCCTCTACCTACACTGGACACAGGCTGCCCCAGGAAGGCAGGAGGCCACTGGATAAAGCAGCTCTCCTCAGAGGAGGCAACTCTTCAAGAGGAATGACAGGCGAAGACCATTAGCTGGAGGCCTCCCAGCTGCTGGAGGAATAAATACTCCATTTCTGAAGGGGATTTGAGCAGGGTACAACATGCCCAGTGCACTTCACCATGACTGTCTTGATCTGAGACCCCAACTTCCCATGATTAGTGTAAGAGCCTCCTCACCATTTCCCTGCTCCAGCCCTCCTAAGACATCAGCGAGAGTGAGCTCAGGAGTGAGAGAGAGACTGATTCTGCCAGCAGCTGCCCATCCTACCCCGTCATCACAGTGGCCCGTCAGACCCCAGCGTCTCTGCTCCCCATGGCTCTCTGACCTCAGCCCCTACTATATGCCCTCTTGCCCACTGCACTCCAGGCCACTCTGACCCATTTGTTATTTTTTTAAAGTGTTCGGCAAGCTTCCATCTAAAGCCTTCACATTTTACACTTCGCCTCATCCAAAATGTTCTCTTGGGCCTCAGCATGGCCATTGTCCTCATCTCCTCCAGGTTTTCACTCATGTCACCTTATGTTCCATCCCCCGGCTCTCCCAGTCCCTCTGCTGCTTGGCTTTTTCCATAGCAGGGATCTCTGCCAGGGGAGAAATGTTGGAATGTTGCGTTGACTATTGTACCCCTTGTATCTATATTCATGCCTAGCACATAACAGGTGCTCAAAAATACATATGTTGAATGAACTTCTCAAAGAGTTCCTATCATTGGCCCAAGTTGAAAATTATTCCATGGGTTCTCCAGGTCCCTAAGAAGATCATGGTAGCTTCAGTTCCTTTTCTTCTGTTAAGCTTTGGTCATGTAGGTTATTTGGTATTCTTTACTCGAGTTAAAGGAGGAATAGCTTAAGTGTCTTTTCTAGAACAGGTAATTGAGATGCCAGAATTCTGATTTTATCTCATATATAACCCTTACAAACACATTTTTGTTTTTTTCAAATTTGCTTTAGGTTCTTAAAAGTTAAAGAAGATATGACTTTTGACAATGATAGAGTTTATCTTAGCCTTGTGCTCTCTGAAAGTAGTGATGGTTAAGAAATACCCCTCTTTGTATTCCAAGAGACAGTCAACCACCACAAAGGACAACCCACCCTTCCCATATTCTGATATAAGACCCACCTCCACCCTGTCTCAGGAGTCCCACAAGTCCAAGGCAAGTCCTCTTGGCCTCCATAAAAACTCAAGCCTCTTTTCTCTGAGACATTCCTCATTGATAAGTGTTCTCCCAATTGCAAAATTATATCCATAATGGACTGGTGCATACTGTCTTCCACACTTCGTAAAGAGGGGACTTGTGGTGGGAGGATTTAATTTTAACCTCAAAGATGGTATCTGTTGGAAAATCAGCAGCTAACAATAGTAAGTGTCAAAATAATTCTTGACAATAGGCCACAGACGACCAAATGGTCTCCTCCCTTAGCAGAAAGCCAGCATGGCGCTCAGTTTCAGAGAAGGGAATAATTACTACTTCCAGAGGCTGACAGAAACGCGTTTCAAGCAGATGGCTGGACAAAACCATACTGTTGGAAATAATTTCCCAGTATATAAAGAAGATGTGGCTCTATATAATTTCTTCCTGAAATTAACCATCTCCTCTGGGCACAAAATTCTCAGTCTTTCCCTGTCTAGGATCCCTGATTCTAAAGAAATGAGATGATGGCAGGATGCTCCTAGAAGCTAGAGACGGTCATACATTTCACGTCTGCAGGCTCTTACCTTTCCAAGGTACCGATACAAGAGGTCCATCAGCCTGCCCTCCCATTGGGCATAAGATATGTGGTCAGCTGTATAAAGATTAGGGTTTAGATAAATGGCTTCAACTTTATTCCAATATCTTTGTTAGTCCTTCCTATCAGAGTTTATAGGGCTTCCCTGGTGGCTCAGTGGTAAAGAATCTGCCCGCAATGCAGGAGACGCAGGTTTGATCCCTGGGTCCAGGAGATCCCCTGGAGGAGGGCATGGCAACCCACTCCAGCATTCCTGCCTGGAGAATCCCAGGGACAGAGGAGCCTGGCATGCTACAGTTCATGGGGTCGCAAAGAGCTAGACACAACTGAAGCAACTGAGCATGCATGCACCAGAGTTTACATTCTAGAGCAACCCCAGAGAAACACTTAGTTCCCTTCTGTTGGACACAAGCCCTCCAAATACCCTACAAAGCCAAAAAAAATGATCAGTTGGGCTCAGATGCTAATGAAGTCTGGTGCCAGGGGCCCATTTATAACCTACAGACTCAGGGTTCTTGGGATGAGTAAATTAGATTCAGGTATACTGGGAATTCTCTAAAAGACCTCCAAATGGTGTGTGTGTGTGTGTTTGTGTGTGCATGCACGTATGTGCACTTTTCTAAGGAATTATTTCACCGCCTTCTCACATTCTTTAAGGATCCATGCCACATGAATGGATAAGAACCGTTACCTATTACAGATATTCTGGTCCTTTGAAGAAATATTATCTAGACAGCTCTCCCTGATCACTGGCTCTGACATGCCCAGGAGTACCAAGTTTACCACCAGTTTATGAATAGGCTTACTTACTTCATTTGTAGGCACTCAGTCTTCTCCTGGGATCAGCCATGAGCCAATAACTCATGCCAAGGAGTTTGGTATCAGCAAAGTCTGACCAAATCAATTCATTTCCTAGAAGCCGACAAGAGGGAGGTTGTATGATTAAACCCAACCCATCTGGTATTGTCTGTTAGGACTGACATAACAAAACACTACAGACTGGACAGCTTATAAACAACAAGAACCTACTGCTCACGGTAAGGTTCCTGAGGCTGGGAAGTGCAAGCTCAAGGCAGCAGCACAGCCCTTTCCTGGTCCATGGCTGGAGCCTTCTCGCTGTGTCCTCGCATGCTGGAAGGGGCCAGGGAGGTCAGTGGGGTCACTCCTTGAGGACTCTACCCTACGACCTCGTTACCTCCCAGAGGCCCCATCTCTGAATTCCCTCACCTCTGGGGGTTAAGATTTCAGCATATGAGTTCTGGAGGAGGAGGGGACACAAACATCTGGGCAGAATGGATATTTTCCACAAATATTCTCCATCAAGACTGTAATTTGATGCCCAAAACAGCACTGGCTAGAGACAATGTGAAAATAAAATGGAAACACAGGAGTACCACCAAGATGTTTGGTCCTTTTTTTTTTTTTTCTTTGCAAGCACTGAAACCTGGATTTCATGGTCTATGCTTTGAATTAATAATAGCTTTTGTAGTTACTGCCATATATTTTGCATAATTTTAACAGGCAAGGCTTAATTGGCTCACTGAACCGTATCCTTGTGAGACTTTAGTTTTCCTATAAAACAGCAAATGCCAACAAGATAGACATCCCTGTCCTAGGCTGTTTACAGTTCTAAGAAGTAAACAGGCAGTTATTACATTAAAAATATTCCTTGTGTGCTAGCAACATCTAATTTTAACCTGTGGGGCTTTCAGAGGAGGAACTAAAGGCTAGAGATGGCACAAAGAACCCCCAAATATGCCTGATACTTAAAACCTGAAGCCTAATCTGATTCCATTGTGGTTAAATAAACCAGATGCTTCTCAACACCGATGTTGTCTTCAGATACAAAATGGGATAGTATTGGCCACTTAGTCTATCCATAAGATCCTCTTATTTTCTAACTAAGAAACTAAGACCCTCTTAGTTTCTAACTTGCCTTGAGACAGTAACTTGGAAGCATTTTGCAGACCTGTAGCAAGAAGAGCTACTTTTTAAACTGGATGTAAAAGAAATTAAGTGGAATTCTGATATTCACATGCATTAACTTCCCTTAAAGGGATCAACGTACTAACTTGGGCAGAACCTATAAAAAGCTCAATTGAGGTGTCACCTCCTCGGTGGCCAACTTAATTGCTCCCTCCTCTGTGCTGGCCAAACAGTATCATAATTGCTAGCTGTTATGTTGGTCTCCTCAACCAGCTGAGGTCCTCTGGGGCAGGCACTATGTTTTATTTATCTCTGTATCTTGGGTAGCGCACATAAATTGCCAGCTTGCTGACTGCAGGGATTCATTTAATGAGAGCCGAGTGTTAGACTAGAATCCCATCCCAATTCAGAATACACTCTGAAGTGTGCCTACCAGTTCACATTCCTTGGTAAAAGTACTGAAGGACCACGTACTTCCTGTTTTCACATGCTAATCACAGCAGGAAAGGGGGATTCTGACCACACTTTTCAGGGCCCCAGTAGGGGTGAGAATATTAGAAAAACCCTGATGACTAAAAATAATTCAACTCAATGATTCAGCAAAAGTATTTTTCGGTGCCAGGCACTGTTCTAAGCTTTTATCTTGTGGGAGCCTTCTTGTAAAGCACAGGACTGTTACTGTATACATTACAAACGAGGAAATTGGCACAGAAAGGCAGAGTTACTCACCAGACAGGCCTTATGTGAGTATCGTGAGTATTCTCCATGCCTCTCACCTCTGAAACAAGGCAGGGCGGATCTTTTCATCCTCTGTGTTCCCACAGCCCTGCTACTCAGGCCCGGACCTCACTGCCTTGTGCTGTGACAGGAGATCCACGTCGGTCTCGTTGGCCAAACACCGGGTAGCCGGAGGACTGGGACTGTGTGTTTCTCGGTCACCTTTCTGCCTCCCCACTTAGGGAAACTGGCTTACAGGAGCTTCTCAATAAGCGTCCGCTGAATAACCGAATGGGGGGAGTCTCCTTCCAGAACTACCACTTCTGACAAATTCCCTAGAGCAGTGGTCGCCAACCATTTCGGCACCAGGGACTGGTTTTGTGGAAGAAATATTTCCCATGGATGGGGGCAGGTTGGGGGAGGGGGTGGTTCCAGGATGATTTGGGCACATTCCATTTATTGTGTGCTTTATTTCTATTATTATTACATTGTAACATACAGTGAAATAATTAGTACAACTCACCACAATGCAGAATCAGGTCATCAGCCTTCAGGTTCTCATAAGGAGAGTCCAACCTAGATCCCTTGCATGTGCAGTTCACAGTAGCGTCTGTGCTCCTACGAGAATCTATTACTGGGGCTGATCTGCCAGGAGGTGGAGCTCAGGCAGTAACAGAGCGATGGGGAGTGGCTGTAAACACAGATGAAGCTTCACTCACTTGCCCACCACTTACCTCCTACAGGGCAGCTCGGTTTCTAAAAGGCCACAGATGGCTACCAGCCTGTGACCCCAGGGCTGGGGACCCCTGTCCCAGAGAAAAGGATGAAGACAGACTCATCCTATTGCCTCAGTTGTCTCTGCAACCTCTGGTGAATGTAAATATTTAACAAGGACTTTCCTTGCATTACTGTTTATACTGAAAAAGGAAAAAAATACTTACAGATCCATCTCATGTAATAGGAAAGTGGTCAGCAAGTCACGGCATATGCATCTGCTGGAAAGTATGGCACCACTAAAAACGATGGGGTAGACCAGCAGCTGCACACAGATCAAATCTGGTGTCGCACCGAATTTGAATCAATAGGTATGATATTTCTGTGCCCTGGAACACATATTCTTGGAGCAAGAGAACACAAAGCTGAGTGGATCATATGGTGCAGTAGAGAGCGTATCATGCTGTAAGAAAGAGATTAAGAACTCAGAATAAACACCCAGGACATTTACAGGAATGTGCTCAACTCTGCTTTTTGAGGACATGGGACTGCACAGCTCTATTCAAGTAACGAACGGGCTCTAAAGGGGAACAAGCCAACAGTGGGATTATGGTGGATATTTTGACAACAAAAAGACATTTGTATACTTAGTTGCTGGTGTCTTTTCATTTTTCAAGTATGCAGCTAAAAATAATAGGGTTTGAAAGAGCACATCAAACACAAAGGATGTTGAAAATCACTGGTAAATAAAAATCTTTAATGACATGGAAAGATGGTTACACATCAAACAAAAAAAGCCAGTTGTGAAACAGAATGTATGATACAATCCTGTTTTTATTACAGAAAGAATATGCAGGCATGGCAAAGGAACTGGAGGACAGAGACCAAAACTGGGCTGTAACAGGACTTATCTTTGGAAGATGGGAATAGAAGCTTATTGTTTTCTTTTTGCTCACTGGTAATTTTTCACTGCTACAAAAAATGATGTTCTATTTATATACTGAGAAAAGTTCATAGAAGTTGAAGTTTTTAAAAAGTTAGGGGGCATACTCATCCACGTGTATATGTGGGCACATACGCATACACCCTCAACCAAAGTGGAGTAAGACTTTTAATCTTTATTTTTTGGCAGCAGCGACAAATCCTCTGCCACATCATTGTACTCACTCTAAGTTTTATTAGGGGGTAGGCATTTGCTGGGATCATAGAGTCTTCTGTACAAAAATACACGGATGTGCCCTGCAGGCACATCCCCTATCAGATTCTCTTGGGTGGTAGGCAGACGTGATGGAGACCACCCTTCTCAGCAGGAGGTAAAAATTAGGCAGTAAGCTGATTTTCGTTTCTTCCATTCTGCAAATCTTTTGCAAGAACATGAGCAGGCCTAAAGAGTTGCAGTTGCTTTTTGATGGTAGGGACACTCTGCTCCTTAAGGGCAGCAAATCAGAGCTCCCCAATAACCTGACATCCCATCACGACAACTTCATAACGAACTGTCCTTCACTGCTGCCAGAGCACACAGGTGTTGGTGTGTGACGGACGCCCGGTAAACGGCAGGGGCCCCAGCTAGTCATCAGTGCACGCTAAGTCGCCTCAGTCGTGTCCGACTATCTCGCCAGGCTCCTCTGTCCATGGGATTTCCCAGGCAAGAATACCAGAGTGGGTTACCATGTTCTCCTCCAGGGGATCTTCCCAACCCAGGGATCAAACCCATGTCTCTCCTGTTTCCAGCATTGGCAAGTGAGTTCTTTACCACTAGCATCACCTGGGAAGACCCTAGTCATCAGATCCATTAATAAAACATCATTTAATTGAATGCAGTCCAGCCCAGCTATACTCACTCATCCATAAACGTGGTGAGAACAAAAGCTGAAACAACTCTCTGTTAGCAAATCCAGGGGGACGAACAGCAGCACAAGTCCAGAGTTCAAAGTGACAAGCAGTTATTGAAGATACTGTGGAAGTACAGTCAGTCAGTGCAGTGATGAGGTCAAAAGTATAAGGATTTTACAAGATCATGAATTAATGACTGGACTACAGAATGGAAGATTATAGGTGGTAAGGCCACTGAACCAAACTGCCAAACTGTTGAACTGTTAAATAACCAATCCTTTTTAGGAAAGAGAACATGGTTACCAGACATCTGACAGAATGTAATTAACACACCACTGTCATCGTTTTGAAGACCTACTTTCTGTCCAAATTCACTACTCCATATGCTTGTCCTCAGAATATTCTTCCCTTTGAAAAATTCTGAGTTAAGTTGGTATTGGGAAATAGATTCTCCAATTATTCCAAAGGATGGATCAGATGGGAATGTTCACTTCTCACTCTTTTTTTAAAAAATGATGATTATTTATTTATTTGGCTATCCTGGGTCTTCGTTGCGGCATGAGGAATCCTCGATCTTTACCTGCAGCATGTAAACGTTTAGTTGAGGCATGTGGAATCTAGTTTCCTGACCAGGAATCGAACCTGGGGCGCCTGCATTGGGAGCATAAGCCTTGGCCACTGGACCACCAGGGAAGTCTGCACTCTCTTTACTGGACTCCTAATAGCATTAATAAAAGCAGATCAGCTTTTAAAGCTTAACCAGAAACACGGTAACAGCACTTCTTCCTACAGAACCCTCAGCTTTGGCCACTGTCCCACTTGATCTGGGAACTGTATCCATGTTTAGCCACAGCAGAGAATTAGCAGCTACCATTTCCCAAGAGCTGACGATGGGCCAGGCACTGGATGAGCCCACGGCAGGTGTTGTTCTTTTACTCGTCACAAATACCTTGGAGGTGAGGACAAGCATTGCCTCACTCTACAAGTGAGGAAACCGAGGCTTAGAGAAGTGCACTAACTTGTTCGAGGAAACGCCGCTAGTAAATCACTCCATCTTGCTATGGGATGGAGTTCACCTCTTACTCAACTACTTCACAGGCTTTTTGTGAGGTCCAAGTGAGATCCTGTGCATGAAGGGCCTTGAAAACAGTAAAGCATTTGACAAATAGCATGTGTTATTTTAAAAACTCACAAGACTAAGTCATAGTCCTTAGGAGCACAACACTTCAATCATCATGGCTTCAGCAGAAAGACCACACTGTCTCCCAACCTCCAGTTCTTTAAATAAAGGGCATGAGATTTTCTTAAGCAAATCTTTTAAAGATAAAGGGCTCAGGTATGCATGCTGGTACTTGAACTGGTCTTTGCAGGGAGCTTTAGTGTCTTAACTTTAATGCAGACACCCTGCCTGAGCTATTCATCCTGACTAGAGCAAGTAACTATTTCAAGGTTACTATCAATTCTGTTCCATAGACAACTACCATAATTTTACACCCTAAATCTAGGCAATACAAGAATGAAAGGGGGGGAAAAAAAACAAGCAATACTTTCTCATGAAAGGGCCACATTACATACAGCAATTTGTTTTTATTATGGTCATCATTAATAGTTAAGTCCACTGTGTAGTTCCCAGGCAACATAAAGGTGGATGATTTATATACAGAACATCTGTATTTTTTTTTTTGAACCAGGAAGACTCACCAATCTATTAAAAGGCAACCACACAATTAAAACCTGCACAATTCAAAAAAATGCAGTATTTGAGCAATTAGAAAGTCAACTGTCAATTCATTCCAGCAAACCTCCTGAGTAACCCTGCTTTTCAACTAATGTCAAGTGTAAATTCCATTATGTCCTCTCATCTAAAAATCACCACGACAAACAAACAACCCCACCCCCAAATCTATCCGCCCCGGTGAGAGTCACAGTTCAGCCCAAGTGACTAGCCCCAGCATGGACGAGGGCCCAGTCACTCCAACATGTGCTGGAGTACCGAGGGGTCCACATCTACGGCCTGGAGGCCCCTGTGCAGGCTCTGGAAGGTGGCCTCCTTCCCGAAGCGCTGCCTCCAGCGCACGAAGGCCTCCACCATCTGGGACTGCACGTTGTGGGGATGGTTGGCCTTACAGCGGTAGATGTCCGTCTGGGACAGCCCCAGAGACAGCGCCACAGGCTCCCACTCCGGGCCCAGCCGCAGCGCCAGCTGGTTGATCTGCCGGTCGGACGGGGAGCTGTGCAGGATGTGCGGGGGGATTCCAGTCATCCGGTCATCTGGGGAGAAGAAAGACACCATGGTGAAGAGAGGGGGCCAGCACATTAGAAAGTGAAGAAAGTGTTAGACACTTGCTCATGTCTGACTCCACATGACCCCATGGACTGCAGCCCGCCAGGCTCCTCTGTCCATGGGATTCTCCAGGCAAGAACACTGGAGTGGGTAACCATGCCCTTCTCCAGGGGATCTTCCCAACCCAGGGATCGAACCTGGGTCTCCTGCACTGCAGGCAGATTCTTTACTGCTTGAGCCACCAGGGAAGCCCAAACACATCAGACAGGGTAGGGGCAGGCAGAAATGAAAAATGCGGGGGGGGGGGGGGGGAGTGACACACATCCCAAGGGGCAGGGGCCAACTTTAGTCTTCACAGAGGCTGCTCAGTAAAAAGCCATATGTAGGGGCTTAAGAACTGGAGAAGGAAATGGCAACCCACTCCAGTATTCTTGCCTGGAGAATCCCAGGGACGGCGGAGCCTGGTGGGCTGCCATCTATGGGGTCGCACAGAGTCAGACATGACTGAAGCGACGAAGCAGCAGCAGCAACAGTAGGGGCTTAAGAAGCACTTAGCACCTAGGGACAGATTTATTACAGAAAATGTGAAAACAAAAAAAAATAGAAATAACTTGAAATCCCATCAGAGAAACCCATTCAGGATACTTCGATCTATTTCTTTTCAGTCTTTTATGCATAAAACATACATTTAGGATTACATTGCAGGCACTGCTCAGATGTTAAAGAATGTGCCTGCAATGCAGAGGACCCAGGCTCAATCCCTGGGTCGGGAAGATCCCCTGGAGAAGGGAATGGCAACCCACTCCAGTATTATTGCCAGGAGAATTCCATGGACAGAGGAGACTGGCAGGCTATGGTCCACGGGGTTACAGAGAGTTGGACACGACTGAGTGACTAACACACACGATGCTCTGTAACATGCATTTTTCACTTCCATCTCCTGCACTAGGGAGGCCAAGCTGAGGCTCCTGGGGGTATCTAAGGATGCCTCAGGACCCTCCTCCCTCTAGACCTGGCCTTGGGTGCAGGGGTGATACGGTCTCCTGTAGGAATGGCTAGTCTCACCTGACCCATGTGAACACCTCTGAGAAAAATGACAGTTTCTGCACAAGTATGAGCTGAGAAGGGCCTGAAGAAAGCAATAAAACCTAAAAGGCCATGAAGGAGCAGCACAGATGACAAGAGGAGAATGACCACCTGGCTGAACTCAGAAGAGGAGAGCAAGCATGTGCTGCCGACGGGCAATGAGAGAGCCTGACACTGCGCTTCCTCACCTGGAGCCCTGCCTCCCCAAGACCAGTCTGCTGAGGAAGTCTAACACAAGTGAGTGACTGCAGATGTGCTGAAAAGTGCCACTAGTTATATGGAAGGCCTTCCAGAAGAAGGAGGTTAAAAGCTAAGTCCTGAGCATGAGGAGAAGGAGCCCAGTGAAGAGAAAGGAAAGGAGGGTACCCTATGCAATGGGTAAGGCATGTGCAAAGGCCCTGAGGCAACAGGGCGTGGCAGGTGAAAGACAGTCACTGTAGCAAAGAGCAGAGGTTGAGACACACTCCGAATAGCCAAAACGACGGTGCCAGTTACGGGTTAGAACAGGACTGAAAGCTCAGATCTCCATACAATAGCACCTTGAACTATACTTTCTGTCACCAGCATTCCAGGAATTCAGGTCAATCCCACTTCACACTCATAGCTCACTGTTTTGATTTATGAATTCAATGAGAAGGCAAGAAGCATCCTGTTAGAACAGTTGATATCTTCCATGGCATGTACCTTTGGTCTCTAGGCAGTTGCCAACAGCTTAGGCACAAGCTGCAAAAATATTGTCAAGGACTCTTTCTGGTCTGTCAAGACTGCTTTTTTTTTTTTTTAACGACTAAGAAGCAAATTAGAATAACGATACTACTGAGCGATATTTTATATTGACACTGGCACTTTTATGGCTTTTATAAAAATACGGGCTCATTTTAAAACTCGAACATACAAAAAAGTACAAAGAAGAAAACAAAATTTCCACTGTCCTACCATCTTATTGACAGTTCGTGAACATCATCCTGGACATCTCTATATGTGTGTAAACTATGAGGAGAATATAACAGTCTTTTCCAGTAAGAGTTACTTAATTTTGCTTGAATATTACAAGGAAAACCAGCGGAGGTGAAACTAAATGACTTTCTGATCTACAATTAAATGCTTTTTTAAAAAAACCCAAAACAAATAACAAAAAACACAAATACACAAAACATTTAATGCTGAGAAAAAATTAATGAAAATTTAACAGGTAAACAATGTTTCCACATTAATGCTGTATAATGAACATTTATATTCTCTTTTTTCTCGTACCTCTTGATTTTTGATGCTTCTATCATTTTTATTTTATTGGATGCACATTTACATGCTTCAGTAATAATAAATTTCCCCCATTATTTAGTCTTAAAAGTACATTATAATGGTTTGAATGTTCCCAGTGTTTTTTGTTGTTGTTATCGTTTTTTTAACACAGCTTTTCTGCTCTTGAGTCTGTTATCTTGGTCAATCTCTTCATAGGGAGGTTTTTTCCCAAGAAAGGGTCATGGTTACTATAGTCCTTGAGTTCTTTCAGATCAAGACTATCCGCTTAGTGCCTTCACTGTTGAACAAGAACGATATTTATAAAAACAATGTCATATTATATTTTAAATTATGAATATAATTTTATTTCTCTTACATGTGTAGAACTTGTTCATATTTTATGGTACAGAATGCTGGTATGGAGAATTCTGATACTAACTTCATCATCCCCCTTTTGGTATAACCTGCTTTTTCTCTCTGGAGTTTGCTATACTGAAGCTTTAGACCACGGTTTATCTTGGTCGCTCTATATGAAGCATGACCTTCTGACCAAAGATTTAGCTCTTCCTTCTTTTCAAAAAAATCTTTCTGAGTTATATTTTTGCATTATTTTTTTCTATTCCTTATGCTAGATGGTTTTGCCTATCTTCCACAGCTATCATTTTCTCTTATCGTTTCTACTCCCTCCCAGTGATTATCTCATGCCTTTCCACCATGTCATTCATTTGACTACCACTTAGGACTATTCTGTATTTTTTTCTTTTTGGTTCAGATCTTATATCATATTTTTGTTGCCAATTTTTCTTGACCCTTCAATCTTTAAAAATCTCTTTCCACTGAACACCCATTAGGATGGCTTCTATCAAAAAACAAAAAAAGTGCTGGTGAGGATGTGTAAAAATTGGAACCCTGATGTGCTCTTGGTGGGAATGTAAAATGGTGCAGCTGCTATGGAAAACAGATCCTCAAAAAATAAAACATGGAATTATGATCCAGCAATTCTAATTCTGTGTTATATACCCAAAAGAATTGAAAGCAGTGATTTAAAGAGATATTTGTACATCCATCTTCATAGTAGCATTGTTCGCAACAGCCAGAAAGTGGAAGCCACTGAGGTATCTATCAAGGGATAAACAGATAAATAAAACGTGGTAGATTATACAACAGAATATTATTCAACCTTAAAAAGGAAAAGAAAAATTCTGACTCATGCTGCAAAATGGATGATTCTTAAGGA
The DNA here is from genome assembly GCA_007570785.1 of Antilocapra americana. Taxonomy (NCBI): domain Eukaryota; kingdom Metazoa; phylum Chordata; class Mammalia; order Artiodactyla; family Antilocapridae; genus Antilocapra; species Antilocapra americana. The sequence goes on from ML663565.1 coordinate 15,529,160, forward strand.
CATTATCCTAGCTGAAATAAATCAGTCACAAAAGAGACAACTACACCATGATTCCACTCGCATGAGGTACTTAGAATAGTCAAATTTGGTGGGACAGAAAAAATGGTGGTTGCCAGGGTCTTGGGACGGGGGATGAAGAGCTGCTATTTAACAGGCACAGAGTTTCTGAGTTGCAAGATGGAAAGAGGTCTGGAGGTCTGTTGCACAACAACATGGATGTACTCAACCACTGCGCTGCACACTTGAAAATGGAAAAGACAGAAAGTTTTATATTTTACAGTAAAAAATAAAACATGAAAAGAACCTTGTTTAATCATACTGTTGAGTTTTTATTTCTACTGAATTGACACTGAGCTCTTGTACAGCGTGAAATGGTTGTGAGGTTGAGTTTTCTTGGACTCGGTTTTCTCCCAGACCGGATTGGTTGCACGTTTTTCTTTTGCAAGCCGTGTTCCTGTCTTTCATTCCTCTCTTGTATGCAGCGTTTTCACAACACTTAGCTTCATCTTGTTCATACTTGATGTGGGTTCCTCTGTTCAGAACTTCTGTTTGGTCACCTACAGTAAGCTGATGTATCCTTGACAGCCCGTTCTCTTCTAGGGGATTACACTCTGAGGTTGGCTGTGGCCTTCTATGTGGTGCTCTGCCATGAAGGAGAGGTAGGACCCACGGGGCCAGCCTTTGCTGGAGGTGCTATGCACTGATTTTTGTTTGTGTTTCTTTCTTTTTTTAAAATTTTAATGATTTATTTTAATTGGAGGCTAATTACCTTACAATATTGTAGTGGTTTTTGCCATACATTGACATGAATCAGCCACGGGTGTACTTGTGTCCCGTATCCTGAACCCCCCTCCCACCTCCCTCCCCATCCCATCCATCTGGGTTGTCCCAGTGCACTGACTTTGAGTGCCCTGTTTCATGGGTTGAACCTGGACTGGCGATCTATTTCACATATGGTAATATACATGCTTCAATGCTATTCTCTCAAATCATCCCACCCTTGCCTTCTCCCACAGAGTCCAAAAGTCTGTTCTTTGTATCTGTGTCTCTTTTGCTGTTGCACATATAGGGTCATCGTTACCATCTTTCTCAACTCCATATACCTGTGTTAATATACTGTATTGGTGTTTTTCTTTCTGACTTACTTCACTCTGTATAATAGGCTCCAGTTTCATCCACCTCATTAGAACTGATTCAAATGTGTTCTTTTTAATAGCTGAGTAATACTCCATTGTGTATATGTACCACAGCTTTCTTTTGGCTGTGGTGGGTCTCTGTTGCTGTGTAACGGCTCTCTCCAGCTGCAGTGAGCAGGGGCTACTCTCTCGTTGTGGTGCACAGGCTTCTCATTGCAATGACTTCTCTTGTGTGGGAGTCAAGGGCTCTAGGGTACGTGGGCCCACTAGTTGCAGTGCAGGGGCTTCGTTGCTCCAAGGTATGGGGAATATTCCCAGACTAGGGAGAGAACCAGGGTCCCCTGAATTGCAGGGTGAACTCTTAATTACTGTCCCACCAGGGAGCCTGCTCTCTTTGGAAAGCCAGTTAAATGTCTTATACTGGAGCCTGCTCTGCTGGGGTGCATTCACTCCTGTGATCTCTTTCCCGGAACTGGGGCAACAGTTTGCTTCAAGTTGCCTTCCCGCCTCTGCACAGGGTTTTGCCTGACATCACTGAGGCTGCCCACCCTCCTCAGACAGCTTCTTTCCAACTGACCTGTATGACTGGGAACTCTCAGGCTGCTGGTCCCTCACCTTCCTTTTCCAGCATCGCTCCTGAAGGGTCAGGATGGGAGGTCTTCTCTGCCTGTCACTTTTCAAAGTGCTCAGCATAAAGCTGTGATTGGTTTCCTTATTTGCTGGGCTCTGTTTTTATCCTGAACTTCTTTTTGGGTCAGTTCAATGGGTGCTGGGTGGGAACATCTGTGATTCTGCTATACTCTGTCATCATTCTGATGCCCGGCCAACTGTTCATGCAACATATGCTCTGAGCCAATGATGTGGAAGTAGGGCAGTGTTTGCTCCACTCCTCGACACTTCAGGGTCACATATCCCTTGTGAATACTGCCACGTAACTGGAAGATGGCCAGCAGTTGGCAGACAGAGACTTGAGCAAAGAGAACTGGCACATAGGCATGACCCAGCCAAGAGCAAGTCAAGCCCTTCCAAGGAGATCTTACACGCGCACACACACACACACACACACACACACAGAATAACAGCTGTTTGGGTCGTCTGACCTATGTCTGGAAAAGTATCCTCATGAAGCCCTTCCAGCTCATGAATTCTCCTGAATATGAGGTTAATTAAAAACGAGAGCCCTAAGGCGGTAGTGTCAACTCCCAAGGACATACTACATCAAATCAGGTCAAGCCAGAAATTAATCCACAGTGACCATCTGGCCACTGTTCCTCAATTCTTGATGTGCACACCACTGGTGGTGGGCAAGATGATGCCAGGGATACACAGGGGAACATTCTGTATTAGAACAGTCATGTATCTGTTTTAACACAGTTAAAAAGTACAAATAGCATTTCAAACCCATGATTGCAAGGATTAAGGTAAGCAAATGACCAAAAAGTAAACAGACTGAAAAAAAAACCACATAAGTTTTAAAAGTAATAAGTAGATTTAAATTAAAGCATTAAATTAGCAATACAGGTGATACAAAAATAAGGCAGGAATTGTACAAGTAGAACAGAAATGACTGAAGTTTGGGAAGTCCAGTGTTTCTCAACAAGTGAGCTACTGGCATCTCAGGCAGGACAATCCCTCGTGGGGGGCTGTCCCCAGTGCACAGCAGGGTCTGGAGCACCCCTGGCTTACACCTACTAAGTGTCAGTAACATCCCCATCCCAGCCTGAGCACAAGTGTCCACATGCCCTGGAGCGAGGCAGTACTACCCCTGGTTAAGAACCAACAGATACTGGGACAGAAAAACGCCCATCCTTTTAAAAAAAAAAATCCTAAGCAGGCACTAACTCCTTTTATACTGACAACTGTTCTCCCTTACATAGATCCTGTCTCTTTCTTGCAATCCTTTAATCCCATTCTTGGTAAAGTTAAAACTCACCTGTTTCAAAAGAAATATCATTTCCTGACAAACCCATCAACCATGACGAAAATCCATTTGAAGGGGTGAACACCTCAAGTACACACCCACCGCCATCTGCCCACCTACCCCCCACTTCCCCTCCAGCCGCCGTCTCTGTGGTCATGACATGAATGAAATGTGCATGGTGATCCCCCTTCTCTACAACTGTCTCTTCTTCCCACACTCGTGGCTAACCACAGCTGCTCTGGGCTTAAATCTTAAACACTTCCACACAGCTTTTCTGTTTCTTATATGACATCACATCTCAAGCTCCTTATGGGCAGAGACTGTGTCTCCTACTTCTGTGTCCTTCTTTTACTTTACATTACTTTACTTTACTTTAGCCCCTTGCTGAACACAAGATGGAACATAACGTATACTTTTCCAGTAACTGATGACATTCTTAAAATCAAAAGGTTAGCCAAGTCAAGTTTCCAACTCACCTTCTCTAATAGCTACGTGTTTCTGACTTGTTACAGAAAGAAGTCATCGCCTCCAACAAACCTTTGTGCAGACAGTACTCTCTGCTCTACCCTGCCTGGTGAGGGAAAGAGTCCGCAGGCCCAGTGTCCTGCCTGGCTGACCTCTGCTTTGTACCCTGCGTCCTACAATATGTGGCCACCTTGACGGTGACCTGAGAAGAGGACCTTTACAGAGTGCAAAAGCACAGTTCAAAGACTGAAGGCCACGGAGAAAGGGAGAGGCATGGCAGACATGTAAATGGCTGCTGGAAAAGTCAGATAAAGCCGCAGTCAGGGCTCTAGAATTACCACAAAGGGTTTAACTATAGAACTCCCTTTTAAACCTGTTATTTGGAGGTACAACTGGAGGTTTTGTAAGCACATGTGAGTGCTTTATAAAGTGACTCAGTTGCAAATGGGGTAGTACTTTGAAAAACCATACACATTTCTTTGGAGAGCTGGTGATACATCCCACACTGCTTAACTCACTGATGGAAGTGCCACATGCTTCAGGTTTGCTGGACCAGAAAAAAACAGTTGAGCTAAGAGACTGTGCCCTTTTAAGATGGCCACGTTTTAGGACAAAAGGCTAAAAACCCTGCCTCAAGGACATTTAAGGCCTATGTTCAGGTCAAACCTACTAATTTTCCATGGACCAAAGCAAGACATGTGGCCAAGACCAAAGTCAACAGGAAAGGAATTAAATCATCTCATGGGGTGAGAGGAATGAAAAATTGCTGAGCAATAATCTATCATAATCTGTAAACACAAGTATACTTATAAATTCTTAAAATGTAGATGAGGTGATATATTACTGGGAATATGTAAAACGCCAAAGCTGGTATAGAACAAAATAGAAAACTTGAATAAATCAAAGTTTCAAACACACTGAAGAGGTAATCAAAGCCCTAAAGAGCCCTGGGGGCCAGAGGTTTTATACATTCGTTGTATCAAACACTCATGGAACATTTTATTTCCTAGCTCACGTAAGTTGTCCCAGAAAATACAAAAAGAATGAAAACTATGTGGTCTATTTTATTAGACTCCTGTACTTTTTATTCCAAGCAACCAGGAGAAAAAAAGAAAAATCAGAGGCTCACTTCAGTTATAATTTTAGATGCAAAAATCCTAAATAGTAACTATTTGAGTTTTTAAAAATATATTTAAAATCGGGGTGTCTGGTGGCTCGGTGGTGAAGAATATGCCAGCCAATGCAGGAGATACACAGGTTGGATCCGGCAGTCCAGGAGGATCCCACGTGCTGCGGAGCAGCTCGGCCTGTGCGCCACAGCCATTGAGCCCACTTGCTGCAAGCGCTGCAGCCTGCGCGCCCTGGAGCCCGCGGTCCACGACAAGAGAGGCCACTGCAGTGGGGAGCCACACACTGCAGCTGGAGGAGGGCCCTCTCTAGCCGCAGCCAGAGAAGAGCCTGCCTAGCAACGGAGACCCAGCACAGCCAGGAATAAAAGAAGTAAATTCATAAAAATTACAAGAGTTATGGAAGGGAAACATTTTTAACAGGTTTAAAAAATATTTAAAAGAATATATTGTAAACAAGTAGAATTTATCTCAGGATCACAATAATCTCAACATCATAAAATTTACCAATTAATTCAACCTATCAACAGTAAAAAGCAAAAATTCATTATTTTAATAGATGAAAAAAAGGGAATTGATGAAATTTGATACTTATTTATCATTAAATTTATTTTCTCAAAAACTAGAAATATAAGCAGTCTTTAAAACTTGATAAAATTATAAAAACCTTCAATAAGCATTTGATTTAATGAACTGTAAAATGTATCCCCTCTAAGAACGGGAAGAAGTATGCCCACTAGCACTACTGTATTACTATTAAATACAGTAGTAGACAGTCCTGTCCAAGGCTAAAAATAAAGAAAAAGAAATTATGTATTAGCACTTGAAGGGAAGCATTTTCAGACTATATGACCTAATCAGTAGAAAAAGGCCTGGATTCAACAGATAATTCATTAGAACAAATAAGAGGGTTGAGCAAAACTGTCAGATACAAGATCAACTCAAAACAAAAATCAACAAAACAGCATTTCTACATTCTAGCAATAATCAAATACAAAAGAAAATAAGCATGAAAAACTACAAAGAATCTAGAAATAAAACTAGCAAAGATCACATAAGGCTTTTATGGGGAAACTTTTAAGCCTTTATTAAAAGATATAAAGCAAGACTTGAATAAATGGAGAGTTATTCTTGTGCTGGCTGGGAAGACATTATTATGACATAAAGATGAGAATGCTTATAATGATCATTAAAATTTCATAATGGGGCAAGGAGAGGCTTTCTCCAAACTGGGGGAACTAGCTAATTCTATACAAAAAGAAACTGGACTTTTATATCACACCATAAACAGTGACAGAGTCCATGTGGATAAAGGACCAAACATAAAAGGCAAAAATATAAGCTTAATGGAAAATAACATTGGAGTATCTTTATGATCTGTGGTGGAAATGGACTGGTTTTTTTTTTCTTCAGTTTAAGAAAATAAAATGTATTATTTTTTAAAAATTGAAGTACAGTTAATTTACAGTGTTGTGTTAATTTCAGGTGTACAGCAGAGTGATTCAGTTTTATATATGTGTGTGTGTATTCTTTTTCAGATTCTTTTCCCTTATAGGTTATTACAAAACATTTAGTATAGTTTCTTGTGCTATACAGTAGGTCCTTGTGGTTATCTATTTTTATATATAATAGTGTGCATATGCTAATCCCAAGCTCCTGGGAAGTAACTTTTTAAGTGAATCCCCCAAAGAAGATCAGATGAACCTTTTACATCAAAGGAGATTATGATTCAAGCTGACAGAGCAGAATGGCAAAAGACATCTGTTAATGTCTAAAACCAAAGGGGGCAAAATCTCTGGATTTATAAGCTACTCCTGAAACCATAGGAAAAAAGATAAGAACCTCCAAAGGTAAAAGGGTAAAGAAATGGCCAGGTGATTCGAATTAGAGGAGAGGCAAAAGCAAACACACAGATGTGCAAATGCAGAAATTAAGAGACAACAAATGAAATAGCAATGATAAATTACTTGAGGTACACAGAAATCTAGACAATACAAGCTTTGACTGGGATGTGTCAGAGTATGAAATTTTACTCACTGCTGATAAGAATGAAAATTGGGCAGCCACTCCATCAGTACAAGCAAGTTGGCCATGTGAATAAAACTGAATTATAGTATATAACCTTGTTCCATGGTGTATGTACCCAAGAAAAATTTTGAAAAAGATCAATAAGTGATGTGTATAAGGCTGTCTGCACAAGGCTAAATCATTTATGTTAGCAAACATATGCACATAAACCTTATAACCCAGCAATCCTGTTTTGGGGCTTATATATCTTAGAAGAATTCCCAATCAGATCCATGAGGGGCTGTATATGAGGTTGTTTATATCAAGTAACACTGGGAAGAAAGGAGCTGGAATCAACAACGTAAGAACTCATTACGAGGGAAACAGATAGATAAATATGAAGCAGCACATAGGGAATACTGTGCAGTCAGGACAGATGAACTAAAGCAAAAATGTTAAAAGAATGATCTCTATAACAATGTGAATTTTAATGTACACGTCTAAAACAACACCATTTATAAAAAACATACAAATAAAACAATGTATAAGACAGAACAGTTAGTTAGTTATGGAAGGGAAGGAAACGTGGGGAGGTTGCCAGGCTGACAAAACTACATGACAGGCCACCTCCCAGGGCCCACAGGTTAATCTGGGTCCCTGAGTGCAACAGTCCTGCAGAGAAATCCCTCTGGGTCAGGGACTGGCTGCCTGGAAATGAAAGAAAAGCACCTTGAAAAGAAAAGTAATTAGAGCCACTTGTTCTGGGAGACAATCACAGAGAAAATCAGGTCCCCAGAGAGGTGGAGAAATATTAATAAACTGTTTGGTCTAAAACTGATTTCCAGCTAGATGAAGGTCCTACTGCAAAATGCAAGTAAGTCATACCTATTTGTCATGGAAAACTTGATTTGACCATTGAGTCTGCGGAAGGTCAACGATAAGACTATTAGCAATAACTGAGTTCTCACTGAGTTAAAAGAAGGGAGGCAGGGTGGACAGAGCTCTGGGCTAAGAATGAGCAGGCCTGGCTGCTATCTAAATTCAAATCTGCCACCAACTTGCCATGAAACTGACTACATCATTTAGCTTCTCTTGTTTTCTCATTTGTTAAAAGGTAAAAACCAGGTGACTTCCAAGGTCTTATTTAGATAGGACATATTACACTATCTTTTTAAAAAAGCAATTTTATGTTCTGCAGGTCTCATGCTTTTTGATTTCTCATTAGTCAACAGTTATTCACATATTGTCACATCATTTTCCCCTACTTGTCTTCTAAAAGAGAACCAAGATTTTGAGGGCTTTAGCAATGTTTTATGGCTTGTCCCTGCTTTTAAAACATTGCTCATGGAAACTTATCTTTCTATAGTCAAAAAAAAAAAGAAAGAAAGAAAGTTAATTGAACACTGGTACAGTAAATTTTTTCAAAACAGTATTAAAATCTTTAAAAGTTCATGTTACAACTTGCTGAGCCACTCATTTTTCTCACATACTTGCACAGACCTGACCCAACTCTATCAACTTACCATTCATCCCATTCTCTGAACACACCAGCCTGCCTGGAACCTTAGGGCCTTGTGCTTGCTGGTCCCTCTTCCGGGAACACTCTACCTCTGACTCCCTCCATCACATGTGACTTCTCCACAGAATCCTGCCTGACCGCCCGATTCTCAGTTACAACTCCCATTCCACTCTGTGACTCCCCCTTATTCACGTATCACCTTCAAACATACCATGTATTTTAAGGATGTGCTATATTTGCTGTTGCTGACTCGCCCCACTCCACACACAAATCCCATCTCTGCTATCATGTAAGCTCCTCACAGGAAGGGAAATTTTGTCTGTTTTGTTCAGTGATGTTCAATGTTTTATCCTAGGCACCAAGAACAGCACATAGTAGGCACTCACTACATAAATGAACACTGTTGGATGAATGAACAAATTAAAAGGAATGATCCATTACAATTACAACATATTCATTTGGCTGTGCTCTCTATGGCTACAGTATTTATTACAAGACTGCCTACTTTTAGTTACTTAGCACTTAAAAACTAAAGAAACTATTGTACCATCTGGGAGTAAACAGATTTTTAAAAGGCATGGGCAACTTTATAACAGTAAGATATTGTCGAGGTTAGGGGTGTGCAGGTTCCCATTCTTTGTCTGAATTGGGCCCTCTACACCCATGTTTAATTTTAAGAGAGTTAGAACCACTGACGGACCTCAAGATGGCTTCTGGGTAAATACTCTGGCTCCAACCCACTAGTATATAAGGAAATAAAAGGTGATGAAAAGAAGCCATCCCCCCGCCAAAAAAAATGGCAGAACCACACTCCAATACCTCTCTGAAGGTGCATCAAACTCAACTTTAAGAGAAAGACTGATATCCCCAAATCTGGAAAGGGAAAATGAATTCCTTCCTCAGCAATCAATGCAAAGAAATAGAGGAAAACAATAGAATGAGAAAGACTAGAGATCTCTTCAAGAAAATTAGATATACCAAGGGAACATTTCAGGCAAAAATGGGCTCGATAAAGGACAGAAATGGTATGGACCTAACAGAAGCAGAAGATATTAAGAAGAGGTGGCAAGAATACACAGAAGCACTGTACAAAAAAGATCTTCACAACCCAGATAATCAGGATGGTGTGATCACTCACCTAGAGCCAGACATCCCGTAATGTAAAGTCAAGTGGGCCCTAGGAAGCATCACAATGAACAACGATAGTGGAGGTGATAGAATTCCAGTTGAGCTATCATGAGAAACACCGGGCTGGAAGAAGCACAAGCTGGAATCAAGATTGACAGGAGAAATATCAACAACCTCAGATATGCAGATAATACCATCCTTACAGCAGAAAGTGAAGAGGAACTAAAAAGCCTCTTGCTGAACGTGAAAGAGGAGAGTGAAAAAGTTGGCTTGAAGCTCAACATTCAGAAAACTAAGATCATGGCATCTGGTCCCATCACTTCATGGGAAATAAATGGGGAAACAGTGGAAACACTGTCAGACTTTATTTTGGGGGGCTCCAGAATCACTGCAGATGCTGACTGCAGCCATGAAATTAAAAGTCGCTTACTCCTTGGAAGAAAAGTTATGACCAACCTAAACAGCATATTGAAAACCAGAGACATTACTTTGCCAACAAAGGTCCATCTAGTCAAGGCTATGGTTTTTCCAGTGGTCATGTATGGATGTGAGAGTTGGACAGTGAAGAAAGCTAAGCACCGAAGAATTGATGCTTTTGAACTGTGGTGTTGGAGAAGACTCTTGAGAGTCCCTTGGACTGCAAGGAGATCCAACCAGTCCATCCTAAAGGAGATCAGTCCTGGGTGTTCATTGGAAGGACTGATGTTGAAGCTGAAACTCCAATACTTTGGCCACCTCATGTGAAGAGCTGACTCATTGGAAAAGACCCTGATGCTGGGAAGGATTGGGGGCAGGAGGATAAGGGGAAGACAGAGGATGAGGTGGCTGGATGGCATCACTGACTTGATGAACATGGGTTTGGGTAGACTCCGGGAGCTGGTGATTGACAGGGAGGCCTGGCGTCATGCGACTCATGGGGTCGCGAAGAGTTGGACATGACTCAGTGACTGAACTGTGAACTGTGACACTCCAATACCTCTCTGAAGTTGTGTCAAACTCAACTTTAAGAGAAAGATTGATATCCTCAAATCTGGAAAGGAAAAATGTATTAGGTGGGTTTTCTTCACACTTTCTCTCCTATGACTTCAGTAGACTGGGGATGGTAATTGCCACAGGGAAGGATGGGAAGATCAGAAACATGAACAATGACAACAGACTGTTGTTCTTGGAAGAAGTGATGAGACATTTCACAGGGTCCCAGGAGAGACACTGCAGGGCACAGGTGTTACAATGTGGCCCACACAAGCAACTTAGATGAGTTCAGTCCTCTACCCGACTCTTCTGTTGATGTGTACCCTTAAGCTGAATAGAGTGGACAGAGTAGGAAACATCCAGTCCTTAAGGGGCAACAGATAGAGGGTTACAGGAGTGCCAAGGAGAAACCACTCCAGTCCGTTACAGCATCAAAGGGTGAGCATGGCTGCCCAAGCATGGGCAAGATGGAATGAAATAGCACAGCAACTAACATTCTACCATAACAAGTGATTTTTAAAGGGGACTTCATATTAAAATATATATATATTTTATATATATATAAAAGTTCATGATCCTCAAGGAATGAGAGAAAGTAATCTGTCACAGAATAACTTAAAAGCAAAATAGAAACACGAATATAGTAAAAACAAGAACTCAGTATTGAGATGATCAAATAACAAAATGAGATTTTTTTTTTAATTTTCTTTACTTTATTATGTTGGTTTTGCCATACAATGACATGAAACCACCATGGGTTTCCATATGCTCCCCCTTCAGAACCCCCCTCCCTCCTCCCTCCCAATTCCCTCCCCCTGGGTCATCTCGGTGCACCAGCCCCGAGCATCAATCCTGGGCTGGCGATTGATTTCACATATGATAATTAACATGTTTCAATGCCATTCTCCCATATCATCCCACCCTTGCCCTCTTTCACAGAGTCCACGAGTCTCTTCTATACATCTGCGTTTCTTTTGCTGTCTCGCATGCAGGGTTCTCGTTACCATCTTTCTAAATTCCATACATATGCGTTAGTATACTGTATTGTTGTTTTTCCTTCTGGCTTACTTCACTCTGGATAATAGGCTCCAGTTCCGTCCACCTGAGTAGAACTGATTCAAATGAATTTTTTTTAATGCTGAGTAATATTCCATTGTGTATATGTACCACAGCTTTCTTATCCATTTATCAGTTGATGGGCATCTAGGTTGCTTCCATGTCCTGGCTATTGTAAACAATGCGGCGATGAACATTGGGGTACATGTGTCTCTTTCAATTCTGGTTTCCTCGGTGAGTATGCCCAGCAGTGGGATTGCTGGGCCATATGGCAGGTCTATTTGCAGTTTCTTAAGGAATCTCCACACTGTTTTCCATATTGGCTGTACTAGTTTGCATTCCCACCAACAGTGTAAGAGGGTTCCATTTTCTCCACATCCTCTCCAGCATTTATTGCTTGTAGATTTTTGGATGGCAGCCATTCTGACTGGTGTAAAGTGGTACCTCATTGTGGTTTTGATTTGCATTTCTCTGATAATGAGTGATGTTGAGCATCTTTTCATGTGTTTGTTAGCCATTTTTATGTCTTCTTTGGAGAAATGTCTGTTTCTTTGGCCCACTTTTTGATTGGGTCGTTTATTTTTCTCGAATGGAGCTGCAGGAGTTGCTTGTATATTTTTGAGATTAACTGTTTGTCCGTTGCTTCATTGGCTATTATTTTCTCCCATTCTGAAGGCTGTCTTTTCACCTTGCTTATAGTTTCCTTTGTTGTGCAGAAGCTTTTGGGACCTAATTAAAATTAAAAGCTTCTGCACAACAAAGGAAACTATAAGCAAAATGAGATTTTAAAGGAAGCTTGTCATACTAAAATGATAAATTGATGACCAAATAGCATTACCTAGAAACTAATACATAAGTTAGAAATACCAAAGAATAGCAATAACATGACTCCAAATTGTTCATATTCAGGGAAGGCTTGAAATCAAGGCAGAATTTAAAGCAATTAGAGAAAAATGATAGATGTAGAGGACAGAAAAATACAGTCCATTAAAAGGTTGATGTGGTATTCCTGAAGTAGAAAATTCAGCCCAGAGTATTCAAAAATCTAACACAAGAAAATATCCCTAAAGTGTATACACAATGGAATCTAATCTCTAAGTTAAAAGAGCAAACTCTGTTTTAAGAAGAAAAAAAAAAACTGACATAGAATAACCAACTATGAGACATATTATGGCTAAATAATTGAATTTCCAATTCCAAAATATAATTCTTCAAGTAGACAGAAAAAGCAAGTTGTATACAAGGAGAAAGTCAAACTTCTTAACAGTGCTTTATATGCAAAAGACAAAGCAATTTCACAAAAATGTTTAAGGGGGATAAAGCGTAGTCTCTGAATATTATTATTAGCCAAGATTATTTTCAAATAAAAAGAAAATCATTAGATATTGTGGAACATAAACATAATGCAAGAATTCACTTTCATTCTGAGCCTGCCTTTAAAAGTCTTAACAATTTAGTTAGTACAATGAATAAAATAAAAATATCAACAGTGGCATATGAAGGATGGGCAGATGGAAATGGTTTGCTTCAGATGTAAGCAATAAAGAAGGCATTGTTTATAGAGAATTTAAAATTAGAAATAAAACCACTAAAAAATCAGTCTGCTTTTCATATCACCATGTAACAACAACTTCAGCAATGCAAATGATAAAAATATTCCTCCTTTCTCAAGTGAAATGTTCTCCTACCAGACAGTTTCCTCTAAGTCCCTTGACTTGTTTCTTGATAACAGTGATTTGAAAGCCACAGTAAAAAGATCAGTACTGGATATTGAATTTAAGTATAAAGCTAATTTTAGACAACTGAACAGAACATAATGTTACATGTCTTGATTATATGAAAACAGTAATATAACCAATCAAAGTCAAGGCGAGATGATAGAATACTGTGGAATGTAAACACTAAATACTCTGACTGCATGAAAATAATGATTTAATAAACCAAAATCTAGACAGAAGGAAGGAAAGAGAGTGAGAGTGCGTGCGAGCTCTGTTATCATGGCAGGAGAATCCATATTGTCTGAGATGGAGAGAGCAGCAGGCAGGACAGCATGTGTTAGCAAATAAGCCCTGAACCTCAGGACTTAACAGAACAAGAGTTCATGTCTCACTCACATACCACCCACCACAGCCTCAAATGACTCTTCAGGGCAGTGCCTCCCTGAGCTGGCACTACATTCCATATCCACACTGGCATGCTCCTCCATATTCACAAATCACATAAACGTCCATGCTCACCAAGACAAGGAGCGAAGGGGTGAGAGACTGGAGATTGGCAATTAAATACAACCATCCGAAAGTAACACAAGTCATTTCTTCTCATATTGGGCAGCTAAAGCCAGTCAAAAGATCATACCTAACTTGAAGGGAGGAAGGAAAATACAATTCTCCTGTACCCCAGAAGAGAGAGAGAATTGGGTGAATGCCAATAATATCTACCAAGAAATACACTTGGAGAAAAAGAAAAGCCAGAACCAAAAACATCAAGTTCATTATCTCTTTTCTTAACCTAAGGGGAGGAAAAAAAACTAACATCTACTACTGTGGAAAAAAAAAAGTTTATTCAAATTTTAGTAATATCTTAATTCGTAGTTTCTTTTTATCCAGTTAACATCAAATAAAATTAAATACATTAGTTTTAAAATTTAAAAATTAGCAGTATATGATTCTACTCTAATGAAAGCATTTCTATTTACCAACCCAACTATCATCCATCCATCCATTTTTTTCATCTGCAAACAAGCTTAGAGAGATGTCAGATGTCCAACAGGATGTTAACTTAATGAGGCTTATTTCTGCGTGTTCAGTTCAGTTCAGTTCAGTCGCTCAGTCATGTCCAACTCTTTGCAACCCCAAGAACTACAGCATGCGAGGCTCCCTGTCCATCACCAACTGCCGGAGGCTACTCAAACCTATGTCTATGGAGTGAGTGATGCCATCCAGCCATCTCATCCTCTGTCTTCCCATTCTCCTCCTGCCCCCAATCCTTCCCAGCATCAGGGTCTTTTCCAATGAGTCAACTCTTCGCATGAGGTGGCCAAAGTATTGGAGTTTCAGCTTCAACATCAGTCCTTCCAATGAACCCCCAGGACTGATCTCCTTTAGGATGGACTGGTTGGATCTCCTTGCAGTCCAAGGGACTCTCAAGATTCTTCTCCAACACCACAGTTCAAAAGCATCAATTCTTCAGTGCTCAGCCTTTTTCACTGTCCAACTCTCACATTCATACCAGACTTACTGGAAAAACCATAGCCTTGACTAGACGGACCTTTGTTGACAAGGTAATGTCTCTGCTTTTCAATATGCTATCCAGGTTGGCCATAACTTTCCTTCCAAGGAGTAAGCGTCTTTTGATTTCATGGCTGCAACTCACCATCTGCAGTGATTCTGGAGCCCCCCAAAATAAAGTCTGACAGTGTTTCCACTGTTTCCCCATCTACTTCCCATGAAGTGATGGGACCAGATGCCATGATCTTAGTTTATTAATGTTGAGCCTTAAGCCAACTTTTTCACTCTCCTCTTTCACTTTCATCAAGAGGCTTTTTAGTTTCTTTCCACTTTCTGCCATAAGAGTGGTGTTGTCTGCATATCTGAGGCTATTGATATTTCTCCTGTCAATCTTGATTCCAGCTTGTGCTTCTTCCAGCCCAGCGTTTCTCATGATGTACTCAGCATATAAGTTAAATAAGCAGGGTGACAATATACAGCCTTGACATACTCCTTTTCCTATTTATTACCAGTCTGTTATTCCATGTCCAGTTCTAACTGTTGCTTCCTGACCTGCATACACGTTTCTCAAGAGACAGATCAGATGGTCTGGTATTCCTATCTCTTTAAGAATTTTCCACAGTTTATTGTGATCCACACAGTCAAAGGCTTTGGCATAGTCGATAAAGCAGAAGTAGATGTTTTTCTGGAACTCTCTTGCTTTTTCGATAATCCAGCAGATGTTGGCAATTTGTTTGCAGCTAAAATGGAGAAGCTCTATACAGTTAGCAAAAACAAGACTGGGAGTTGACTGTGGCTTGGATCGTGAACTCCTTATTGCCAAATTCAGACTTAAACTGAAGAAAGTAGGGAAAACCACTAGACCATTCAGTTACAACCTAAATAAAATCTCTTATGATTATACAGTGGAAGTGACAAATAGATTTCAGGGACTAGATCTGATAGAAAGAGTGCCTGATGAACTATGGACAGAGGTTCATGACACTGTACAGGAGACAGGGATCAAAACCATCCCCAAGAAAAAGAAATGAAAAAAAGCAAAATGGCTGTCTGAGGAGGTCTTACAAATAGCTGTGAAAAGAAGAGAAGTGAAAAGCAAAGGAGAAAAGGAAAGATATTCCCATCTGAATGCAGAGTTCCAAACAATAGCAAGGAGAGATAAGAAAGCCTTCCTTAGCAATCACTGCAAAGAAATAGAGGAAAAGAACAGTATTGGAAAGACTAGAGATGTTTTCAAGAAAATTAGAGATACCAAGGGAACATTTCATGCAAAGATGGGCTCAACAAAGGACAGAAATGGTATGGACCTAATAGAAGCAGAACAGATTAAGAAGAGGTGGCAAGAATACACAGAAGAACTGTACAAAAAAGATCTTCATGATTCAGATAATCATGATGGTGTGATCACTCACCTAGAGCCAGCCATCCTGGAATGTGAAGTCAAGTGGGCCTTAGGTAGTATCACTACCAACAAAGCTAGTGGAGGTGATGGAAAACCAGTTGAGCTATTTCAAATCCTGAAAGATGATGCTGTGAAAGAGCTGCACTCAACATGCCAGCAAATTTGGAAAACTCAGCAATGGCCACAGGACTGGAAAAGGTCAGTTTTTGTTCCTATCCTAAAGAAAGGCAATGCCAAAGAATGCTCAAACTACCACACAATTGCACTCATCTCACACACTAGCAAAGTAATGCTTAAAATTCTCCAAGCCAGGCTTCAGCAATACTTGAACCATGAACTTCCAGATGTTCAAGCTGGTTTTAGAAAAGGCAGAGGAACCAGAGATCAAATTTCTGAGTGTTAGGATTTTTTTTTAAATCTTTTTCTTTTGACTTTTCTGCATTCCTTCAATGTTTTTATAATGAGCATGTATCACTTCTGTAAACACAGTAGAATCATTAAAATATGAATGAATTAGAAACAACACTTGGCCTTCTACTTTCAAGCCTTAAAATCACCAGATGGCAAAAGAGGAGATTTTTTTTTTATATATATATTGCAGCAGAAAAGGAAGAGGGATCAAAGGAGTGCTATTTCATGATTGTTATACACTGTATGGGCTTCCCAGATCTCACCAGTGGTAAAGAACCCATCTGCCAATGCAGGAGACATAAGAGATGCTGGTTCAATCTCTGGGTCAGGATGATCCCCTGGAGGAGAGCAGGGCAACCCACTCCAGTATTCTTGCCTGGAGAATCCCATGGACAGTTGAGCCTGGCGGGCTATAGTCCATAGGGTCGCACAGAGTCAGACACAACTGAAGCGACTTAGCATGCAGACTTAGCACTGTCTGAGATGATAGTATGTGTAAATGCTGACAGCTTCAGGCCAGGCAGCTAGTTTGAATCAGGTATGTAAAGGACACACATTTCTATTCCACCAATTTTTGAGACGTATCTTGCTGATAGAGGTCATTCCTACCAAATATGCAGTGATTTTTTGAGTTTAACAGAGGTGTACTATGGAAACAGAGTTGGTTTTTCCCATTAAAAAGATATGGATGTTAAACGCGAAAAGTGCAATTAATAAATTGAAGAGGAAATACAACTTCTAATCTGAGCTGAGTTGCCAGTGGGAATGGTGCTGAAAGAGACCATAGTACTTTTGGGGACCCATTAAAATGTTTTAATTTCTTTGAAAACCAGAAGAAAAAAGTGAAATTCAGGTCAAAGAAAATATTTGAATATATAATACTAATATAAATTCAACTATTTAAAAAAAACTTTTACTTTGTATTGGAGTACAGCCGATCAACAATGCTGTGATGATTTCAGGTGGGCAGCAAAGGGACTCAGCCACACATATATATGTATCCATTCTCCCCTAAACTGCCCTCCCATCTAGGTGAATATATTCATCTTTATACCAACCCAGTCGTTAACTATACTTTTTTTCATAGTTTTTTATGGAGGAAAAGGCCCACAGAATCAGCAGTGCCTCCAGTCCATGAAATTTCATAATGTGGCCCTGTTTCTGAGTCACAAATTCATTGGCAGATGGCAAAAAACTACTTGGTTTATTGAAACATGTACTTAAAAAACTACCTTTCCAACTTAAAAACAGTGTAGCTGTTGACAGACAAAATTCCAAAGTGCCTTGTCAGTTACTCAGAGTGCAAGGATGACTAATGTAAATTTTCAACATTAATGACAACACTTTCTTTGCGGTCTACTAGCAGACAATATTAAAGCCATTCATACAGAAGTTGCATGATAAGGATATAAAGTTTTGAGGCTATTTTTTTTTTCTTTTCTAAATGGGGGGAATGAACTCCTTAATCACAGTATTTTCCACAGATGATTGTTCTCCCGAATTTTAAAATTATTTCTGTAAATTTATTTTGGTTCTCAAGATCAGATACATATATATTTAAACTGATACCCAAATTGAAGAAAACAAACCGCCCTCATGTCACTTGACTCTATCTTTGCTGTTGGTCCCTGGTCAATAAAGAGAGTTAGTTTAAGGAGCTTCAGCTGTATATTAGAATTATAAAGTAACAACTCTGATACATTCATGTTTTCCTTCTTGGTCCTAAACCTATTTAGGAGGACATGATCACCATTAAGGAGTGCTTACAGAACTTGACTTTAGGCATCAAAAGTATATTCCTTTGATGGGAGTTCAGCAGGGTTGTGTGGCTTGGTGACAAGACCAAAAATTCAAAAAAGGATGAAGGTCATGTAAATTTGCCAAGCAAAACCTTTCAAAGCTATGACACAATAATAGTCTTAAAGACGAAACTTAGTTTTCTTATCATTAACCAAGGGAGAGAGATGGAAGGCAGGCTTTTTGCTTTGCTGCCTTCCCACAACTGGAAGGGACAGTTAGTGCACCGACTGACATAATCAAGAAATCAAAATAATTTGGATAGATAGATGGAATGATACCAACAAGATTTAATTTGTCTTGGGATAAATGCGACATCCTACCAAACTTAAAACACCAATTATAAAGATACAGACTGAGGACTTTGCCAGTGGTCCAGTGGTTAAGACTCTGCCTTCCAATTCAGGGGGCACAGGTTTGATTTCTGGTTGGGGAACTAAGATCCCACATGCCACATGGTGAGGTAAAAAGGAAAAAAAAAGATACAGTCTGTTTTCAACTGGCCTCAAATGCAGTTTAGGGGGAAAGGTTCAGATGTTTTCAGTTCAGTTCAGTTCAGTCACTCAGTCATGTCCGACTCTTTGTTACCCCATGGACTTCAGCATGCCAGGCCTCCCTCCCTATCCATCGCCAAATCCTGGAGTCTACTCAAGTCATGTCCATTGAGTTGGTGATGCCATCCAATCATCTCATCCTCTGTCATCCTCTTCTCCTGCCTTCAATCTTTCCCAGTATCAAGGCCAGCAAATTTGGAAAACTCAGCAGTGGCCACAGAACTGGAAAAGGTCAATTCTCATTCCAATCCCAAAGAAAGGAAATGCCAAAGAATGCTCATACTACCACACAATTGCACTCATCTCACATGCTAGCAAAGTAATGTTCAAAATTCTCCAAGCCAGGCTTCAACAGTACATGAATCGTGAACTTCCAGATGTTCAAACTGGATTTAGAAAAGGCAGAGGAAACAGAAATCAAATTGCCAGCACTCGTTGACTCATATAAAAAGCAAGAGAGTTCCAGAAAAACATCTACTTCTGCTTTATTGACTATGCCAAAGCCTTTGACTGTGTGGACCATAACAAACTCTGGAAAATTCTTAAAGAGATAGGAATACCAGACCACCTGACCTGCCTCTTGAGAAATCTATATTCAGGTCAGGAAGCAACAGTTAGAACTGGACATGGAACAAGACCGGTTCCAAATAGGGAAAGGAGTATATCAAGGCTGTATATTGTCACCCTGCTTATTTAACTTATATGCAGAGTACATCATGAGAAACGCTGGGGTGGATGAAGCGTGAGCTGGAATCAAGAATGCCGGGAGAAATATCAATAATCTCAGATATGCAGATGATACCACCCTTATGGCAGAAAGTGAAGAACTAAAGAGTCTCTAAATGAAAGTGAAAGAGGAGAGTGAAAAAGTTGGCTTAAAGCTCAACATTCAGAAAACTAAGATCATAGCATCTGGTCCCATCACTTTAAATGGCAAATAGATGGGGAAAAAATGAAAACAGTGACAGACATTATTTTGGGGGGGGCTCCAAAATCACTGCCTGTAGTGACTACCGCCATAAAATTAAACGATGCTTCCTCCTTAGAAGAAAAGTTATGACCAACCTAGACAGCATATTAAAAAGCAGAGACATTACTTTGCTGACAAACATCTGTCTAGCCAAAGCTATGGTTTTTCTAGTAGTCATGTATGGATGTGAGAGTTGGATCATAAAGAAAGCTGAGCATGGAAGAATTGATGCTCTTGAACTGTGGTGTTGGAGAAGACTCTTGAGAATCCCTTGGACTGCAAGGAGATCCAACCAGTCAATCCTAAAGGAAATCAGTCCTGGGTGTTCATTGGAAGGACTGATGTTGAAGCTGAAACTCCAATACTCTGGCCACCTGATGTGAAGAGCTGACTCATTGGAAAAGACCCTGATGTTTTAATTGACTGCAAATGCAATATAACTCTAAGAAAAGAAAAAAAAAGAGAAACTGAGCACAATGTTAGTTCCAAGTATTGTACATAACTTTGGAATCAGGAAGAAGGGAGATGACAGTCTCACAGATTTGTATTTGTCAGACAGATCCTTCCAAGTCAATGACCTTATTGCATATTATAGAGACAGAGGAGCAGGCAAAGCCTGAATGCAAGGTCTGCCCAAAATGGTTAACCTGTAAGCGCATATGAACTCCATGTGAAAGCAAGAATTTGGTGTCCACTATGGTGAACTATGAACTCTAGCGAGGTAGAAAACTGTGCCTGTCCTCTTCCAGGCGAGGACCAAGCACATATCTGGGACATCACATCTCCCAAGAAATAAGTTTGAAGACTTTAGTTTAAAAACATACAGAGCAGTTACATTTTATACAGGGGATGCATTCAGAAGGTCTCACACAGTGGGATACTAACCTGACAAAATGCAGGAGCACTAGCTTCAAGCAAGAGCTGAAGTACTGTAGAGAATCCTCTGGGCTTTGGAATTTTGTGATTCTCGGCAAAATTTAAATATTCTAGGATTTGCATTATTTCTAATTGTGTGCCTAAAGTATGATTTCCGTAATAATTATCAACTTAATTTAGATATGCCTAATATCACATAGAATGCAAAGGCACTCAGAGAATAGATAAGTTAATTTAGCAAATATTGACATCTAGGGCTTCCCAGGTGTCATTAGTGGTAAAGAGACCTAAGAGATTCGAATTTGATCCCTGGGTGGGGAAGCTCCCCTGGAGAGGGCATGGTAACCCACTCCAGTATTCTTGCCTGGAGAACCCCATGGACAGAGGAGCTTGGCAGGCTAGAGTCTACCGTGTAACATAGAATACAACACGACTGAAATGACTTAGCATGAGATCATTTGAGGTCTATTATGCACTGGGTACCTTTTAGTGTTAGTCATTCAGCAGTAGGCAAATTTGGCTATTTAGGTAAATTGTCTGCAGTTTGTCTAAAGCACCTCTGCGGAACTTAGGTTTTTACAATTATCTATCTAAACCAACTTATTTATTGCATCAAAGAAAAAAATAAAATGAAAGGAATTAAAGTCACTTGCTCATTCTCACAATCAATTGTCCATGGAGCTCTGAAAACAGTGATCTACAGATGCCTATCCCAGCAGGGACTCAGTGCCTGCTTACAGCTGCAAATAAGCAGCTGAAGTTAACAACTTAGGGGCATATTTATGAAGGGAACTCAGAAATTATAAATATAAGATCATTGTTGAGAAATTTTTCTTTTAATCTCCTTTTTAACATTCCCCCAAATGAAAACTTTTGCAGACTATGTTTTTCTGTTTAATAAACTAACATTTTTTTAAACAAACATAGATGTATTAGAAGCATGTGCACATGTGTGAAACTGGAAGAAAAGTTCAACAAAACAAAAAATCCTTACCTTTACTACATGTTATCCTATTGTATTTTATTGTGCTCTAACACTGATCAGCAACCACTAAAGTGACTTCAGGTTCCACTAACATGTAGCAACGTTGTTCGAGGGGCCATTTTGCTGGCCAACTGCTACTCTGCCATTCAATAATGATCTCACATGTCACCTCCTCAGAGGGGCCTTCCAGGACTCCTCCAAGCACAATCAACCATGCCCTTCTTTCTGTTTTTTAAAATTTATTTATTTTAGTTTGAGGCTAATTACTTTACAATATTGTAGTGGTTTTGTCATACATTGACATGAATCAGCCATGGGTTTACATGTGTTCCCCATCTTGAACCACCGCACCCCCCACCTCCCTCCCCATCCCATCCCTCAGGGTCATCCCAGTGCACCAGCCCGAGCACCCTGTCTCATGCATCGAACCTAGACTGGCAACCTGTTTCACATATGATAATATACATGTTTCAACGCTATTCTCTCAGATCATCCCACCCTCGCCCTCTCCCACAGAGTCCAAAAGACTCTTCTATACATCTGTGTCTCTTTTTCTGTCTCGCATATAGGGTCATCGTTAAAGCCTGACATGAGTGACAGTGAGGGGTACAGGGAAGGGGCAGATTCAGGAGAGAATAGGAGGTGGTACTGGAATAGTTCTCTGTGCCACACCTGAGTGCCACACTGGAGCAGGAGCTCTCGAGCACAAGGGTGAGAAGGCCCTCCTCACCCCTGATTGATTTCCTGGGTACTGAGTACTTCCAGACCCATCATAAGTGCTCATTAAGCAATTGTTGAAATAAATCCTTTAGGGAGCAGATGAAACAGCTTACCCTGAAAGCAAATAAAAGAGCCCATCCATCAGAGGTTGCACACTGGGAGCCTATGGACTGAATTTGGCCTGCAGATGTGTTTCATTTGGCCTGCGCAATTCAAAAAACTCGAGGGAAAGCATTTGAAAATTGGGAGGTTTCATAAAGTTCCAGATTTGTGGCTTTGCTTGTCCATTCACCAGAGTCATCCTCAGGCTGCTCACCTCCGAAACTCTGTTCTCTCCACAGCGCTCATTAAAGCCCAGGTGCTGGGCTGCTTTCCTAAGTACAGGACCCCCTGGGTCCTACAGGTGTGTGATCTGTGACTTCCGTACCAGGCAATGGGACAAAAGCACATACAGTGAGTGAGCCTCTACCATTTGCAGTGAGAAAGCGAGCACAGCAAAAAGAACCTCTCACTCAAGAAAGCACAGACCCTCCCCATACCTGTGATCTTCTCCCAGAGGCAAAAGGCTGCCTGAGAAAACTGTCTTTACATCCTCTTTCTCTCTCAATGGGAGGAGATGAAAAAAGAAAAAAAAAAAATGCAGAATCATAGGAAATAAGGACCAAAATTAGAACATTTTATTTTTCCTTGTATCCTCTGGCACTGAATAACACCATTTTGCACAGGTGGGTTTTCAATAAACTTGGAAGCAAGACGGTGGAAAATTTTTTAAATGCTGTATTGGTCTCAAAATTCCAGTTGTTCAGATATAAAAGTGATGTTTGAATACCTTCTCCCACGGGTACATCCTCATGAAAGCCCTGAAAGACCTAAAACTTTCAATCAAAATTATTCTCCATCAGAATCCCAGCACATTTTAAAATAGAAATTGACAAGCTGAGCATAAAACTTATAAGGAGATGTGAGGGCCAAAGCAATGTTGAAAAAGAACAAAGTTAGAGAAATTACATTACATAGGAAAGCAAGAAAATGTGTCACACTTACAACAAATTAAGGATGTTATATTACTAATGTATGCAAGTTTAATTTTGTTTAGCACTCTCTTGATTACAAGACTTACTCCAAAAGTAAAGAAGAGAATGTGATATTAGTAAAATGATAGACAAAGAGATCAATGGAACATACTAAAGTCCAGAAATAGATCTACACCTTTATGGACAACTGATGTTCAACAAAGGCAATTCACTGGAGAAAAGACAGTTTTCCCAACAAATGATGCTGAAACAATTGCCTATCTATATGCACAACAATAAAGAAAAGTTCAATCCATACTTCATACCAAATACAAAAATGAACTCAAAACTCAAAACCCAAATGGAAAACCTAAAACTACACAATTTCCAGAAGAAAACAGGTGAAAACACATTCGCAACCTTAGCTTAAATAAAGTTTTCTTACAAATAGCATCCCAAGCATCATGATCAATATAAAAACAAATTGATAAAGTGGATGTTGTCAATGCAAAATTTCTGTTCTTTGAAAGACACTGTTAAGAGAATGAAAAGACAAGCTACATGCAAATCATACTGATAGGGACAGAGTAAAGAGACAAAATAGGTGATTAAATAGTCAATCCCACTAAGGGATTGTAAATAAAGAAAAAAGTATGGGAGATACCTGTAAATTAATGATCAGTCAAGAAAGCAGGTTTGCTTAACCACAATACCAAGCAAGCTTGCTTAGCAACAGAAGTATGCAACAGGCCCCAAAACAATGAAACAATGGTGGAATGAGACCCACATCCTGACCAGTGAGGTCAGTAAATTAATGATTCTTAGGATACACTCCTCTGTGCATAGTAAAAACAAAAATACAAGGAAGAGGAGATATTATACTGAAACCTGCAGTGATTTACTGTATTTCAGTATATGTTACCATCTTTTTGCTCATTTCCATTGCACCATGACAGTCCAGGCTTGATCATGTAGGGACAAGAAAACTGCTCTGCCCAAAGTGGAGGAGAAACTGAAAATAGAAGCTTGATATCTACTCAAGAATGAGGAAGACGGGGTCTTCTCCCTCTCCCCACTTGTCCTCTGATTATAAAATGGTAACCTACTAAGTTCTTGGGGTAGCACCCTCTTGCCTAGCCACTTGTAAACCTCACAAGCATCCTATTCTAATAAATTGCTTCTTATCTATCACTGCCTATCAAGGAATTCTTTCTGCACTGAGACATAAAGAATTAGAGCTCCTCAGAACCACCTCCCAGGTGCATTTCTGCAGTCTCAATACATCTTATAAAGGACTTGTATATAGTATATACAAAGAATTCTCCAAGCTTAACAAGAAAAAAAACTAAATTTTGCCCAATTTAGAAATGGGCAAAACCTTGAACATATATTTCAGTTAACAAGATAAATGGATGGCAAATGAACACATGAAAAAATGCCCAACATTATTTGTCACTAGAGAAATATAAATGAAAACTACAGTGAGATACCACTATGTACCTATTAAGTGGTAAGAATTAAGAAGACAAATAATACAATGTTGCTGAGGATGTGCAGGAACTGGAATGCTCATACAGTGCTGAAGGAAAAGTAAAATGGGACTTTGGAAAACAGTTTGGTAGTCCCTTAAGAAGGTAAACATACATCTCCCATACAATGCAGCCATTTCACTTGTACATGAATACCATGGAGAAAAGAAAGCCTATGTCTGTACAGAGACTTGTACATGAATGGTCAGAGGAGCTTTAATTGTAATGGCCAAAAACACAGGTGTCCATCAATAGGTGGGTGGAAAAACAAACTGTGGTATATCTGTACATTGAAATACTGCTATGTAATTTTTAAAAAATGAAATATCGATGCCCACTTCAACATGAATGAATCTGAAAACTACAATGCAGAGTGAAAAAAAACAGACAAAAAACAGCCCTGTATAGCTCCAGTGATATAAAATTCTAGGCAATGAAATAATGTATAAGGATAGCACATCAAGGTTTGCCAGAGTGGGGGTGTCAGAAAGAATGAATTGCAAAGGTATAGGAGGAAGCTTTGGGGTGATAGACATGTTCATTATTTCATCATAGTGAAGATTTCATGGTACATATGTGTCACAACTTACACACTAAGAATATATGCAGTTCACTGCATGCCAGCAATACCTCAGTCAAGTGACATAAAAACAAACAAACAAAACAATGCTCAGCTGCGCTGTCCTTCTCCTGTCACCTGACCCCATGCTGTCGTGTTAGGTCCTCTCTCCTAGACTTTCCCACAGCGCCATGTGCTGGCCCCGTTACAATCTTTATCAATGAGCATAATTTTTCATCCAATTCTTAAGCTGAGCCATTGTGAACTACCAACTATTTCTAATCTAAAAAATTGGCAGTTTCATGTGGTTCAACCTAAGTGCTTACCTGTCAACTAGACCTGAAGGCAACAACTCTCTGAAATCTAAGGAAGACCTGGCCCAGTGATGTTTGCTGGGTAAATATGCTGCTGCTGTGAACATCCTTTTCTCTCCAGCTGCCCGTTCTCTGTTGGGTCATCACAGGCAGCTAAGGAAATGGCTACAGGGTCCTGCCTTTATGGCCTCATTCCTTTTGTCCATTTAAAATCACTCAAACACCCTGTGAGGGTAGAACCTCCTTTTCTGCATAATTGTAAGAGCTCCTATTTGAAAATAATCTTTCAAAAGCAACAGAAATGCACCCCTGGGCTGCTAGAAGCAGAGGATGTAGCTTTGAAATGTAAAAAGTGTTAAACATTTAAAGCAACCATAAATCAAAGTATAACTCTGATTCCTGACATCTCTCCGAGGAAAAATTCCAAAGGCTGCAGTACTTTAAAATAATATCATGTGCTTTGGCCCCAGCCTTGGCTGCTTCTCCCTTGGAACAACAAAAAGAACCGTGCCAGCTATTAAAGGCGGTCTTGTTATATAATGCAGTTAATCTCACATATTCTTCCCTGTGGGATTTAACCCAAGTTTCACAGTGGTCTACTTTATTTAGCACTGATAGTTTTATTCGTTTCTTATTAAAGAGATCTTTCCACAAAATTGGCTGCTTTCTCAGCCTTGGCTCAAGAAGGAAGAATATCTGAATTAAAAATCTGTGCAACAGATGGATTGCAGTTACAAGGAGTATCTCTGGCTTCAGAAGTTCCTCACGGAGGCAGGTGTCAAGCTTATTAATAAGTCCCTGGCTTTCAGATTTTCCTGAAGACAGTTTAGCCCTCCCATTTACGCACTCTGCAGGCAGAACAGAAAATAAACGCACAGAGCTCCGTAAATACTTCTCAGATTCTGGGGATGTGTTTGTCTCAATTTCTGTTCATTTAAAAGGAACTGTACTTTTATCCATGGGCAAAAACAATCCCATCAGGCAGCTCAGAGGAGGGGGAGAGGGGACATATGGGATGGCCCCCACGCCCATCGGCTTGTATGGGTGGGGTCCATGCAGCGCTGGCTCTGAGAGGCCCTGCCCGCAAGGTCCTGCTGACCCCTCCTTGGTGCAGTGGCCCTTTCGGCACCAGAGGGGGCTGAGGAAGGGCACATGGAAGGGGCTTTCTTGGTGCTTCCTGCTGCTCTTCCTTAATGAGCCCCTCCTTTTCCCCGCCTAGCTACTGGATGGATAACAGAGAAGACAAGCAAGATAAGTCATTTCCTTCTCACTGCATGACTCATATGACACATTTATACATAGTCTCAAACACAGCCCTGTTTGGTTTCAAACAGTTCTCATTGAAGAGTGCTCCATCCTGTGTCATTTTAAAACAAGGGGAAGGGAAGACAAAGCAAACGCTTCTATTCTTAAAGCCACCACCATGAGACAGGTATAATTGTCATATTCGTTTTATAAAGAGGGCATTACTATCAGGAGAAGTTGGATGTCTTGGACTGAATCACTCCCTTGAAGAAATGACAGCCTGGTTTCAAACTCAGGTCCATCTGGCTCCAGAGTCTATACTCCTCCTGTGAGTTTCTCTGTGCTTTTTTGTCTATCTGACCAGATGAGTGTTAACAAATCCATTAAGAAAGGTAGAGGCTTACTTGGCAATGATTTTGTGCTGCTTCGATATAGTTCCCAAACTGTGCAGATACCCAGAAACACTACTAAATGGCTGAGCCTGGAGCCAATGTGGAAAGAGGCTGCTTGCAGAGAAGAATTTATTCATTATACGGACTGAAAATTGGGGGTAGGTGGGCTTCTCTGGGGGCTCAGCAGTTAAAAAAAAAAGTCTGCCTGCAATGCAGGAGATGCAGGATCAATCCGAGCTGGGAAGATCCCTTGGAGGAGGGCACAGCAACCCACTCCAGTATTCTTGCCTGGAGAATCCCATGGACAGAGGAGCCTGGCAGGGTACAGTCCACGGGGTCACAAAGACTTGGACACCAGTGAAGTGACTGAGCAGGCACTCACGCACTTGAATGAATAATACCGACAACCAAAACTTATGTTCATGATGGACTTAAAGCCCTTGTAAATCCATGCCTGGAAGGTCTATGTCATTGATAAGATAACATGAGCATTTAATGGGTCCAAAGGGACACCTCCTTTAAAGCGCTTTACCCTCCCCGCAAAACGCTGCACTCAGCCTAGTGGCAGCTTTTACCTCCTGTTGGTCAGTCACATTCAGTGGACAGAAGAGTCAATCTCCCCTCCCCTGCCCCAGTCCAGAAGATGCAGACTCCAGCAATCAGCTTTAGCTATGATATGTCACTCTAAGATATTCTTCTGTGTTAACACATAGTTTCATTAAGTAAACTGAATTTTAACAAAAATACTTGAAGCCGATTTTTTGAATTTCCTTCTCTAGCAGCAAGGCACTTCTTTAAAAAAGAATGAAAGGAAAACAACAACAGCAGAAAGCCACATATAATAATTGTTTAGCCTACTTACTGGCAGCATGGTGTGCGTGAATGTGTGTTCCGAAGAGCAGAGAAGCAGCTTTTATGGTTAGAAAATTGAAGTGCTATCAAACCTAGGAAATTATAGGGATGAGAAAAAAAACAGCTTATCTACATATGTCCCATCTGCTTTCGGTTTTGTGTTTTGCACAATCAGTTACTGGAAGCCTTGGAAAGTATGCCGAGACACTGAAAACAAGACCAGGGGTGTGTCATGACGGTGGCTAGAAGTGACGACAAGGCCACCACTGAGCCCACATCAAAAGTCACAGACGCACGGGAGAGTTTTCCGGAACTGTCAAGACAGACTATTACAAATGAAAACACAACACGCACCAAACTGGAGCCAGTGTTTTGGAACATGGGGAAAAGCAAATTTCCATTCAGTGGGGAAAAGCCATCGATTTCCTTATTTTGTCAGCATGGGTCACTGTGTTCTCCATAACTCAGCATTTTACTGCCGAGAGCAGTTGTGCCCAAGATGCTTCAACTATCGGCTCTCTGTTGATAATTTCCCAGACTTCAGCGGCTGGGTTTTTATGCTGGGACCCCCGCTTAGGGCTCAGTTTCTTTGGGCCACACTCCATCCCAACACCCCTACTTCTTTCCGCTCTGACAATTTCCCACTCCACACTCATCTCCATTACCTACTTCTAGACTCTCCCTACACTTCCAACACAAATCATTTCTCCCCTTTTCCTTGATCCACAGGCAAGGAAAAAGACCTCACTTTAGACAAAAGATGAGAATAGATTCACACTTCAGATGAATAAAAATGCCTGAACTGAGAGGTATAACAAATGAACATTTTTTAGCTGAAAGAACTTGGTGGCAGAAAATTCTTAAAAGAAACAGAAAAAAACTTTCTATTCCTGTTGACCCAATCAATTAATAGAGCTACACCATTAATGGAAGTAATTTTCATCTGAAGTTTGAAAATTACTTTTACCTGAGGGAAGGGGATGATGAGAGTTACTGATCTATTACTCATTCTTTTGGTATATTCTTTAAGGGGGAAAAACATAAAAACCCAAGGGATTCTAGAAATGAAATCAGCAATGTGAGCCTAATCTTAAATGAGTACATTTTGTTTACTTAAATCACTGTGATCGTTAGTCTGCTGTTGTAAGGAGATGACAATCTATAAAATCATAAGCCTGATTTCCATTGTTGAGCAATGGCTCAGAGATTTGAAAGAGAGAATTTGATTTTTACATCCATTTCTAAAGGAAAATATTTTGCATACAGTGTATTGATAAAACAGTCTAATTACACGGGCTTAATCATAAGAGTGTTAATACATGAAAAAGTTCTTAGATACATTTGAATGTAGATTTTTAAGAGTACTATGCTGCTGCTGCTTCTGCTAAGTTGCTTCAGTGGTGTCCGACTCTGTGCGACCCCATAGATGGCAGCCTACCAGGCTCCTCCGTCCATGGGATTTTCCAGGCAAGAGTACTGGAGTGGGTTGCCATTGCCTTCTCCGTAAGAGTACTATAGGAATCATTAAACATTTTTAGACGCCAATGTGAAACGAAAAAATAGAACACTACAGTAGAGACCCAGCCCCCAAGGGGAATTCGTGTAACACCAACTCCTTCCCATGGTTTGCCTTTGGGAACCCACCTTGTCACTTCTTTCCCTCCTCAGAAGCAGCCTGCCTTTCTACAGCTCATGAAGAAGGATCCGGAGTTGCCATGAGGGTGGAGTCTCATTCATGACTTGGAGCAGTCTTGTTCCTCAGCTTCATGGCACTGACTCACTGTGGTACAGGAGGATGCAGTGTCCGGAAGGACCTGGTGGTTGTCCCGACTCATTTCCCTATGGCACGAAGTGGCTGCCTTCTCTAGTGAATTACACAGGAAGATGATTTCCATCTGACTCAAGGCTCTGAGGTTGTGCTTCACTCCCATCCCTCTTGATTGGCCAAAGTCATTAGTTGCCAAGGTAAACTGCAAACTTCCCTTTTTTGCAGTGATGGATCTGTGCACGGTCATTCTCAGGGTGTGACAGTGTGGTATGGGGCACTGAGCCCAAGACATGCTCTTCAGTCCTTTTTCTGCCCCTGACTCACTGCCATCTGCATCTCAAGTTCCACATCCCTGAAGAGGTGGTGATCCAGCCAGCCCCCCACCTTTCTGTAACACCACAAGGAGGAGACTGTGCCCCATCTCAAAAGATTTTATTTTTCCTGTCATTTCCAATCCTCCCCCATTTCTCCTTTTTTCCTATTTTAGCTAAACTCTCATGCCAACTTGGTGATATTCACAGAACAACACCCCAAACCTCTAGACCAAGCATTCTAATTTTCATGTGGTCACAGATATAAGCAAGATAACAGAAGGGCATGTTGGCTAGCAATCACAGCAGGAAGAATAATTAACCAGGTTGCATGGTGTGTTTCCTTTCCTTCAGTAACTGAGAGGCAGCTGTGACTTAGTAGAGAGGGCAGAAGTCATGAGATGTTTCAGGATCCAGCACTAGACCTTGAGACTAAAATGCCACCTTTCTAGCCTCAGCTTCCTCACCATAAAGTGAAGGAGTTGATCTAGCTTAGGGGCTGCAAAGGCAGACATTCACGGAGCCTTAGCAGATAACATGCAGGAAGTAAAGTATAAACTATGGAGCAGTAGGGACTGGGAAAAACCAGAGTGCACACACCCCGCTGGGGGAAGCAGGTTCCGCTCAGCACCAGCCAAGTGTCACCCTGGGAGGAGGAGGGTCCTTCAACTCCACATTTTCTAACCTTCCAAGAGAAGCCAAGAATCTATATTCTAAGTGGAATCTCAATTTGAAATAGCGTCAACTGATTAAAAATTTTTTTAAAACGTGAATGCCCCTAGGTGTTCAGTCTATGGCCTCGGCATTCCGACCTGATTAATGGCTATTAATACAATTAATACATTAATATGATGGATATTAATATATCACTATCAATGATATATATCACTATAAATGATAGGATAGGAGCTTGGATCTGATTCAGAGCTCGAGGGCAACAGAAAGCCATGAAGGACTATGAAAGTGAAAGTCAGTCATGTCCAACTCTGTGAGACCCCATAGACTATACAGTGGAATTCTCCAGGCCAGAATACTAGAGTGGGTAGCCTTTCCCTTCTCCAGGGGATCTTCCCAACCCAGGGATCAAACCCAGGTCTCCTGCATCGCAGGCAGATTCCCTACCAGCTGAGCCACCAGGGAAGCCCATGAAGGACTGTGGATGGGGTAATATTACAGAGAAGTGTGGCATGATCCAATTTACATTTTAATAAAACCACTCCAACTGCTGTTGGAAAAATCATTTGGAAAGAAGGGCCACTGTGCATGGTTGAGCAGGTGTTGAAGCACAAGGGTGCTGGCCAAGCAGACAAGTGAGGGGTGAAACCCGGCCCTAGTCTGCTCCCGAAGGCCTGGCCCAGGGCTGCCTCTCTCCATACGGGGAGTGTACTTTTGTACCCCAAGGTGTCCTGTGCTTTCTGGCTTCGGGGCACAGGTAAGAGCAAAAGGCCAGTTAGTGAGTTACTGCAAGGGAGGGGTGATCATTTCTTGGACTAGAACAGAGGCTGTGACTAAGGAGAAAAAGAGATGGACACCAGGGATACTGAAGAGGCAGAATAAACAACTCTAGGTTACTGACTAACTTTGGGGACGAGGTAGACAGAGGAGTCAAAGATGACTGACTGTCAAACTTCCACCTTGGGTGACCAGGGGGCTGGTATTGCCACTGCCAGCACTGAAATGGAGAGGACTGAGGGTGGAACAGGTGGAAGCAGGACCCAGACGAGTTCTGAATATGTTAAATATGAGATGCCTGGAAGATATCCAAATGGAAATGGCAGGATGACTAGACGTGCAGAACTCAAAAGGGTCTGGACTGGAGAATAAATCCATTTGGACTCTAGCGCTGTCTTTGCTTACTATTTTTCCAAGTCTCTTATTGGGCAACCTAGACAGCATATTAAAAAGCAGAGACATTACTTTGTCAACAAAGGTCCATCTAGTCAAGCCTATGGTTTTTCCAGTAGTCATGTATGGATGTGAGAGTTGGATGGTGAAGAAAGCTGAGCGCCGAAGAATTGATGCTTTTGAACTGTGGTGTTGGAGAAGACTCTTGAGAGTCCCTTGGACTGCAAGGAGATCCAATCAGTCCATCCTAAAGGAGATCAGTCCTGGGTGTTCATTGGAGGGACTGATGTTGAAGCTGAAACTCCAATACTTTGGCCACCTTATGCGAGGAGTTGACTTATTGGAAAAGACCCTGATACTGGGAAGGATTGTGGGCAGGAGGAGAAGGGGACGACAGAGGATGAGATGGCTGGATGGCATCACCGACTCGATGGACATGGGTTTGGGTGGGCTTGGGAGTTGGTGATGGACAGGGAGGCCTGGTGTGCTATGATTCATGGGGTCGCAAAGAGTCGGACACGACTGAGTGACTGAACTGAACTGAACAATAAAAGAAGCTAATCTATATATTAAGGTAGATTTTCCATCCCTGATTCTACTTTGGTTATCTGGTGCAGCCAACTTTCTGCTCCCTGTCTTCTTATGTATAGTAGCAAATACTGGCAGTGCTTACCTTGTCAGGCACCGTTACAAGAGCTCACCAAGCTGTAACCTGCTCAGTTCTCACAAGAGCCCTATGTGATAGGTGTCACATCATCTTCACTTTCTTAAATGAGGAAACTGAGGCACAGGGAGGCGAAGTAACTTTCCCCTGGTTACACAGGTCATAAAGTGCCTTAACCAGAATTTCAACTTGGGCAGTCTGGGTTTCGGCTTCCCTGGTGGCTCAGTGGTAAAGACTCCACCTGCCAAGCAGGAGATACGGGTTTGATCCCTGAGTGGGGAAGATGCCCTGGAGAAGGAAATGGCAACCCACTTCAGTATTCTTGTCTGGGAAATCCCAATGGACAGAGGAGCCTGGGGGGCTACAGTCCACCGGGTTGCAAAACAGTCGGACATGACTTACCAACTAAACAACAATAATCTGGCTTTAGCCACCATCCACTACATTCCACCACCTCTTCAAAGATCGGAGATAATGCGCATGGCATCTTTCAGCACCCCTCTTCCACACTAACCACCCTTGGTTCCTCACTTGGACTGGCTTCCAGATCCCTCATTAGTTTTACTTTCCTCACATGAACTGGTCTTAGACATCCCCACCTCCCCGATTAGCTCTTTTCCTGCCTTTGAAACACCAAGGTTTGCTGGCTTAGACCATATGTATGAATGCATCTTCTCTTCTGGATGCAGGGCAGGAAGCAGGCCCTGTGTTTATTCCCTCTGAACCCTTTACAAAGCTGCCAAGAGCGCGCACACAGAGCAAGCCCTCATATACAGACCGGGCCAGACCAAGCAGGGATAATAGGCCTGCCCGCGTGAATAACAGGAGTCGGCTGGGAACATGCTTTTATCTGTCACAACCCTAATTAAGGGGAAAGGCCTTATTTTGCGGTTAGAAATGTCAACATAATGAATCAGCTAATTGTTCCTTCTTGCTACAGACCTTCTCCAGCGCTGTCTCCAGGTTACAGGGTTGAAGCTGGGAGGCGCCTTTTTGCACCATATGATAGGACTGACCTTGTATGGCGTGGCTGCTCTGGGGCTGCTCTGGGGCGGTGGGTATGGGGCACCTCTCACAGTGCTTTTGATCTTGCTCTGTCTCTTCAGGGCTGTTGTTCTGGGGTGGGTGCTGTCCCTTCAAGACAGTGGGGCAGAGTTCCCCTCTATCTCTGGCTCTACGTTTTTCCTTCCCATTCTGTTCCCCAGGGCCTAGGAAGGGTCAGGGAATGCCCACCATCTGCTCCCAGCCAGGGACCCAGGAGCACTCCTTTCTAGGGTCACTGGGAAGCTCCTGGCTCACTCCCCACCCCTCCTCCTTATCCTCTTCTCTAAAGAATGCAGATCTTTTTAACTCAGCAGCTTCCTGCCTATCTCTCCTCCCAACTGCCTGTCACTTCCACTGCTCATGTATCTCCTGTCTCCCATCCATTAAAATGTCAAGTAAAAGCTGCTCCAGGAAGGTATCCTAACCAGAAGATACAAGGCACCTGGCTGGTACAGCAGGAACTTCCCTGCTCAGGAAATGGAGGCCTCAGACAACCCAACATGTGGAAGAAGCTCATTATTAATAAGGGTTGCCTCTGGGGAAGGGGCTAAAGAGCAAGGGTCAGGGGAGGCCTAGGTGAGCTTTTTCACTACGCATCCTTTTGCATCATGTCCTCTTCAACTACAAATACTTGCTTTTTCAATAATAATCTAATAGCTCTCCTAGTTCTGGCTCCAGGTGTGTTAACACAACCTTCTGATAAAATTCTGGCTTCTCACACAAGGTTTTCTGCAGGGAGAAAAATATGCTAACCTGCAAACATGAATATTTGTTTACTTAGGAAGAATTCTTCCCAGCACATGAATGAATGGGCACTGTGACTTCGACACCAGTCTCTAAGACTGATTCTCACGAATCAGTTTCTCCATCTTCTTTCCCAGACTTCTCTGCTCTAGTCCAGGAATCCACTGGCCTGTGAAGCTGAGGACCAGGCCTGGAGAAGGGGCATCCTGGCAGGACACTGCCCATGTGCAAGGCCTGCCAAGTGGCCACACAGTGCCCTCTGGACTTGGGAAGCCGCTTTTCTTCCTGTGAAAGGCTAAGGTGGTAGCAGCAGCCCCCTGGTCTGGATCCCACGGGATGACAGGCAAAATGGATCCCTGAGTGGCTTAACAATGACCTGATATAAGCCGACTGTCACATATCCCCAGGTTGGGTCTCCTGAAGAAGGAATATGAGCCATCAAGGGGAATGCCAGTCTGAAGGCCACAGACAGTGGCTTAGAAGCCCTCAACTTGTTTTATGATGAGATGTTTCTTACCTAAAGCACATCTGTGGTGAAGGGGTGAGGCGGTATGGAGGAGAAGAAGATGTCATGGAAAGGAAAAATGAATAAGAAGGGGCTGGCAGCTTACTGCCAAGAAAGAAAATTCTGCCAGCCCACAATAAAGAGTGGGATGGTGACGGCTACTGCGAGCTGGAGCAAGTTGCTCCACGTTCTCCTTCCATTGCCTCTTGTAGGATGAGGATAAATCTAGGATCTACTTCAAATGATCATCCTGCCGATTCAGCACGGCGGTATACAATACATAAAGCACTTGGCCCAGTCAGGCTCCACATTCTCTGCCCCCACCCACTCACCACCCACACACCCCTGAACATGGCTCCCAGGCATTTTGAAAACACATTTCAAATACCTCAGAGCCACCATTGGGGAGACCTGGTCGGAGGCTGCAGTCCCTTGAAGGACCAGCTCCTAGGTTCTCATGGGCTGCCCTCCAACTGAGGAGACGGTAACATGGACAGGGAGGGTCCTTGGGAAGTCACCTGGCCCAATATCCTTGGCACGTGATTTCCAAACGGAGCTAAATGAAAAGACAAAGACAGAATGAGAAGGAAAAAGACGGAACTTAAAAAACAGCAAATTTGTGAAATTCTATTGTAAAGTTCTACTGTACTGAGCCCTCAAATTTCCCAGTCACTTCTTGGCCACTCAACCACTTCTCCAAATCCAGATCTCTCATTCCAGATCCGCAGTCATCCCTTCTGAAGCTGTCACCCCAGCACACTAAACTGCACAGGTAAGGCTTGGCGGGAACCTCCTGTATTTCCAGAGCCTCTGACTCTTGTCCAGAGAGTGGGTGGGTAATGGTACCCATACCCCCATTCTCTGTCCACTGTCATCTCACAGGGATGGGAGTGTCCTCTAGATGAGGAGTCACTGCTTATAATGAGAGCAGTTCTGATGGAGTGCCTAGATAGGGGAATAGGACGAAGGCAGAAAAAGGGCTAAAAAGTCCTTCTGCTATCTAGCTGTGCTATCCAGTACGGCAGTCACTAGCCAGGTGTGACTGTGAGCACTTAAAAAGAGCCTGGCACACACCAAAGTGTGTTGCAAGTATGAAGCTCACACCAGACTGTGAAGACTTGGGTGTGGAAAACAAGTGTAAAATACCTCATTAATAATTGTTTGCTATACCTTTAAGGTTGAAAGGATGATTGTACTTTGGATATACTGGGTTAAATACATCAATCAGACTAATTTCACATGTTCTTTTAACTTTTTAAAATGTAACAGACAGTAAAGAAGCTGCCTGCAATGCAGGAGACCTGGGTTCAATCCTTGGGTTGGGAAGATCCCCTGGAGAAGGGAATGGCAACCCACTCCAGTAGTCTCACCTGGAGAATTCCATGGACAAAGGAGCCTGGTGGGCTATAGTCTGTGGGGACGCAAAAAGCCCGTCATGACTGAGTAACTAACGCTTTTACTTTCGTACTAGAAAATGTAAATTCCACAGGTGTTCACATTGTGGCTTGCGATGTATTTCTATCACAGGAGAGAGCTGTGGAATCTGCTTTCTGTGCTCTTTGCCCTCTCACTGCTGCCATCCTCACGTGTAGTCCTAACCCTTCACCTGAGTGAGCAGTAGGAAGCTAGCCCGCCACTCCTAGGCTTCTGTTATTCTGGGGGGGAAAAGGAGAGAGTAAACTAAAATGTTTTCTTTTGGCTGGTGGTGTATTCCTCCCAGTCTACCCCTTTCCAATGATCACAGATAGACAGAAACATTCCTAGTCTCAGAATGCCAGGCCCCACCTCAGGCCCAGGGAGTACCACGCATAAAAAATAAACCAGTCTTCAAAGCCATGGTGGGTTCTATATGCAGCTGAGCTACTAACCAGCCCTGGGGTTATCTATTTTTTATTTCTTGGCATATATCTCATCTTGGCTGCCAAGCTGAAGACTGCTTGAAGACAGGGATCAGATTTTTGTCCACTGTGAATCCACACCTATAGGAGGTACTCTATATAGATATTGACTGAATGCAATGCATGGAAGACTTAGAGGGCTTCAGCTGACCTACCTTCAGTTTATCCACCTGTAAAAATGAAGGCATCAGACTAAGTAATCTGATAGGCTAACAGAATTTTAAGGCAAAAGGGACTTTAGGACCCTCTGGTCCAGTGGCTTTCAATTCAATTAGTTACAATCCAACATTTTACAATTCTGTTATTTGCTAATCTGACATAAAATAATGTAACCCACCAATACACATGTTTTAAAATTAATGTGCAAACTGTAATACAAAGGAGAAATGAAAATAGCATAACTTCTATAAAATAATTTATATTTCAATTTATAAATACTCTATATGACTGCTCTAAAGTGCAATGAAGCTTCAGATGCACACACCTATAGAATCTCCATGGAGGTGACAGCTACAATGCAGATGGTACAGGTATGTTGCTCTGGTAACTGAAACATCTTCAGTGTTTGCTAATGGTGAGATGATTGTTTCTGAAATGATGAATAACTCTGTAAAGCTCTGAGCAAAACAGTACAATCTTCAGCTCAGTTCAATCACTCAGTCATGTCTGACTCTTTGCGACCCCGTGAGCTGCTGCACGCCAGCCCTCCCTATCCAACACCAACTCCCTGAGCCCAACCAAACTCATTTCCACTGAGTCGGTGATGCCATCCAACCATCTCATCCTTTGTCGTCCCCTTCTCCTCCTGCCCTCAATCTTTCCCAGGATCAGGGTCTTTTCCAATGAGTCAACTCTTTGCATGAGGTGGCCAAATTACTGGAGTTTCATCTTCAACATTAGAACCTCCAATGAACACCCAGGACTGATCTCCTTTAGGAGGGACTGGTTGGATTTCCTTGCAGTCCCACAGACTCTCAAGAGTCTTCTCCAACACCACAGTTCAAAACCATCAATTCTTCGGTGCTCAGCTTTCTTTATAGTCCAACTCTCACATCCATACAGGACTACTGGAAAAACCATAGCCTTGACTACATGGACCTTTGTTGGTAAAGTAATGTCTCTGCTTTTAATATGCTGTCTAGGTCATAACTTTCCTTCCAAGGAGTAAGAATCTTTTAATTTCATGGCTGCAATCACCATCTGCAGTGACTTTGGAGCCCCCCAAAATAGAGTCTGACACTGTTTCCACTGTTTCCCGATCTATTTGCCATGAGGTGATGGGACCAGATGCCATGATCTTAGTTTTCTGAATGTTGAGCTGTAAGCCAACTTTTTCACTCTCTTTCACTTTCATCAAGAAAGTTCCTCTTCACTTTCTGCCATAAGGGTGGTGTCGTCTGCATATCTGAGGTTATTGATATTTCTCCTGGCAATCTTGATTCTAGCTTGTGCTTTCTCCAGTCCAGAGTTTTTCATGATGTACTCTGCATATAAGTTAAATAAGCAAGGTGACAATATACAGCCTTGACATACTCCTTTTCCTATTTGGAACCAGTCTGTTGTTCCATGTCCAGTTCTAACTGCTGCTTCCTGACCTGCATACAGATCTCTCAGAAGGCAGGTCAGGTGGTCTGGTATTCCAATCTCTTTCAGAATTTTCCACAGTTTATAGTGATCCACACATTCAAAGGCTTTGGCATAGTGAATAAAGCAGAAATAGATGTTTTTCTGGAACTCTCTTGTTTTTTTGATGATCCATCGGATGTTGGCAATTTGATCTCTGGTTCCTCTGCCTTTTCTTTTCTTTTTTTTTTTTTCATGTACAGTTAGGTTTATTTCCACATTGTTTGAAACTCTTGCTTTTGACAAGAGTACTACAGTAATTAGGAATAGACAACTTCCTACGCTGTCAAATATATAAAAGTTCCTTCTGCATTTTCCTCAAACACTGATCAACACACAGATTCAGTCCATATTTGCTTTCATTTATCTACTGAGTGTACCCAAGCTTCTTCTTCAGAGATTCTGGCATCTCAGGTGGAGGAGGGCGAGGGAGCCTTAAGTAGACCTTCACAGAGTCATAGATAAACCACTGAAGTGCAGTCAGAGTGCCGATCATGATGATACGGGCAAACAGTCCCTTCCATACACCTCTAAATCCAAGCCTCTTGAGGACCTCAGAGGCACTGCTACCCTTCTCTTTATTCAACACAGACACCACGGAATCAGCAGGGTGAGAAACAATGGCACAGAAGACTCCAGCTATGTAACCTGCCACAAATGTGACAACCAGCCGCTCTGGCTTTGAACATTCACTTCGGGGCTTAGGAACCACATACTTGTACAATGCTTCAACAGTACGTTCAAAGCAGGCAAACTTCATCATGGTGTATGGTATTTGTCTCATCCAGAGAGGAGCAACCCCCTTGCAGAACGCCTTTAAGCCTTCTTCCTTATACATTTTGGGAGCCGCATCCCTCAGAGTGTTAGCATAACCCGGTTGGGTTTGAATTCGAACCATAGCAGCTTCCATAGGAGCCAGGGCAATGTCAGCAAAGAATTCAGCACTGGCAGAGGCAGCCAAATACAGTGATGTACGCCACAGATAGGCATTCTCCTCTCCAAGCACTACTGTACAAAACTTTGAAGACTTCATAAAAGCCAAACTTGCAGAGTCCCTGCAGAGAGTAGCCAATGAAAGTCGGAGCCCATCCTTTGGCCAAACCAGGAACACCATCCTCTTTGAGTGTAACTGAAAATCCATTAAATATGCCCTTGTACTTTTGGGGGTCCACCTGCATACGGCATTTCACTAAATCCAGAGGAACAACAGCAGTGTGTGTCAGACCACAACTTAAGACCCCACCAAAGCCACACAGTGCATAAAACTTCGCGGAGGCATATTCACAACTGTACTCTTCCACCGCGGCGGTGGCGAGGATGCGGGAGCGGCGGGGTGGGCCTGGGGGCCCGGCGGGGTCGCCACGGGGGCCTGTGAGACCATCGTGCATCAACTGCAGGTGGGGCGTGTTGAAGGGGTTCGCCTGCGCCAGGTGCACCACGGACGAGTACATCTCCCTAAGATGGCGAACATGCAACCAGCTTCTCGGAAAGGCTGCAGCTCACAGAGCCCTCTGCCTTTTCTAAAACCATCTTGAACATCTGGAAGTTCATGGTTCATGTATTACTGAAGCCTGGCTTGGAGAATTTTGAGCATTACTTTACTAGCGTGTAAGATGAGTGCAATTGTGCAGTAGTTTGAGCATTCCTTGGCATTTCCTTTCTTTGGGATTGGGATGAAAACTGACCTTTTCCAGTCCTGTGGTCACTGCTGAGTTTTCCAAATTTGCTGGCATATTGAGTACAGCACTTTCACAGCATCATCTTTTAGGATTTGAAATAGCTCAACAGAAATTCCATCACCTCAACTAGCTTTGTTCGTAGTGATGCTTCCTAAGGCCCCTTTGACTTCACATTCCAGGATGTCTGGCTCTAGGTGAGTGGTCACACACCATTGTGATTTTCTGGGTTGTGAAGATCTTTATTGTATAGTTCTTCTGTGTAGTCTTGCTATCTCTTCTTAATATGTTTTGCTTCTGTCAAGTCCATACCATTTCTGTCCTTTATTGAGCCCATCTTTGCATGAAATGTTCCCTTGGTATCTCTAAATTTCTTGAAAGGATCTCTAGTCTTTCCCGTTGTATTGTTTTCCTCTATTTCTTTGCACTGATTGCTGAGGAAGGCTTTCTTATCTCTCCTTGCTATTCTTTGGAACTCTGCATTCAAATGGGTTCTCTTCTTTCACAGCTATTTGTAAGGCCTTCTCAGACAGCCACTTTGCCTTTTTTGCATTTCTTTTTCCTGGGGATGGGTTTGATCCCTGTCTCCTATACAGTGTCACGAACCTCTGTCCAGAGTTCATCAGGCACTTTGTCTATCACATCTAGCCTTAAATCTATTTGTCACTTCCACTGTATAATCATAAGGGATTTGATTTAGGTCATATCTGAATGGTTTAGTGGTTTTCCCTGCTTTCTTCAATTTAAGTCTGAATTTGGCAATAAGGAGTTCATGATCTGAGCCACAGTCAGCTCCCAGTCTTGCTTTTGCTGATTGTATAGAGCTTCTCCATCTTTGGCTGCAAAGAATATAGTCAATCTGATTTCGGTGTTGACCATCTGGTGATGTCCATGTGTAGAGTCTTCTCTTGTGTTGTTGGAAGAGGGTGTTTGCTATGACCATTGTGTTCTCTTGGCAAAACTCTATTAGCCATTGCCCTGCTTCATTCTGTACTCCAAGGCCAAATTTGCCTGTTACTCCAGGTGTTTCCTGACTTCCTACTTCTGCATTCCAGTCCCCTATAATGAAAAGGACATCTTTTAGGTATTTGTCCTAAAAGGT
This sequence comes from Antilocapra americana, assembly GCA_007570785.1. NCBI lineage: Eukaryota > Metazoa > Chordata > Mammalia > Artiodactyla > Antilocapridae > Antilocapra > Antilocapra americana. The sequence goes on from ML663565.1 coordinate 15,570,517, forward strand.
CTTTAGGTCTTCACAGAACCGTTCAACTTCAGCTTCTTCAGTGTTACTGGTCGGGGTATAGACTTGGATTACAGTGATATTGAATGGTTTGCCTTGGAAAAGAAGACAGATCATTCTGTTTTTGAGATTGCAACCAAGTACTGTATTTCGGACTCTTTTGTTGACCATAATGGCTACTCTGTTTTTTCTAAGGGATTTCTGACCACAGTAGTAGATAAAATGGTCATCTGAGTTAAATTCACCCATTCCAGTCCATTTGATTTTGCTGATTCCTAGAATGTCGACATTCACTCTTGCCATCTCCTGTTTGACCACTTCCAATTTGCCTTGATTCATGGACCTAACATTCCAGGTTCCTATGCAATGTTGCTCTTTACAGCATCGTACCTTGCTTCTATAACCAGTCACATCCACAACTGGGTATTGTTTTTGCTTTGGCTCCACCCCTTCTTTCTTTCTGGAGTTATTTCTCCACTGATCTCCAGTATCAAACTGGGCACCTACTTACCTGGGGAGTTCATCTTTCAGTGTCCTATCTTTTTGCCTTTTTATACTGTTCATGGTACAATCTTACCTCTGCTTATATATATTCCTCGAGAATTCCATGTATATCTTTAAACATGAAAACTACTACACATTTATGTGCAAAACAAAGTTGGCTTCTTTGAAAACCTGGCAGAACATATGGAAGTCATGAGGGTGGTGGGCCCATTCTCTCCACAGAACTGTCCAGAGTATTACATAGCAGCTCTGCAACTGCCCATCAGATATCACTAGCACCTCACTCCTGATCACTGACATCTGAACACACTCCCTTGGACTCCCTGATGGTCCAATGGTTAAGAATCCACCTTCCAATGCAGGTGCATGGATTCAATCCCTGGTTGGGGAACTAAGATCCCATGTGCCATGGGACAGCTAAGCCCGTGTGTCACTAGAGAGAAGCCCGGGCACTGCAACAAAAATCTTGCTGCTGCAACTAAGACCTGATGCAGCCACAGAAATAAAGTAAAACAGAAGCACACTCCCACAGGATGCTAAAAGTACCCCAGGGTGTGATGCCAACCACAGAAGAGAATCCCCGATGGGCAAAACTTTTTAATTATGCCAATAAATTACTGGCATAATTTGAATAAGATGTGCAAGCACATATAATAGATACAGTAAAATTTTGATGGCCTATTTTCAAGACAGTTGCATATATACACTACGACAGAACAAAGGGAATCATGAGCTGAGGTTTCACATTTATGTTGCTGATCACTGTTGGTTCAGTCATGTTTCATTTATTAGAAAGACTTGTCTTCTGAGACATTTTTGCCTGCATTCCCAGTGGACAAAAGAGGCTCAGAGACTCTGAGGCAGGCTGGGCTGGAGAGGCGAGGCCTCCTGGCTGCCAGGCCAGCGTTTCAGGCTTGTTTCCTCTGCGTACTGAAAAGTTTCTAGGACACCACAGTAGAAACTGCACTGGTTGCAACACTCTGTCTCCCATGGAAGTATTTTCTTTCATTGCTGCTTACGTGTGACTCTTGGATTCACTATGCGGGTAGATTAAATCTATCCCTCAGATCCTTCAAACAAGTTAAACTGCAGTCAAACTGCAGTCCTGCTGGGTAACCCCACTAGAACCTCACTTACTTTGGGGGGAATGTGGATTCTACCCAGTTCATTCAAAACTTACACAAACAGAAGGTAGAGTCTGCTTTTCTCCATCTCCCCCAACCTCCTAACTGCTTATCTTGGGATGGGGACTCCATCTAGTTCTTCAGAGGATCTGCTGGCCCTGCTCACCGCAGAGTGTGTGTGCTCAGTGGGAACAGTGTGCTCATGACAAGGCACCAGATCCTGTTTGAACCACAGCAGCTATGGGAAAATAATATGCCTATAGCCAGCACCAACGTCTGGTCTGTACTTCGTGGCTGGCATTGACCCACCAGAGAATCGGCAGGCAGCAGCAAAACCCTGCCTGAGCAGCAGGCTCTGACACTCACCTTGACTACTGCCCCTGCTCCCCCCTACCTGTCCATGCCCCTCCATTTCAGCATTTGGTCTGCAGACAATATCCTCTAGCTCCAGATCAACCTTTTTTTTGCAACACTCTCAGCAAGTGGGGTAAAAGGTGCTTCTGGCTTGCCCTAGACTCCAACCTGCTCTCAGATACCCCAGAAACAAGCTTTTTTTCCAAGCATATATTCCCCTTTCCTGGGGAGCTCCAAGCTCATTCTGCCCCCTTCCTTAGCTCAGCTCCATCCCCTTCCCCAGGCCAGTGGTTCCCCAATATCCACAGAACCCAGGAGAAGCCCACATCATGCCAGCAAGTTCCCCTTGTTGCTGGCATCTGCATCACTGAAGCCCCTTTGGCTTTGAGATAATCTGTCAGACAGACCCCAGGAGGTGAACCAGAGACCTCAACCTAAAAACGGTATTAGGGATGAGACAAAAGAAACCAACAATATTGGTCTTTTCGATTTTTCTAATGGGGTGGACAACATGAATGCAGGAGGAGATACTACATTCAGGCAGAGAAAAGTGCGTAAGGAGATAAAAGTCACATTTAATTGTTACTGCTTTGTAAAAGCCCAAAGACTACTGCATTGCTTGACAACTTCTGCAGTGGGACTTGGCCAGTCGGCACGTTTTTGTAAGGTTAGATTCCTAGCATCCAGTGAAAAGAGGAAAGGGACTCTGACGCTTGATCTCCAGTTATAGAATAGGTGTTTGTTCTTAATTACATAATCCCTACAACTCTATCGGATGTTGGCAAAGTTCTCTATACATCATTTTAATGTTTTGTGATGTAATTCTTTTATGATTTAACATGTGTCACTTAAATTTATACTTCCTGCCTATTCTTCCCACACTAATTTGAACCATACAAAAAAACTTATACAAAAGAAGAGAAACTACACTCAGGACAAGTAAGGAGATTGTATTGAAACAATTCCTGATTAGTTAGCACTTTACATAACAATACAGGATATGACAAAAATCAACTCAAGATGCCTTGTATTGCAATTGCATTATAACTAACCAACTCCAGACACAAATTTTACACCAACTGTAAATCACAGACTGAAGTAAAACTCAAGTCTGAGCCAGAGGTTTGTTTCCTTGGACCCAGGAACAAGTTATCCACTTTGCATACAACAGATAGCAGAAGAGAAAATGGCTATAAAGGACAATTAATTTTCATTTGGTAAACAGTGAGATTTTTAGATATCACTTTTAATTAAAACTGATACATCTAACACAAACAGAAACTATGTCTAAATGACATTATTAGACTTAGAGTAAGAATAAAAATTATAAATGAAATCTATCATTTATTAGAGTTTAAAATGCACTAATTAGTAGGTTAGCCAGTTTATATACATTGCCTTGTTTGATCTTAAAAAAAAAAGTTTACACTAGGGATCACATTTTGTATTGTACATTCGAAGGGCTTTGATAAACATATATGCCATGTGTCCACCATTACTTCACACAAGATAGTTTCACTGTTTTGAAAATTCTCAGTGTTTCATGTATTCATTCCTCAGCCCCTCAGCCCAAATTCCAGGCAACCATCAATCTTTTAGTGGTCTCCAAAGTTTTACCTTTTCCAGTATGTCATATATTAATAGTTAGAATCATACAGTATGTATCCTTTTCAGACTACCTTCTTCCACTTAGTAATAAGCATTTAAAGTTCCTCCAAGTCTTTTCATGACTTGACAATTCAATCCATTTTATTGCTGAATGATATTCCATCACATGGATGTACCAGTTTGTTTATCCATTCAATTACCAAGGGGCATCTTTGTTGCTTCCAATTTTGGCAATTATGAATAAACCTACTATAAGCATTTGTGTGCAGCTTTTTGTGTGGACATACATTTTCAACTATTTAGGCAGGACCTCAGAGCAGGACTTCTGGATCATGTGGTAAGATTATGTTTATCTTTTTAAGAAATTGCCAAACTGTCTTGCAAAGTGCTATTCTATTTTGCTTTCTTATTTCTTAATCTTTTAGCTACTCCTCAGTGTATGTACGTTATACCTGTCAGATGAGAAAACTGAGATTCCAAGAGGTTACATAATTTGTCCAAAGTTATGCAAAAGAGTAATGGCTAATGCCAGAATTCAAATTTGGGTTGGTCCAGCTTTAAAGGCAGTGATCTTGCACTATGCTGTACCAAGCGAACCAACACTCAGCCAAATCAGGGTCCTTTAATGGTGTGAGAATGTTGCCAATCCTTACTCTATGAGTTAATGTTTCTGTCCTGAGTCCAAGACCAGACATCAGGAAAATATCCTGCTGTACAAGCCTTATAACTTTCCCCCTAGAATCATTCTCTCCTCCTCCTTTGCCACAGCTCCAGGGAGGGGTTACAGGCCCTGTGAACAGGCAGAGGGTAGGTATTAGAAGTAGCCCCACCTCAATATCTCAATACAATACAGCTCCAGTTGACAGCAAAGACATTAATCTCTGCAGTAACACTCCATAAAAAAATAAATAAATAAAACATTCAGTAATGTAAATACTAACCAAATGGCTCAGCATCAGGTTTCTGATTTCAGGCCTTCTTTCAAAGATCTAGAATACCAGCTGCTTTAGGATGGAAGGCTTGTGGAGAGGGGGGAATCACTTGCTGCCACTTGTAAGTTCTTTTTTTTTTCCAGAAATAATTTAAGATGACTATCATAGACTCACGTGGTTCTTGTTCAGTCGTTCAGTCGTGTCTGACTCTTTGCAGCCTCAAGGACTGCAGCAATCTTTTTTTAAAAAAATCTGAAACCTCTAGATTCCCTCAGATCATCTGAACAAGGTCTACATATAAGTTTTGTTTTTAATTGATTTCTTTATAGATGTAATATGGTATTGAGTGAGGTCATTAAAACCTATTTTACCAAATCATGTCAAACAACAATTTCATACAAAATCAATGCTCACCTTCCTTCAGCTTAAGAAATGTGTAATGTTTTCTACATATCAAGTTAAAAATGCAAGAAAGTACATGGTTTTTTTTTTTTTTAAAAAAAAATCCTTTTATGAGGCATCCAGCAAAAAGTTTGAAGACCATGGACCTACATTTACTTCTCTCAAGACAATGCTTCTGTTTTGTGGAGTTGAGTTGAAAATGAATTTTCCAGAACCAGCCAAGACTACATCTAGTAAAAAAAAAAAAAACCTCCTTCTGGTTTTGAACACATGGACAGCACCTTTCCCTGACTCCCAGCACTTAAGCAAAATATTTATTTTACATTTCATTTAGGATGGGAGAGTGTGTCAGATGACTATCTTCAGTCACTCACCACTATTTGAAAAATAATCTGGTCTCTATGGTGAAAGTATTAGCACCCCGAAACTCTCACCCTGATCTCTTATAAACACTACACATCAAAACACTAAAATAAAGCAATTACTGTATGCTTTATACTCACAGCATTTCTCAGCAAGAACAGGTAAGGTGTGAAGGGGTGAGAGAGCAGGAGACAAGCAGAAGTAGCTCATCAGTGGGTCGAGGACACCTTAATAGTTTCAAAACCACCAGAGGAAATGAATTATAGATACAACAAGCAAATTACTATAGCTTTAAGAATATTTAGGACATAAAGATAACTGGTACCCTCCTCAGAAATGACTTACTGAACCCATCATGGTCCTTAAAACAAAAGTGACTTGAATATATATTCTGGGAAACCTTAAAAGCAATAGTCATTACACTTGGCTAACTCATCATCCATAATTACCACTTATTAGTTCTCACCACCTTTGTGTGACAGGTGCTTACTAAGCACCTTTCAGAGTTCTGGGAAGTTAAGGATCAGGGAAATCAGTGCAAAGTCAAAGACAGGGTCTAGGGACAAACTAAGATGCGATCTGAATCTATTCATCTTTCAGCTTTTGGTCCTAGTTATGTGTTTACTCCCCTCTGCCTGGCCATGACGTTTTATTTTCCAGCTGTTTTGCTTGGTGTAAATTAGAAGGGTGACACCCTAACACAGAGATGAAGCAGCTAGCCACATTTCAACAGTAGGTGGGGGGGAGTGGTGATTTAGAAGGAAACAAAAGTCTCAATTGTGTCTCTTGCCCAAAGGCCTGACCACAACATTCAGCAGCTCATCTTGATGAATGCCCCATGACTCCAACAGACATCCAGGGCCACATTTCATTGTTCTCCAGAGCCACGGGGACTTCTTTAGTTCCAGGCAGATCTCACATGGTCTGGCTATGTCAACACTTGCCAGACATCCGCTGAAAACCAAAAAGTTCCTCTCAGATGTTTCTGGCTCTGCAATTCCAATATGGAGATATTTGCAACAATACCTGTGAAGACTAAATGTTTACATTTGCTCTCGAGTGTCTGACATCATTTTAACAGCCTGAATATATTTCAGCTGCCTAGAAACATGCTCATTAACATCAATCTTGTCAAAATGAAGTTGAGCAAGCACCCAAGCTTCCGGGGATCGATACTTGGCACTAAAGACCTTTAAATGTATGTGCTATACAGAGATAGACAGATCAAAGTTTGTTTCTTGTGAAATGGTATTATTAGTCTTCTGTTGCTACCACAGCAAATGAGTAAAACCTAGCAATTTAATCTTACAGCTATGTAGGGCAGAAGTCTGACATGGATCTCACTGAGCTAAAATCAAGGTATCAGCAGGGCTGTGTTCCTTTTTGGAAGCACTAGGAAAGATTCTGCTTCCTTGTCTTCTCCAGCTTCTAGAGACATCCTGAAGTCTTTGGCTCATGGCCCCTTCCCCTCATCTTCAAAGTGGGCCAAATCCTCACATCACATGTCTCTGACCCACTCTTGTACCTTCCTTTTCTTCTTTTCTTCATGTGATTAGAATGGATCCATCTAGATAATCCAGGATAACCCCTTCATCTCAAAATCATTACCCTTAATCACATCCGAAAAGTCTCTTTTGCCATATAAGGTAACATATTCCCAGGTCCTAGAGATTAAGATGTGTACAACTTCAGGGGTGGTAGGGTCATCATTCAGCCTACCACAGATGAGTTTCTATTTTGTTTGGTTTATTTTCCACTTCAGCTGGAAGTAATCTGAGACTGCTGCTTCTCAGAATGCCAGGAGAGACAGATCTCCTGAGTTAAGACTTGCTAACAGCTTATTGGCAAGGCAGGCACTTACAGTTTTGGGATGGGTTTAGATGCTTCATGCCAAAAGGTAGATGTGGAATGACTTTAAGGGAAAGTGTATTTGTTATGTGTGTGTGTGCTCAGTCATGTCTGACTGTTTGCAAATCCATGGACTGTAGCCTGCCAGGATCCTCTGTCCATGGAATTTTCCAGGCAAGAATACTGGAGTGGGTTGCCATGTCCTCCTCCAGGGGATCTTCCTGACTCAGGAATCAAACTTGTGTCTCTTGTGTCTCCTGCACAGGCGAGTAGATTCTTTACCACTATGCTACCCGAGAAGCCCCATACTTGTTAAGGTAGGTGCAAATACAGTAGCTATTTCTTCTCTTGGTCACAAATGGCACTGGACAGGTGAACAGGTTGGAGAGGTGGGCCTCCTCCATGCATTACCAACAAGACTGCCTAGCATTATGCTCCCCCACTGATGAGATGTATTTGAGAACACACAGCATCACCAATGAAGGATCCTTGCCCGAACTATTTAGCCTGAGTTTAATCAAGCCTCTAGATCCAACTACTTAGAGAAGGCAATGGCACCCCACTCCAGTACTCTTGCCTGGAAAATCCCATGGACGGAGGAGCCTGGTAGGCTGCAGTTCATGGGGTCGCGAAGAGTCAGACACGACTGAATGACCTCACTTTCACTTTTCACTTTCGTGCACTGGAGAAGGAAATGGCAACCCATTCCAGTGTTCTTGCCTGGAGAATCCCAGGGATGGGGGAGCCTGGTGGGCTGCCGTCTATGGGGTCACAGAGTCAACTGAAGCAACTAAGCACCAGCAGCAGCAGATCCAACTACTAGTTTATAGAGACTGGAAGACCATATTCACCACCACCACAAGAATAAAATTACCCAAATGAGAAAAAATGTAAAAGATACATGATTCATCCACCTTAACAGTGTATTCCAAAGTAAATAACATTAAAAAATTAAGTTTAACAGGAAAAAAAAAAACCCACTATCCACCGGTGGCCATACTTTGTGCTCATGAACTGAGATGAGCTGGTCTATTCAGAGACAGGATCCATCCGTGCACTACCTCTCCTCACAAGGTACCGGGTGCTGGGGCCCTGGCTGTTTTGATGTGACAGTTTACTAATCTCTGCTGCAAAACTCTGTTGGTACAGCAAACTGATTCTGATTTAGTTTTCTGGGGGTGAGTACAGTTGACTCTTGACTATGGCAGGGCAAAGAGCACCAACTTCCAAGCAGTCGAAAATCTGCGTATAACTTACTCCTCAGGCCTCGCCGCTCTGTATCTGGTTTCGCACCAGTGATGCTCCTCATCTACAGATTCGATCAACCACAACCAACAATAACAACGTGAGGTACTGTAGGACATCATGTATGTACTGAAAAAAATCCAAAATCCACGCATCCGTGGACCTGCACAGTTCAAGAATCAACTGTAATTCTGATTCACAGACATAAACAGATTAAACTTCCTGTGTATTTTCCTCAGTGATCAAGAACAAAACAGTCATTATTTCATACCTTAGCTCTGTTCTCATAACCTCAAGTCAATGACTCAGTTTCTTAAGTTACTGAAATCAGTTTAAAAACTGAAGATTTATTCTATTAAACATCTTCCAGTGGAAATTTTCCACTTCAAAAGAAAACAGCAAGCCCGGACACGCCTGCTGTTGAATCCCATGGTCTTTCTAACTGAAGACTGTAGGTCGTGACTAGCTGGGGAAGGGAGAGAACAATGGGTACTTCCTTTGTAAAGGGTAAATGATACTTTAGAAAATGTTTTGTTGTGTTTATGTTCACATGGATGTGTGTGCTGGGTTAAAATGTAGAAAAAATTTCAAAAAGCCTGAATCTGAATCTGGCTGCTTTACAAACCCGGCACACTCACCATCACAAACGCAACTTAAGAAACTGAAATCAAGAGGCAGGAGTCTCTTAGGAGATGAGCCCAAATATGGTTAAATTTGGCTTCCCAGGTGGCACTAGTGGTAAAGAATCCACCTGCCAACGTAGGAGACCCAAGAGATGAGGTTTTGATCTTTGGGTCAGGAAGATCCCCCTTGGAGGAGGAAATGGCCGCCCACTCCAGTATTCTTGCCTGGGAAATCCCGTGGACAGAGGAGCCTGCTGGGCTACGGTCCATGGGCTCGCAAAGAGTTGGATGCGACTGAGCACATATCACAATTTTTTAGTTAATGTTTAAATAAAAATACCTAGTTCATATAGAACTTTTGGATGCCCTGGGTCCTCAAACCTCAAGGTGAGGAAGAATAATACAGTTCCAAGTTCATTTTAAGATAAGGAAACCAAATCACAGACAGGTGGGGGCACATGCCCCTTCTTCATCCCCGGCCGTGGCCGCACCTACGCTCTCAGAACTCTGTTCCTGGAGAGTACCCTTCTCTTCCTCAGGCTGGCAGAGGGCTGGGCGCCTGTGGCTACAGGCTCAGATTGCAAGACCTCGGGTGGGCTGCTGGCTGGCATTCCCAGGACCAGAGAGAGCAATTCCTCAGCATTCCTCAGCCTGCTGTCCCTGGCCTCATGTGTCCTCATTAGCTGAGTGTTAAGTGGGGGAAAGGTCTGCACGAGGAGTCAGCCACACGGTTCAGTGCAGCTCTTTTGGAATATTACAGTAACAGCAAGAGCTGTGACCCGGTGGCTAGCACATGCTGGGGACTGAGCTCTCACAGTCTCTTCTAACCTTAGAGAGAAAGAATAACCGTTCAGAGGCCAGCCTATGGAGTTCAGATCCCAACCACTACCTACTAGCTGTGCGACCTTGAGCAAGTCACTTGACCTCTCTGTGTCTCAGTTCCCACCCCTATACAACGGGGAAGGATGATAACTGCCATCTCATAGGGTTGTTGTAAGGAATGAATGGATATATATAAAGTGCTTAGAACAGCGACTGACATGGCTGTTATCTTACTTCATCAATCTTATTTCTCACTATACCTCTTCACTTACCCTTCACTCCTGGGTAAAGAGGGAATGAAAACACTTCCAGTATACCTTTACTCATGTCTCCCAAGACATTTATTCAGCAGACATGTCCAGGGAATCACAAAACACAGACAAGATACAGTTTCCTGCCTTCAAGATAAGTATAACTTCCTGGAAAACAGATACATGCAACCAATTACAAATAACGCGCTGAATGTAGACACCAAGACGTGAACAAAGCGCTGTCTAATCAGGGGTGAGAAAGGAGCATAGACGAGAAGTCGCAGGGGAGCTTGATGAGACTAATAGAGGAGGTGATGCTTCAACTGGGGCTCACACGATGCAGGAGAAGACTGTTTCTGGTCTTGCACAAAACCTTACTGATTCTCACAATAAATTACCCAAGTCTAAAAGATGCTACTAGGATGGAAAAACAAAAACATCTGATTCACAGGGTACTGGGACTGTGGACTCAATTCTGAGAGCTGCTGAGCGACAGGAACTGCCTTCCTTGGGCTCTCTCTATTCACACAGCTCCACCCTAAAGACCTTTCTGCCAGACATCCAAGACACATTTGGCTGAATGTGTCCCTTTGTCTTTTGATTTAATATTGTTCTTGGTATAGGGTTATGAATTGTTATAATGTTCTTTGTGCAATAAAGAAAAATTTAATAGAATTACAGACATACAGACACACCAAATGCATAAAATCCATTATTAGTAGGTGAGCCACCTATGTGCAGTGGTAAAATTTGCTGGCCAGCGTTTTACCAGGTACTACCTGGATGTAGCCCAGGTGTTAGCTAGAGCTCTCACTGACCTTCAGGAAATCAGCTCAAGCTTTCATGAACTCTAGAGCCTCTGGGGCCCCAAAGTTCTCAGCATTTGGTGAGCTTATGCTCTCCGGGCCGCCTTTCCTTTCTGGGCTCCAGATCAGTGTTGTCTCCACCCTGTACTGCATCAACTGTTCTGTGAATCTCTGCATCCCCAAGTTTACCCCTGAAATCCACTCCAAGCTGGGCAGGCACAGGCAGAGGGGAGACCTCACAGACACGTCGGAGATCACAAGGGACAGTGGCAGCGTGTCCCCCCCCACCAGCCCCGCCCACAATCTCCTGCACTGAGCTGGTGCTCTGTCCCTCCTCCACCTTCCCCTCACTTTTGTTCTTGCCTATACCTGCCTCTCTCAACAACCAGTAAATGCTTCCCCTGGACTCTCACAGAGAAGCTCTGCCAAAAGGCAGGCCTCTGGGGCCTCTTACTCTTCCTCAAGCACTCATCAAGGTGTTTTCTTCAAGGTTATTTCCTTCATAAAGCAATGTGGGCTGCCAGATGTTCAGATGATAGCATTTCCATTTTCCCTAGCTTCCGAGCTAAATTTTATATTGGAGAGGAGGGGCTGATCCTGGTGGAAGCAGCAGCTGTGCCACGGGACGCAACAATCGCTGGTGCGAGAGGTGGTACCAGGACACCTTACGTGTCCTCGGGGCCAGCCTCAAGGGTGGAAGGGAGACTTGCAAAGGGCTGGAACTCTAACAGAGGCAGAGGAGGATATGAACTAGCAAAATTAAAACTACTCATGTCACAGAGACCCATTAACCCTAGGGCCTTAGGAGACAGGAGCTTCAAGTAAAAACTCTTGAGAAAAATTATAACCTTGACAAGGAAAGGTCTAGCCCCATTAAAATGTGTTTACTGCTCTAATAGTAAATACTTAACATTTACAAGGAATAAGTACTATTCAGATAACTTATATATAGTAATTCATAAGGAATGACTTGACAGACAACAGTCTTCTATTTATACCCTGCAAAGAATGTCAAGCACAAAATTGTTAGCTGTAGCAGGAAAAAAAAAAAAAAAACACTCAATGGCTTAGCTTTATATAAAGTTTTTCCTTAAGTTATAATTCTTTGAGAAAAAGCCTAAAATTTTTCAGTAAAGAAAAACCTTTAACCTCGCAGCCACTTTATCAAGCAGAAACAGAGAGCTGTTACTGTACTCATTAGGTAAGGAGACAAAATTTGGTGATTCCAACTTATCCCCCATCCAGAAGATACTTAGAATCTCGACCTACTCTAGGACATGAGGAAGGATTCCACTTTGATCAGAAGTTTCCTTATGTCCTCTTCAGAGAAGGCTAGAATTTGCTCAAATCTCTGAGTCAGACCTGATGGTCAAATTCATAACTTTACCCCTGCTCTATTTTACAAAATGCTGCACAATTACATTAAAATTAGAATGTGAGCACAGCTTTTAGTTATATAGACAAGCCTGAGAAATGACCTTTCTATCATTTGATCTAATTAAACTAGAAATTGACGATTTGTTTCTACAGGAAGAGAAACAGAGGGGAAGGGAAAGGAGGAGCAAATTGACAATGAAAAATAGGCAGAGAAAGATAAAAACAAACAAACAAACAAATGTGTCTTAGATCAAAGAGTGAATGGAGCCGGTGGACCTCCATTGCTCTTGGTTCAGAGGAAGGAAAGGTCCTGGCCCTGCTGATGAAGGGCGTGAAGTTCAAATTCTGCTGGAGAAGAGATGCAAGCAATCGTGAAAGGGTCTTTCTGAGAAACAGGGAAACATGACAAGACCCTCCCATATGGTACCCCAGACAAAATCTGAAATTATGAAGATCCTAAAGTACAGTATTTCTTTAATGATTTAAGAATGTTGAACAAGGTTTACCCAAGCACATAAGCACAGCATCCAGATGAGCAAAAGATGGAGGGTGGGGGAAGAAATAAGGCTAAGGTTGCTTAAATTAGCCCTTGAGAGCCAAGGTCTTTGATGGGGAATCAGAAACTAAAGTCATTTGTTTGTTTATTCATGCAATAAGTATGCTTCTGAATGTTCCAGATACTGTCCTAGGTACCAGAGATACAGTATTGAACAAGACAGAACCTGCTCTCTGGGGTTCATAGGTTAGGGGCAAAAATAAGTATGCAAATACACAAATATGTATGCATGTTTTATTAATATATAAATTCAAAGAAAACAGGCTTTGGGCAAGAGTGTGACCTAGGGTCAGATGCTTTAAGTAGTGTGGTCAGGGAAACCCTCCCAGGGGAGGAAACTTGAGCTAAGGCCTAAGTAACGAGAGGAATGTCAGTCTTATACAGTGGCCTGTATACCAGCAAGAGAACTGCAAAGACTTGAGGCAGGACCCCCATTTGAGATATCTGAAGATCAGAAATATCTGATCTGACGAAAGTGATGAGCCATGGGAGAGCGATGAAGGACAAGGTACAGACACAGGCAGGAGCCACAGGATAAAGGAGTTTGGATTTTTTTTCTACATGTGACAGGAAGGCAATGGAGGATTTTAAGTAGGAGAGGGACATTTCTATTTTAAAAGACCCCTCCAGCTGCTATCCAGGTAGACTGTGGGTGCAAGCATAGAAGCAGACAGGCAGGTAAGGAGGCCATCTGGAAGTCCAGCAAGAGATGTCGGAGGTTTGCAGAGGGTGGTAGCAGAGAGAAGGGGATAATAGATCTGGGTAAATATGGGAGTATTTCAGTAAGTGATCCCGACAGACTGGATGTGGGAGATGAGGGGAACAGAGCAGTCAAGGATGCTGCTCAGGTGTAGGGCTCAGGCCGTTGAGTGTGTAATGGAGTTATTTACTGAGATGTGGATAATGGGGAGGGCCAGGCCTGATGGTGAAAGAAGGAGTGAGATGAAGAGTTATGATCTTGATGTATAAAACGTGAGCTGCCTCTCAGACTTCAGGCTGGAAGTCAGAGTTACAGAGATGTTAGTAAACAGAAAGTAGGTAAAGCAATAAGACCCACTGAGATTGCCCAGAGAAAGAGTATAGAGAAGTCCCAGGAGGCTTTCCAAAAGCCAGAGGTCAGGAGGTGGGGGAGCAATCCAGGAGGTATAGAAACAACAAGTACGAGCTGACATCAGTCAAGACAAGAAAATATTCCAATAAGGAAAAATTGACCTGTGACATCAAATACTGCTGAAAGTCAAGGAACATGAAAAAAGAATTAACCACCATATAATGGCAAGATGGAGACCAGAGGTACCTTAACAGAGGTACCTGTGGACTGGAGGGATGGAAACTAAGCCAGGTGACAACAGAGTGGAGGATGCAGAAAGAGAAATGGGTTATATGGAGAGCTCCTTCTAGAAGCTCTCTTACAAAGGAGACCAGAGAAATGCAGTAGGTAGCATGGGGGTTGAGGAGGGTTTTTTGTTGTCATTCTTGTTTTGTTGTTGTTAACTTTTATATTCTAAGACATAGAAAAACAGAACACTGGATGAATGCCCCATGTTATCCGGCTCTGACAGCTCTCTCCTCCCCATCATACTTCATCTGCAGCCCCTACCCCTAGCTCATTCCCTATTCTCCACCCAGAGGGCTGTTTTGAAGAAAAGCCCAGACATTATTTCAAGGAAAGCTTATTTTTATTTTAAGTGAGAAATACTGTTATGAAGAAGGGAAACAGAATGCTATCACTGAAAAAATTCAAACTCCACTACACTAACAGAGTAACTTCAATAAAAGGCATACAAATTATTTTTCCTTTAAAGCAGGGATTCTCAAACTATGGCCCACAGTCTGGAGGTGGACCATGAGAGGCTTCCAGGTAAGCAGCAAGCTGGGCACACCTAAATTCTTTACTCAGCTCTTATGGATGGAAGAAGAAGAAATCCAAGTTCGTGGTCTTTGTTTATTTTGTTCTTGTACATGAATAAGTAGTATAACTTATTAAGTATTTAGGTTTACTAAAATTAGTACATTACTAGAGTTTGCAAACGACTCTCATTCAAAATTATGCTAAGCAGTCTGACTGCCATACAACGTCTGGCACTGTGGCAGAACATTTACAGATGGTGGGAATTTCTGTAAATTGGAGGAATAATGCCTAATCATTCATGCATGTCTTGAGTTATTTGGGCTTACAATTCTCCTGTGTTTGCTTTTTGGCTCCAAATTACTTCAGCAACAACTTAGTTGACTGTGAGTTGTTTGGCCTAACCCTCAATATGCAGTGATAGATATTTGTATCATTAATACTAATTTGTTCATTCATTGGTTAACTGTGGTCCAAGATACAAAGATTTGAGGCAGAAAAAGTTAACACCTAGGAAATTGTACATATTGCGAATTTTTTTCTGTGGCTTGAGGGGGATTTTATAATTTTATTTTAGCTGTGGAAAACCTCAACCCTGTAGAGATAGTATAACAATTATAAGCTCTAACTGGATATATAGAGTCTATGTTCAAATCAAGGTTTTGTTACCTAAGAGCTGTGTGACCTTGGAAAGCTAAGTTACTTTTCTGTTCCTCAGTTTCATCATCTGTAAAATGGGAATAATAATAGTAGATGCCTCATATCTTTAAATGAGTGAATATCCATAAATGGAACAGTACATCCATAAACGGAACAGCAACTGACACATATTAAGTCCTATATTTTTCCAAAAAAATATTATACCCACTACAATAACAACTGCTACTATTATTTCAGTTTATGACACCAGGGTTCTAAGGACACTGAAAATTACTAAATTATAGCTTAAAATTAACTTAAGTGACTTATTATTTAATGCATAATAAACCCAGCTAGAAGCCTGGGTGTTATATCATACATATTACAATATCGTTACCTCATTATTCTTACATAAGATTAGTATCTTATGTTATATACAAAATTTTTTTATTTTTTACAGATGAATTCTGAAGTATTTAAGAGAGAAATGTCACGTTATCTAGGACTTTCTTTAAAACACTTCAGCAAGGACAAAGCAAGAGTACTGGCCTGGATTTGGATCTCGGAACCCTGGTGCAGAAAGCACTGAGAAGATATGAATGAATAGTTTCATGAATACCAGGCCTGCCTTAAAGAACACTATAAAATAGACTGAAGAGCTTCTTCAGCCCCCTCTCATCACCTTTCTGCAAGCTTGTCCTGGTTTTGAACTCCTACTTTCTAAGACCCCAGTACCCTTATTTTGCCCACAGTCCTACTGTAGTCCTTACCATGTCAGTTCTCCGACAGAGTATACCTGTGTGCTCACTCGCTTCAGTCGTGTCTGACTCTTTGCAACCCCATGGACTGCAGTCAGCCAGGCTCCTCTGACCATGGATTCTCCAGGCAAGAATACTGGAGTGGGTTGCCATGTCCTCCTCCAGGGGATCTTTCTGACCCAGGGACTGAACCCACGTCTCACGTCTCCTGAATTGGCAGGCAGGTTCTTTACCACTGAGCCATCTGGGAAGCCCCTAGTACACCTCAGAATATACTCTTCTTCAAAAATGAATTCTTTCTCTACCCCCTGCTAGGTGTGAGGAGCAAAATGCTTTTCTAAGAATTTACATTACTTGTATATAATTATTAGCACTTAAGAGTCTCAGAAGTATCTCTATTCTTGAATGAAAGTTCTTATCAAAATATCTAATTAGTGGACACTAAGAGGAACAAAGTTACGTGAAAAACTTCAAACAGTCTGGGCCACCATAGAGCATTTTCTGGAAGCTGGACTTGAAATGAAAAATTCATTAGCATTATTTTCATGGTTTCTTTTCTCTCTTTTGAAACAGTGTACTCAACATTCAAAAAACTAAGATCATGGCAGCTACTCTCATCACTTCACGGCAAATAAATGGGGAAACAATAGAAACAGTGACAGACTTTCTTTTCCTGGGCTCCAAAATCCCTGTGGATGGTGACTGCAGCCATGAAATTAAAAGATGTTTGCTCCTTGAAAGAAAAGTTATGACAAACCTAGACAGTATATTAAAAAGCAGAGATATCACTTTGCTGACAAAGGTCTGTATAGTCAAAGCTATGGTTTTTCCAGTAGTCATGTACAAGTGTGAGAGTTGGACCATTAAGAAGGCTGAGTGACAAAGAATTGATTCTTTCAAACTGGTGCTGGAGAAGACTCTTTAGAGTCCCTTGAACTGCAAGGAGATCAAACCAGTCAATCCTAAAGGAAATCAACCTGCATACACATTAGAAGGACTGATGCTGAAGCTGTAATACTTTGGCTACCTGATGAGAAGAGTCAACTCATTGGAAAAGCCCCTGATGCTGGGAAAGAATGAGGGCAGGAGGAGAAGGGGGTGACAGAGGATGAGATGGTAGGATGGCATCATCAACTCAATGGACATCTGTTTAAGCAAACTCTGGGAGACAGGGAAGGACTGGGAAGCCTGGCATGCTGCAGTCCATGGTGTCTCAAAGAACTGGACATATCTGAGTGACTGAACAACAACAAAGTGTTTTATATAATCTAACTTCTTTCCCTTCAATGGCTCCCATGGTAGCAGAGACCACAGTGTTTTGAGTGAAAGGAAGGAAGAAAAGTGGGAGAGGGGTCTGGGGTTAGCCATTTGTATGACAGAGAGAGAGAGAGAGAGAATTTATTTTTGCAGGAGATAATGATAATAATCACCATTAATTAAGTGGCTTCTTTCTTTTCTCTTTTAGGGGGTGTAAATATGATTGTTGTTCATAAGAAATTCACATCTAGTTAAAACTTGGGACCAAGAGAGTTAATTCCTAAGGTCAAGGCAAATTTGAGGACTGATCATGTTTAAACATAAAGAACTATATTGGTTTTCCAAATTTACTATAATCTTTGGTTTTCTAGTCCAAGTATCCCTCGCCCAAAGAAAAGTCAGCAGATTAAATCAGAGTCAGCAGATTTCATTCTCTGACTCACTACAAAAAGGATTTTAAGGGATTTCCATCAAGAACATATAAAGGCATCAATATTCAAAAAATACAGAGTCTTAAGAGAGGGGAAATATAAATAAAATGGAAATTCAAGACCAGTGAAAATATGAACACAAGTATGCAGACCATGACTGTTAGGACTAAGCTTCAAGTTAAGTTTACTTCTGAGTTTCTTGGGAGTCAGAAAGAAGAAATGAGTAGCACTCATTATAGTTATCAGAAAGGAGAACACGTACCGTTTCCACCCAGGGAAACAAAGTTCTTCCTGAGCAGAATTCCACAAGTATTTTTCAAATGGGCTGTGACTTTGTGACCTTGAGTAACAGAGTTGACAACATTCCCGATTCTGGGAACTTGGGCCAGGGCCACACTGTTTAGTAGGAGTTCTTGCATAATTCCATTCAGTGACAGGCTCCTCTGGGGGCGGGGCAGGGGGGCTATGGAAGGGGCCCTGTGTCCAATTTACAGAAGCAATATATGCACACAACTTTCTAAATCCATGTCTACTACCTAGATTACAAATTTAAAAGAACTTCTAAAGAGTTCAGACTACTTTTACATATTGGAAAAATCACTAATTAGCCCAAAATAGAGAATTTGTGAAGGAAGAAAAAAAATAAAACAGAATAACTGAGACTATGTTTAGTTTTTCTTTCTAGAATGCTATTCTCTACAGTAAAATGTGTTTTCCAAAATATCCCTCCTTCCAGAATAACTAAATTTTACAATTTCTACCAACCTTATTTAAGTATACTTGACATATGATAAACTGCATATATTTGGTATGCACTGCGATACAACTTGATATAGGCACACCTCTATGAAACAATCACCACAACCAAGATAATGTCCATTATCCATTGTTCAAGAGAATACCTGTTATTCCCCAAAGTTTCTGTCTGCCCCTTTGTCATCACTCCCTCCCAAATCCAGGGCAACCACAGTTTTGCTCTCAACTTTTAAGGCTCTATAATTTTTAAAATTTTTAATCAAAAACAAAAATCTAAATTTAACATTGTTTTGCATGTGTCCTTTAGTCAATCCCTGCTTCTTCTAAACCAATCGATCACCCTATGTTCTCTCCCTAAAATTATAAACTACTGAAAGTTCAATGCTTTGCCTTTTGGTTCCTTCAAGCTCTCACAGAGCCTGCTATATCAAGGTAGCAGCACAGCCCGCTCAAGAAAGGTGCAGTGACCACCTTTCCCTGGAAGCTACTAAATCCACTCAAGTTACTTGTTGAATAAGTTTGTATTCTTGTATTGAGCTTCCTTGAGTGAAGTTTGTATCCTTGTCATCATTATCACAAATGCCTGATAACGACTGGCATACATGCATGCGCGCTCAGTCACTTCAGTCGTGTCCAATCCTTTGTGACCCTGTGGACTATAGCCCTCCAGGCTCCTCTGTCCGTTGGAGTCTCCCGACAAGAATGCTGAAGTGGGGAGCCATTTCCTACTCCTGGGGAACTTCCCTACCCCGAGATCGAATCCATGCCTCCTGCAGCTCCCACTTGGCAGGTGGCTTCTTTACCACTGAGCCACCTGGGAAGCCTGACTGGCATACAGTTGGCCTCAAAAGATGTTTGTGGAATGCATGAATGAGGTCAACAGGCCATACCACAGAACACTTTTATTCTAATTTCAACAATGGGTGGCCAATTTATTTGCCCCTAAATCTTGGTAAAATAGTCATAGTCAACAATGAGGCAATGGTTTCCATCCAGCTAACTTTAAAGACTTAGTATAAACAGGTATTTTTTCTCATTAAAGTCTCCTTAGAGTAGATTTAACTTGTTTCATTTTCTTGGAAGAAATATATCCCTGAGCTTGGTAGAAGGCCATAACATTTAAAAGGGGGGGGGGAACTAGGTTTACTAAGAGTACCTAAGTTTACAAGGCTCTTTAAGGGCACCTATTATACCATGTGCACAGATAGAAAAGCACCACTGCCTTCCAAGCAACCCTTTCAGGAAGGTACAGAGATATTGCAGTGAGACTGGAATTTTCTGGACTGGTTTTGAGCAAAAAACTTACAGAAAACCTCTTTTGGAGCTGCCTTCGTCTCCATAATCAGTTTACATGACATACAAAAAAACCTGTCATATAACTTATGGTCCTGGCTTATTTTTAACCAAACATTATTCTAGCCAATTTGGTTGCCACCTATGTGGCAGACATAGTGATGAACAGTTCTTGGCCAGTCCCGCAAATCAAATCCACCTTCTAAGAATAAATACCATCAGCGTAAAAAAATCTTCAGGAAAATGTGCCAAGGGCTCTAAAGGCAAATTCCAGTGAGAGATTTCAAAGACATGTTGAGCAACAGCGGCACTACGGGGCAGTCTCTGCAGCCTCTCCAAGAGAATTCACATGGATTCTGCACCAGCTGTGGTCTAGAGAGCCAGGATGCTCTTGTACACAGCAATCCCACTACATCTCAGTCATCTTTATATTTTTTTTCCCTGACATAGCCCTGCACATAGTAGGTCAAGAAGTAAATGTTTTTCAAAATACATTTCCCTTGAGAATCATCAAACTGTGGAACAATGAGGTCTTTATCTATCAGACTTTTTCTTAAGGAGGAAACATAACCTCATGTTTCCTCATCTTCAAAGGTGGTTTTCGAGAGTAATCGAAGATTTAGTGGATTTTACTGCCTCTTTTATCCACTGGCAAATACAAAACTTTTCCCTCCGAGTGGTATCTCTTTGGGATGAAATCTTTATTTCTAAGTAACTGAAACGCAAGTTAAAGAAATTTCAGAATCTATGAAAAAGAACCAGCATCTACCATTCTCTTTTAAATTCTGAGCAACTGGCTAACGAGATTAAATACACACACACACACACACACACACACATATAATCCACCACCACAGCAAAGGTAGTACGATTAACATTTAGAATTTAGAATGCGCTTACTGGGCATTACATGCCACAGTGTGTGATCTTTAGGAAATCTAACAAAAAAGGTACTATCATTCTCATTTCTACAGACAAAACAACCGTGAAACTTTGAGAAATTAATACAGATGTACAAGTTTACATAATTTATTAGAGGCAGAGCTAAGGTTCACACTCAAGTTGGTCAGAATCAAAACGCCAGTTCCTTAGCTCTAAAATGTGGAGAGCAGGCCAGACGTGTACAGGAGAAGGCCCCCCAGCCAGCCCTGTGTGGCCTACAATGGTGATCTGATAACAATGAAATGAATTGTCAGTGGTCAAAAACCTGGTGTTTTGCATAAAACGCAGGTCTGTCTCTCCCCTATGCCAAACTCACTTCACTCATCTGCCTACAAAGGCCAAGCAGGCACTGCATTTGAGTCTATCACCCTTGTTATGCCCTGCTGCCTCACCAGTACTTTCTTTTAAAGCAAAATCAAACTAATACTCCACTCGTCCTGCCTTACCTGGATATCTCACAGAAACTTAGAATCATACCATTTTAATGAAGTAGAGCGCGGTCACTGAGCTCAAGTACAAACCCCTTACACAGGATCTAAGGTCAAAGAATTAGAAGACTGGCTAGTGGTCATGAGCTACAGGACTAGATCTGGAATGTTCTTATTCTTGTAGGCTTTGCTACCCAGCTTCTGACTGGTAACCAAACATGTGTCTTAGTTAATGATCAGGGAAGTGAGGTTATCACTATTCTTCCAAAATCCTTTATGAGCTCACATCACTTATAAATACTACTGGTACTGCCAAGACAGCAAATCATCTTTTTTTCTTTTATTCCCCAGAGATCTCCTATGTACAAACTTACTCTGCTTTTACAGATCCATTCCTGGGCCTCTCTTTCCTGTTCTCTAGGAGCTGCGCAGCAGTGTGGTTGAATACCTAAAGGGTAAAAGAAGCTATGAAGGACATCCCAAAGAAGCATCCTTGACTTCTCACGCACAGGTCAGGGACAGAGAAGATGAAGACGATGATCGCTAGCAAGTGACTCATAGGTCATGCATAACAGTGGCTGACTTGAGCCTACAGCCCTCTAGAGGAGATATAATTTTTTTACTTTTATTTCTGATATTAGCCAGGGAAAAATTATGTTGAGTCATTCTCAATTATTACATAAATGCTAAAGCATATTCCAACCATATAAGCTGGCCAAACTTTTCCTCCTTACTCCCAAGCTTATCAAATTTAAATTTTAAAACTTCCTCTCCAAGACCAGGAAAAGACACTAAAGAAACAACTTACCAACTGCAAATTATTTTTAGAGGTGTTTGCAGCATACGCATTATCAAATATAGTTCCTGTTAAAAAAAAAAAAACATAAAACACCATGTTGTACATATTCCAATGTTTCTATATGTGGCTGAAACCAGAAACAGCATTTGTGAAATACTATTCTTTTAAGAAAAGCACACTACATTAATAATGAATAACAGTTGGGCCTGAAGAGGTTTTAGGATTTCCAAACAAGCAGATTCCATGCTTTTCTCATAAATCAATAAGGAATATACACCTCTTTCATTACTCAGAAGAGATTTTAAAATTTATATCATGATGGTATCTTTGCCATTTGTTTTCATTCTGACCTAATTTCTGACAGTCTTGAATGAATGTCCATGCTTATGTCCTTTAACCATCTTGCAAGGTAGCCAAGCCAACTGGCTCTCCAACCAGCCAGTAAATCACTCAAGGACTCTGTGTTCTATTACCAACTCTGTGTATCTAATATCAAATGCCATGGATTTCGTGTACTTTTATCAGTCTCTTCATTGCTTTCTGTTTGGCTCCAGACACCTGTAAAACTGTAAAATGGAGCTCTATATATAACAAAGGTTTTTAAGGTGCCCTGAAAGTCCAGAAAGGGACAAGTCATGGCCGTGTGGATTAATGACTGTTCACATGTTTCTGCTGGTGCTCTGAAACTTACTGACAGCTCTGCTACTTACTGTGTAACCCTGGGTGAGTCACTTAACTTCTCTGTGCCTCAGCCACCTTTAATATAAAATAGAATTACTGAGAGGGTTAAATATGATTAGGTATTTAAAGGGCTTAGCAAAGTTCTTGGCATCCAGTAGACTCCATAAATATTAATAATATTTACTATTCATCCATTTTGGATGCTCTCACTGGCATGCCCTGGATATGGGTAAAATGTTTTCATTCAGCCTGACTGTATTTAATGCCTTGATTCTTGAAGGAAACAACAGCGTCAGACCCAATAGTCAAATTTTCTAAGATTCTGGTCAGACATCTCTAGGGCATATGTCATTATGTGGAAGCAGCCACAGAGTAGCACACAGCAGAGGTTTTGCACACTAAATCTTGTAAAGCAGAAGGTATGATTCACACACGCCCAGCAGCAGGAATTCAGGGAAGCACTCGCTCTTGTCTCCTGACTGAAGACAGCTGTATCTTCCATCTAGAGCATCATACATGACAGATGACAGGGGC
The DNA here is from genome assembly GCA_007570785.1 of Antilocapra americana. Taxonomy (NCBI): domain Eukaryota; kingdom Metazoa; phylum Chordata; class Mammalia; order Artiodactyla; family Antilocapridae; genus Antilocapra; species Antilocapra americana. The sequence goes on from ML663565.1 coordinate 15,593,696, forward strand.
ATGGCTGCACACGCCCACGGGCACACCCGGCTTTTACCAATGCCAAAATGATTTTGCAAGACAGAAAAGCAAATAGTAGCCCATGGGAAGTTCAAGATTTTATTTGTTTGCTTTGATAATTTGAAAGGACTTCTCTATTTCATTATCCTAAAAGTATTGTTCAAACACATAAGAAATGAAATCACCCATTTTTTCCTCTGGCCTTCATTTTTACAAAAAAGATAATCAAATACGTGCTATTGCAGAACAAGCATAAATAAGCCTTATTTTGTGACTTAGGGTTACAACTCACAGAGCTTTACTTTTTCGTGAATATGAAGAAAGTTGCTATGGATTTTGCTCTCATCTCCACTTTGCCTTTGACTGTGCGTGTGTGTGCTCGGTGGCTCAGTCATGTCCGACTCATGTCCCATGGACTATAGCCCACCAAGCTCCTCTGTCTGTGGAATTCTCCTCGGAAATTTCCAGTATTCCAGGCAAGAATACTGGAGCGGATTGCTACCTTGTTCTCCAAGGGATCTTCCCGACCCAGGGATCGAACCCGCCTCTCCTGGTTCTCCTGCACTGGCCAGTGGGTACCACTAGCACTACCTGGGAAGCCCTTTCCTTTGATTAGGTCTTTGTAATTATTACAATAAGAAAGAGATCTTATGTCTTTCTCACACACAAGGAATGTATAGACACTACTCCACTTGATTTATCCTTATTTACTCATACTGTGTACAACATATCCATAAACGAAGTTTAGAAACTATAAAATGAAAGGACTACTCCTGGGAAGCAGCACGAAACACATAAGAGCTCAGATTCTGGTGACAGGCAGATGTGGGCTTGTGGGCAAGAAACTTGACCTCTCTAAGCTTCAGTTTCCTCATCTGTAAAGTGAGAACAGTAAGAGTATCTCTATCTCATAAAGCTGGTCATACCAGAATAGTGCCTGGTGCAAAATGTGGTTCAGTAAATAGTTTTTGAAGAAACAGAAGGAGCTGAAGAAGTATAAAAAGGATGGAAAGGAGGAGGAGTGAGTAGCTGTGACTCTCCCTGAGTTATACGAATAGAGGTTACAACGCAGGACCTGGGCCAGGATACTACCTCTAAAATAGCACAACTTGATCTTTCTTATTGTGTAAATTTTCCATATACAATAAAATGGAGGGAAAAGTGTAAACAACCCCACAAACATATGACCAAGATTCAACAAGGATTACATCCTACCATTCTGATTTCTTCTGTTTGGCTAAACAAATGTCCTTTCGACAGAGTATTTTAAAAGAAAATCTCAGGCATCATATCAATTCAATAGCAAGTGCTTCTAGTAGGTAAGGGCTTTTAAAAAATAATCACAATACCACTATCAAAATCAATAAAATTATCAATCATTTCTTAGTAAAATGTAATAACCAGAAAATGTTTTATTTTCTCCTATTGTTTAAATAAGAAAGGCATTATTTAAACAGATCAAGTTCCCAACAGGGATCATACACTGCATTTGTTTTTTGGTTTCTTAAGCCTTTTTCAATTAAAACAAACAGTTCTCCCTCCCTAATTTTTCCCCATAATATTTATTTACTGAAGACATTGAGTCATTTGTTTTGTAGAACTTCTCACATTTAGGTCTTGACATACTCTCCATGGTGTTTAACATGCTCCTCTGTCTCCTATATTTCTCGTGAACTAGTACTTAGATATGGCAGCTTGATGAGATTCTGGTTCAAATTTGAAGGGACAGGGTGTGGGCAAGAGTAATTCCAGGAAGAGTATAAGGGCTTGGTGTTCCACTTGTAGTGATGTTGAGATTGACTGGTGAGTTCAAGTGTTATCAGGATAATTCTCAGTTATAAAGCTCCAATTTCACCCAGTGATTTTAGCATCCATTAATGACTGCCAATGTTGCCTCACTCCATTATTTCATTGGATGTTGTGAAATAGTGGTTTTCTATTTCTAACATCCTCTACATTTATTAGCTGTAATTCTCTATGAGGATTTACCTTGAAGTACACACACACACATATACATAAACACATTTATATTTTCTTTCCTATGTCATGTTGCAAGTAGGATACTATATAAACCATTTTTCTGCTTTATTTTTCATCACTTAACAATAAATCTTGAAGATTACTTCATAGCAAGAAATAGAAATCTTTCTCATTCCTTCTTAGATTCATATTACTCCTCTTTATGATTATACCATTTGGTTATTCAACCAGTCCTCTTTTAAAAATGGATATGTGGACGGTTACTGTCTTCAGCTATCACAAGCAATGTTATAATAAATAAACTTGTGCATGTATCATTTTTTATTTTTGCCACAATATTTAAATGAACTTCTCAGTCTTAAGTTAAACATTCCATCTTAAAAACCATATGTTTAATATTATTTCTATCAGATCATATCAGGAGTAGTGTAAATGTTTGGTTGTTCCACTTATACTTTAATACATCATAATTAATTAACTTAAGGAGCTGAAATCTAGATTCTTATTAATGGGGACAAGAATGTGGGGGGGTGGCAGTTAAAGTGTGATCCAGTACATACCTTCATCACAATCAGTCTCCAGGAGTGTGTGATGAAAGTGTCATTTCTAAGCCCAAGCCCAGACCATCTGAACCATCAAGAGTGAGATTCCCACATCTAATGGGGAAAGCACTGTACTTGGAACTAGAAGACAAGTTACTGAGTTCAGTCTGAGTTCAGTCACAAGCCAACCTGATCAGATCTGGCCTCTTCAGGAAAGATTCTTTGTATATGTTTTGGAGATAATAAACATCTCCCTTACAACTTCACAGGATTGCTGTGAAGTTAAAATTCAATTATGTATAAGACAGAAGTCTAGAAAGTAAAGTAAATGTAAGTTTAGATGTAGCAATAAAAAGGACTTCTGCTCAAGCAATATTTCCATCTTCTCCAGTAACAAATATCCTACTCCAACATTCCGGGTTAAAGATAAAAGAACCTAGCCGATCAGCATCCAAAAGGCTTTTTTTTTTTTTAAATAGAATACACGCTGCTCTTCAGGAATACCCACCTCTGTCTAGGACACCACATGGCAGTCATAACAAGGACCTGGTCTAACACAGAGATGAAAAACAGCTCAAGGCCACTGAGTCTGCCTTTGATTAATTTTATACAAAGGTGGAAAACGCTTGATGCTTCAGAAATCATTGCCAGTAATGAGACACAGAAAGAAAGAAAAGCCCAAGCCACTATCAATGTCCTAAAGAAGAATGTGTTCTGCTATAATCTGGTGCACAGTGTGCCCTCAGTCTGGCTCTGTAAAGCCAATAAATCCAGACAGCTTCAGAGTCTGTTTGTTTTTTAAATGACAGGCAAAACCACTATAATTTTTGTCATCTCTCAGTGGCAGTTTTTTCTTAAGGATCCAGAACAGTTCCTGCCACTGATGATTGTGAAAGTCATTCCTCCAATCCAGGCAGAAATACAAGGCAGGGATAAACAATACACAAGGGTAAATAAGAAAGCTTTCAGTAGCGGGGGGTAATGAATGGATAGGAAGAAGGATGGACACTTCCCATGTCTTTTTGTTGTTGTTCAGTCACTCAGCTGTCTCCCCCTCTTTGTGACCCCATGGACCGCAGCACATCAGGCCTCTCTGTCCTTTACCATCTCCCGAAGTTTGCTCAAATTCATGTCCATTGAGCTGATAATGCCATATAACCATCACATCCTCTGCTGCCCCCTTCTCCTCCTGCCCTCAATCTCTCCCAGCACTGAGGTCTTTTCCAGTAAGTTGGCTCTTCACATCAGGTGGCCAAAGTACTGGAGCTTCAGCTTCAGTATAAGCCCTTCCAACAAATACTCAGGGTTGATTCCCTTTAAGGTTGAGTGGTTTGATCTCCTTGCTGTCCAAGGGACTCTCAAGAATCCTTTTCTATGTCGACTCTGGGGAAAACATCTTTAGTCAACATTTATTGAGAATGCAGAGAAATTTAAAACCCCTGATGTAAGATGAGAGGCTTTAAGTGGTCTTTCAACTGTTAGATCTGAGTAAAGCATTAAACATCCATTTTCAGAATCTATGTTAGGAATTAGGGATTTATTTTTTGTGTGTGGATAATTAAATTCAAACTGCCTTTCATCTGAATCAAGAATCTACTATTCACAGATGGCCAGGTGACTCTGGACTAGGGCCTCTGAAGTCAGAGCCTTTATTTCCCATGAGCTATGGGCTCAGAACAGGCACGGACAGAAAAAGTGCCCCTTTCTAATGAACGCTGATCTTCCAAACACACATTTAGGTTCGGAGCAAGCAGTGCAATCAAATGGTTTCTTTTCACAATTGTACATCAATACCACTGTGTTTTGGTGAGGCGAAGGTAGATATTCAGAAAAGGTACAAGCAGGGGAGTTATTCCCATCTCTCCTAAGAAAGGGTTCATGAAAGACAAAGGATTTTGGAAGGCTCTGGACACTCTGTAAGGGAGGCCAGGTGACAGGGAGGATCAGGCTGGCCCAGAGAATGAGATGCAGGTGGAAGATGACGTCCAGGCTCCAGGGGTGGGCTGATGATCTGCTGATAGATGGGAGGGACAGGCAGAAGATGGGGGGGGGGGGCGAGGAAAAGGAAGACTGAATGAGAATCAAAAGTTCTAGAATACTGAAGCAGTTCAGGGATGAATCTTAAACCATGAGTGAGCCTGCTGGCCTTTATTCAAAATAATATTTTAAAATGTATTGAGGGTCTAATTATGTGCTTTTGGCTTTAACGTAGATTAAATCGACAATCCTATGATGGCCGTACTGTTTTCATCTCCAATTTTCAGGTGAGGGGGTGAGGCACGGAGGTAACTTATTCCAGGTAACACAGCTAGCCAGGAGCAAAAGTCGGGGTTCCCACCCTAGCATTCTGACTCCAGAGACCATGACCTCAACCAGCCCTCAAGGCTGCCTCTTTAGAAGAAAAGACGGAGAGTCATTGCAGGATATACTGGGGAGAATGGCACAGTTGGCCCGGCGGAAAGATGAATTCTTCCATAATGTTCAGACTTGTCTGAGAAGAAATGGGAGACACAAAGGCTGAGCTGTGATCATCGCAGTGGGGATGGCCTAATAATAACCAAAGGGTTAAACAAGGCCGGACATCTGGTGACATCATGGAAGACGCCAACAATTTTAGTCTCCTTTGAAAAGTGTTATTTCAAGGACTCACCCTCATCTGTGTTTTGGGTGAGGAAACAGCCTGTGAGGGAGGACAGGGATGACCGACAGAGAAAATAAGAGAGCAACAGTGTGGCACAATCCAGCGAGGCCGCATGGTGTAAAGGAAGGAACGCAAAATCTGGAATCAGAGACACCTGGGCTGAACCCTGGCACGTCCCATTTATTTCTGTATGACCATGTGCTGGGTATAGCTCTGGGTCTTTGTTTCCACACCAGTAAACTAAGATATTTTTCAAACTGAAAGCAGTATACATGATGAAATACAGAATATAAGGAAACACACTAGCACAGTGCTTGGTATGTGTGAGGTGTTCCAAAAATAGTGAGACTCAGAAAAGAAAACAAAGACGGAAAACTACACTGTGCTGTGTGTGTTAGAACAGGGGGATGGGCAGGAAAGGGAGGCGACTGCAACGACGCCACAAGCGCCGTGAACCAGCGCCTGGTCGCCACGTGCACAGTAGGACGCTGATGTCTGTGTCAGTCTGTCCTGTTCTAGAACCGTCTGCCTGTACACAGTGAGAAAGAGTTGGCCTGTTTGTTCATTCCTCCCTTTGCTCATTCAACCAACATTCGCCACAGCCACCGAGGCTGGCTAGAGGCCTGCACAGCAGAGGAGACGAGGGGGCGCGGGCCATCATCATGTCACGGCCCCAGGGAAGTCAGGTGATCATCAGACTGGTAGCTACATGCAGCCATCAGCATCAGAGTGCAGTACAGTGTGACTGAGACACAGTCCATAACCGCCCTCAAGGAGCCTACAGTCTACCAGGAGAGAGACACACGAGTCCATTTTGACAGTACAGTATGGTTACTGCTCTGAAGCACTTTGGAACAGGGAGGGGAAAGTCACAAGAATCCCATAAAATATGTTATAACTGTCCACATCAACAGAGTCAAAATCCCACAATTCTCATGATCAGGCAAGACTAGAGATAGTTACTCCAACATCACTCTTGATGCAAATCTATTCAACAACAGTTGTATTTTATAAGTCCCTTTTCATTTTTTATTGTTAAGGACCAAGTGTACACTGAATACTACAAACCTATTCTCTGTTATATTCTTCAAATGGCGATGCTGCCAAGGAATTCACCCAGTCTGGCCTTGAATACCAGTTATAACTTCTGGCAATGTTTTGTTTCAACAACAAAATACAATCTGGTTAATCCCATTACTTTAGGCAATTAATTCATTACTGTGGGGGAAATGAGCTATTTTCAAAGAATCATTACTTGTTTTGAAAAAATGAATACTGACTGCAACTCTCTGTTCTGACAAAAATCTCAATGAGTGTTGCTTCCAACTACTTACAGGGTGATGCTGTTAATTAATTCCATTTCATTTCAAATGTCTGCAAAGTTTTAGTCTCAACACAGTCCTATTACATGCAAATAGGGTCCTAACCAAAATTTGATTTCCCTCCTTTGATGATCAATAAAAACAAAACCGACTCAGGGGAGTGCTGTTGAAGAGCAGGCAGTGGTGATCTCATTGCAGTCAACTGAAGGGTCCCTAAAACATGTCTATTGCCCAGCCACCTGTCCCCTTTAAATAACCAAGGCAGCAATTACTCCTCAGAACTTGAGCCTGCTCATGCTTTTCTTGGATAATAACAGTACCATAAAAATAGTCTTTGATTTCTAAGATTTTAACAGCATCCAAGGGCTATCCTGTTTTTCACTAAGTATGAAACAAACACATCTGTCATCATGAAATCTTAGTGTGAGAAGCTCATCTTCTTTAACATCTCATCCAATGAATTAATCTCCACTTTATATGTCACTAACAAATATAATCTCTGCTTCCCCTCCAAATTATTAGAAAGCCCTTCATTATAATGATGTCAAATCTCTCAAACTGTAACTTCAATTACTGCTCCTACTTTAAGCCATCAGATATTAGCCACGCCATATCTAATTGTTCCTCAAACCTCAAATGGTAAAAAGCATAAGTAGGAATTAAAGCCCCAAAAGTAAGAGTATGCCTAACTCCTTTAAAGGACTTCAAGTTACCAAGCCAAGGTAAACTATATTCTAGGATACTGAATGCACTGATAGGTATAAAGACGTGGAATACTCTGAACAATCAAAGAGGATGCAAACAACCCAGCCCAGATTTTTTAAATGATGAAAGAGTTTGATTCCCTAAATCACAGATCTGTGAACTTGATGTCTATCCCTGGCAAAGTTTAAGAATAAATTGTGATACAGATCAGCATTTCCCGAACTGCGCTTCGTAAGATGACACCTATTTATATTCCAACATCTACAGAATTCTTCAGAAAATAGCTTGAGGAATGCTGACACAGATAATTCATAAGCATTCAGAAGGCAACAAATACTAGAAACCACAAGGGTGTTAGCAAGAACAATTCGGGCTAAAAAACTTCGTTTCCTTTTTTTTACAGAGTTGCTATATAAAGAGACATGAGAAATGCCATAAATTTGGCATTTTGAGTTCACTAAAGCCTGTCTGGGAAGCCCTGAAGCTTAGCAGTAAAGAATATGCCTGGATGCAAGAGACGCGTGCAGGAGACTAGGGTTCTATTCCTGGGTCAGGAAGATCCCTTGGAGAAGCAAATGGCAACTCAGAGGATGAGATGGTTAGATAGCATCACCGACTCAACGGACATAAATTTGAGCAAACCCCGGGGAGACGGTGGAGAACAGAGGAGGCTGGCATGCTTCAGTCCATGGGGTGGCAAAGAGTAGGACAGGACTTGGTGACTGAACAGCAATAACAAAGCCTATTTATCTAAAGTCAATAATTTTGTGTAAAGGAGTTCAAAGAAATATGAATCTACTCAGTTGAGCCTAGATTAACTCAACTTGTTTATAAGCCATATGGGATTCTCTATCAAAAGACAGGGTTATCAGTTATATAATTAAGAAAAAAAGAGAGTTGGGGGATGTCTAATTTGGGATGCTTTGTGAACCTTTGCTGCACTAAGGATCCTTGCTTTCATTTACAACTGTTTACTTGCAGAACAAAATCTCAAGTGTCCTGAGGATCACCATCTGACTCTTTGCTTGAGGTAGTCTAAGGTGAACCTTTAAAAAGGAAATTAGGACAATCTTTGTTTTTCATCATTTTGATATTCCATTTTTCTTGTTTCCCCTATGATTACACACTACAGATTTTCAATAACATCTCTTGGATTTTTTGTCCATTTATGTGTCTCAGAACATAAGCTGAAAGACACAATCTGATTTAAAACAGCTAGGGGCTGAAAGGCATGGGCAGCAGGGTATACAGGCAAGAGTCAGGCCTGGATCTGAATCTCAGCCCATCACTTCCTGGATGTATATAACTTCAGCCTGTTACTAAATCTTCCTGAGCCTTGGCTTCTCACCTGTAACATGGGTTTGGTGACAATAATCTCTACTATGCAAAAACTGCCATAAGGATGGGACTAAACATTTGTTTAGTCTAAGCAAATGACTAAACAGTTTTGGGGGGGGGGAAACAAAACTGAATTATATTTCCTAATACTTGGTCCTTAGTAGATCTCAATAAATTACAGTTGCAGCTATTATTATCATCACTGATCCTCTGTGCTTCAATTTATTCTTAACCGTGTTTATGCTACACATTCCAGTCTGCAGATCACTCTCTTTGATAGAGGAAGAGAGAAGCCAAGCAGTTGAGTAGGTCTGCTTTTCGTCATGTTAACATTATTTCATCTGCCCCAAGCAATAAGCTTAGCCTTTACTTGTTCTTCTTATTTGGAACATAGCTTTAAGGAGACCTTTTCTGTTGTCTTCAGCATTCTCTCCAACCTCAGCTCAGTCTGAACTTGAGCTCTGCAGGTATTTTCTTACTGGTTTTATGCCACTCTTCTGCATTTGTCCTTGAGCCTGTGCTTGTCCTTCAATCTTCTGAACATGTTCTCTTAATATCCCAGTTCATCAAAAGCGTCATTGTTCTTAAAATGATTCCATCTCTTTTTTCTCATTCCCATAACTTGTAATGTTTGCTGTCAAATTTTTTCTTCCTTTCTGCCTTTTTTTTTTTTTTTTGTATCGTTTTCACTTTTCAAGTCTCTGGAGACTGAAAAACTTCTATCCTTTCTCTAAAGGTGTATTTTCCTAAAGTCACTGTTACTATATGGCTATACCCCACTTTATGTTCTTTTTAAGTTACAAAATAATACTGTTACGGTTACTTGCTTCCCAAGATTTTAGTCAATTCTATTTCAATAAACAGTTTTTCTCATTAGTCAGAACCAAGTTCAGAGTAGTATCTCTATCACATTGCTTCCTCAATCTGTGGTTTAAAAAAAGAAAATGAAAAAAAGAGTTTTGCTTTCTATGAAATATCTATCAGACACTGAGAAAGTTAATGTCCTCATCAATGACTTTATCTTGGCCGGTGGCAATTTTGACATTTAGCTGAATCTAAATATGTGCCATGAAATTAAAATAAATATGTGCTTTCTCCTTAGAAGAAAAGCTACGACCAACCCAGACAGCATATTAAAAAGCAGAGACACTACTTTGCCGACAAGGTCTGTCTAGTCAAAGCTATGGTTTCCAACTAAAAGCAAGGTGAAAAGGCAGCCTTCAGAATGGGAGAAAATAACAGCAAATGAAGCAACGGACAAACAATTAATCTCAAAAATATACAAGCAACTCCTGCAGCTCCATTCCAGAAAACCAAATGACCCAATCAAAAAGTGGGTCAAAGAACTAAACAGACATTTCTCTAAAGAAGACATACAAATGGCTAACAAACACATGAAAAGATGCTCAACATCACTCATGATCAGAGAAATGCAAATCAAAACCACAATGAGATACCACTTTACACCAGTCAGAATGGCTGCCATCCAAAAGTCTACAAGGAATAAATGCTGGAGTGGATGTGGAGAAAAGGAAACCCTCTCACACTGTTGGTGGGAATGCAAACTAGTACAGCCACTATAGAGAACAGTGTGGAGATTCCTTACAAAACTGGAAATAGAACTGCCATATGACCCAGCAATCCCACTGCTGGGCATACACACCGAGGAAACCAGAATTGAAAGAGACATGTGTACCCCAGTGTTCATCACTGCACTGTTTACAATAGCCAGGACATGGAAGCAACCTAGATGTCCATCAGCAGACTAATGGATAAGAAAGCTGTGGTACATATACACAATGGAATATTACTCAGCCATTAAAAAGAATACATTTGAATCAGTTCTACTGAGGTGGACAAAACTGAAGCCTATTATACAAAGTGAAGTAAGGCAGAAGGAAAAACAATAATACAGTATACTAATGCATATATATGGAATTTAGAAAGATGGTAATGATAACCCTGTATGCGAGACAGCAAAAGAGATGCAGATGTATAGAACAGTCTTTCGGACTCTATGGGAGAGGGCAAGGGTGGGATGAAATAGGAGAACGGCATTGAAACATGTAAATTATCACATGTGAAATGAATCGCCAGCCCAGGTTTGATGCATGATACAGGGTGCTCAGGGCTGGTGCACCAGGATGCCAGCCCTGAGGGAGGTGGAAGGGGGGTTCTTAAAAGGGAACACATGTATACCCATGGTGGATTCATGTCAATGTATGGCAAAAACAACACGATAATGTAAAGAAAATAATAAATAAATAAATAAAAGAGAGAGGAAAAAAAAAAACCTATGGTTTCCAGTAGTCATGTATGGATGTGAGAGTTGGACTATAAAGAAAGCTAAGTATTGAAGAATTGATGCTTTTGAACTGTGGTGTTGGAGAAGACTCTTGGGAGTCCCTTGGACTGCAAGGAGATCAAACCAGTCAATTCTACAGGAAATCAGTTCTGAATATACATTGGAAGGACTGTTGCTAAAGCTGAAATTCCAATACTTTGGCCCCCTGATGTGAACAACTGACTCATTGGAAAAGACCCTGATGCTGGGAAAGATTGAAGGCAGGAGGAGAAGGGGATGACAGAGGATGAGATGGTTGGATGGCATCACTGACTCGATGGACATGAATCTGAGCAAGCTCCAGGAGTTGGTGATGGACAGGGAAGCCTGGCGTTCTGCAGTCCATGGGGTGGCAGAGTCAGACATGAATGAGCAACTGAACTGAACTGAAATACATACAATATCATCAACCAGTAAAGTAAGACTCTTACTCACTTGTCTACACCAACCTATAATAGCTGTTCAGGCATAATTAAAATGGTTTGGCTCTGCTACCAAGAGAACAAGCTGGGCTTTGAAATTAAGTCATGACATCTCACAGTCACAGTTTTTAACTGGGCTGGCAATGGATGAAAGTTTATACCCCCAACTCAGTAAGTGGTGGAAACACCCGGCACCTACACTTGTTTCATTTTTCATTAATTTTTAAAATTAAGACACAATCAACATATGATCTCTCACATTCTTGAGTCCTCCTGTGAATTCACTGCTACTTCCAGAATTCTAACACAAGAACACAAAAAGGTAAACTAATACAAGCCATAACTTGTTTTATATTATCCTTAATATAACTTACTAAGATTATCCTTAAAACATTAAGGGAAATGAACCAAAAAGCAAAACAAGCCAAAACCAAACAAAAATCTTATGTGGTTATGCACAGTGGTTAGGATTTGGTTAATAGCCAGAAATAAACAGAAATTTTAATTATCTCACAATTTAATCTGTTGGAAGTTTATTCTTCATGTATTGTATGAGAGGGAATTCCATGAGAGAAGATTTGCATTTCTATAATCAGCTAAACATACAGAAGTTTCCCAAAGGCCTAGATAGTAACGTATTCAAACTAAAATCTCTAAGTCTAACAAGTGTAACTGAGCTTAGTTACTCCCTAGTTAACTACAGATCTTAGACTAAGAATAGCAATAAATATAAAAATATCCACCAGTTGTTATGCATCTGCCAGAACTGCTCCCTTCCTCTCCCTCACACTGAATCATCAGCCAAATTTTCTCTCAATACCAAAGGTTCTTTAGCAAGTCAAATAAAATGGGAGGGAAATTTACTTCTTGGGAAGGTTTAAAAGAGGATGAGATGCCTGTTTACACCCTAATCAACTACCAAGACTAAGAGTTTAATATTCATCATATATACTTACATGAAGTTTTTGGAGAATAAAGCATAGTGAGGGGAGTGAATCAAACACAGTGGCAAAGAAAAAGACTTCAACCTGACACAGTCATTTTGCCATCAGGATGTATACTGATCCAAACATGTGTGGTCTTGGGCTTCTGAAAGCAAACTGTTGGTAAACCAGTCAAAGCCACCTAAAGACAATTAACCTTCAAAACCTAAAAGCTACTTCAGCTCTTTTTGAAGCCAAAAGCCTCAGACCTAAAAGTAATGAAGGAGGTTTCAGATGTTACAGTTCCACCTAATCTGTGCTACAAAATCACCCTAATAGGGAATGAGGAGAGGTAGAGGGCATGTTCAAGCCATTACCAAAAAAACAAAAACAGGCTTTTTCAGAAAAGTGGGTTGATTTTCCTTTAACTCTCACTGTTTATTGAAAAATTAACCCCTTTCCCTTGAGTGAAATTTTACCAATCAGCACAACTCAGAGGCCAACTGAAATCATAGTTTCCTTTTAAACCTCCTCAGCATGATATTTACTAGCAAACACATTCCAGAACAGTCAGTTCCACTGTGTCAGTTCAGCTGCTCAGTCATGTCCGACTCTTTGCAAGTACGACTCGCTTTACTGTGCAGGAAAAGCTTAATTGCTGAATTCAAAGCTGACCACTTGCTCTTATTCACAAGCGAGGGCCTCACTGTCCTTTGTGACCTTAGGTCTTCCTCCCCTTCTCCTTGACTCAGCAGCTGAGCTCAGCTTCCTCTCTCTGACCTTCCTTTTCCAAATGTTGGAGCACAGCAGGCATTTCTAGGTCAGCAAAAGAAGCTATTGCCGCCTTCCAGGAGAACAGTATCTTCTGTGTATTCGAAGGCCTGAACAAGAACAAGGAGTCAGTAATTCAGCGTATTAGCCCCCATTTTCTCCCTGCCCAGGGCATGCAGTAACTGCCTCTTGTCTCCATGCTGCCAGCCGGGAGAAAATCCACCATCCACCTCTGCAGCTGCCTATCAGCAGCTGCTTGAACACTCTGTCTGCCGCCCAGAGGGATGCCTTCACCATCCGAATGCCCTGCCACGTGACTCTAACAGGGTCTTCTTGTCTGTCCCACAGGCCCATGCTAATGGCCACGTCTTTATCCTTCCCATTCCATTCTATGCATTCTGCTAATTGACATATAATTCACATACCATAAAACTCACCCATTTAGAGTGTGCAATTCAATGGTTTTTAGCATACTCACAGACTTGTATAACCATAACCACAATCTAATTTTAGAACATTTTCATCACCCGCAAAAGAAACTCTGTACCTATTAGCAGTCAATTCTCAAACCCCTATTCCCGCCTACCCCACCAACCAGCCCTAAGCAACCAGTAATACACTTTCTATATCTATGGATTTGCCTACTCTGGACATTGAACATAAATATGTGTGATATCTGTGGCTGGCTTCTTTGACTTAGTATGATGCTTTTAAGGTGCATTCATATTATAGCATGTATTTATACTTCATTCCTTTTATTGCTGAATAGTATTCCGTTGTATGTATATACCACATTCTGTTAGTTCATTCAGCAGTTGATGGACATTTGGGTTGTTTTTCCACTTTTTGGCTGTTATGAACACTGCTGCTATGTCCAAGTTTTTGTGTGAACATATGTTTTCATTTCTCTTGGCCACCACTTATTTTTAGCAGGCTCTCTCCTCTCTGCCTCTTCTTCTCTGGCCCTAAGTCCAGGATCCTCTTTAAAAAGAAAAATACAGAAAAAGAATTCACATACACTGTGCACAGAATGAAAAATAATTACAGCCTTTCTGGAGGGCAGTTCAGCAATACCTATCAAACTTTTTAAATACAGATACTCTTCGACCTAGGAACTCCTTTATAAATACCCTTTAGATAACTCCTGTACAAGTCTGCAGACAGCTATAAGGAGGTTCTCTGCAGCAGAGTGTATGGTAAATAGCTAAGGATTAAGGAAACAAGCTTAAAGATTATTCAGTAAGAATCATGTAGAAGCACCACAGAGATTATTTTGCTGATTACAAAAATAAGGTAGAACTATATAGTAGTAAGAAAATCTATTAATTAGCTTTTAATTCATATGTTAATTACAGAAAGCAATTTACAGAAAATGCATTAAATAAAAAATGATATACGTGTGTGCTTGTATGTCCAAATAAAATGTCTAGAAGGATTTTTTTTTAAATGAAGATTAAAGGTTTGGAAACAGAGAGACAGTTGTTTTCAGTCGCTCAGTCAGGTCCGACTCTTTGAGACCCCATGGACTGCAGCATGCTAGGCTTCCCTGTCCTTCACCATTGTACTGTATATGAATGCTTTTAAATTTTAAAACGTGTATTTTAAAATAATATGAATCCTCCTGATACTCTGCTGTGAAAAGGTTATAAGAGGATGTGAGCAAATATTTGCTAATGAGACGAAAGACACACCAAAGAGGAGCTGGAGGTACTGAAGACAAACACTTCCTACTTCCTAGCTGATCTGGGCAACCGATTCTAACCTCCAGAATGGAAAGCTTCATGGGATTCTTACTCCTACCCGCATTAGCAAAGAGGCAGGATGAAGCTATGGAAGGACAGACTTCAGACAAGCTTGAGTGCTCAGCCAGCCTCTGCCACTTTCTGTGAAACTTTCATTCAACCTTTCCTCATCAGAATTCTCCTTGCCAGATTATGGAACAGCCCATGCTCTTTCAATTATTATGACTTAACAGCTAAAAGTGAGATGCCAACTCCCAAGCATTTCCAACCTTTACAAATCTAGTTTCCAAATAGTACCTCTCAGAGAAGTACCTCTGAAAATCAACCTCCTGATCTAAATCTATGTACATTTCATGGATCATATACAGTGTCTGTGTGCCCCTTCCCTTTATACTGATCCATAGTTTTCTGGAATATCATCCTTCTAATCCTTGCCTCTACAAATTCTTTTAAGGGTATGTACCTAACCAAAAATTATGCAAAGCCCGCTGGACCTAAAAGGATGGTGTCAAGAACTTGCTGGCTCACAATAAAATATTTGTTGATAATGATTCACCTATATTCAAGGGTTGTCGTATATAATTATTTACTGGCAACACTGCAACAAAATGATGTGGTAAATGTGAGTGCTAAATGCTTATTCAACACAGGAAACTTGATCACAGCTTTGGTTTTTTGTCTGTTTGGTTTTCTCACCCCTTTTTTCTCAATGCACAGCCACAACCAGGTAAGTTGTTGTTACTGTTGTTCAGTAGCTGAGTTGTGTCAGACTCTTTGCAACCCCATAGACTGCAACACACCAGGCTTTCCTGTCCTTCTCCTGGAGTTTGCTCAAACTCATGTTCATTCAGTCAGTGATGCCATCCAACCATCTCATTCTCTGTCACCTCCTTTCTCTTTCTGCCTTAAGTCTTTCCCAGCATCAGGGTCTCTTCCAACGAGTCCGCTCTTGGCATCAGGTGACCAAAGTATTAGAGTTTCAGCATCTGTCCTTCCAATGAATATTCAGGCCTGATTTCCTTTAGGATTGACTGGTTTGACCTCCTTGCTATCCAAGGGACTCTCAAGAGTCTTCTCCAGCACCACAGTTTGAAAGCATCAATTCTTCGGTGCTCAGACTTCTTTATGGTCCAACTCTCACATCCATACATGACTACTGGAAAAAAACATAGCTTTGACTGTATGGACATTTGCCAGCAAATGTCTCTGCTTTTTAGTACACTGTCTAGGTTTGTCATAGCTTTCCTTCCAAGAAGCAAGCATCTTTTAATTTCATGGCTGCAGTCACTGTCCACACCAATTATATAAATACACCAGTGTGTACATTTCAGAGCAGATCAAATTTTCAGTAAATTGGATTAAGATCCAGTTCCAAGACCTACTTCCTCCGTGAGGCTTGCCATACTCCCTCTCCTTCCAACTCCAGCAGCTGTCACTTTCACCTTATAGTACTGCTTCCACTGCACTCTCATCTTATATAATAATTATTGTTTAAATACTTGACACTTTCTTCAAGCTGTGGATGTTTTGGACTTAATCACCAGCTTGTATAATCCACATCACCATGTATAATTCATTATACATAGAAGAAGGCTAAAGAAAGGTTGCTTAAACACATGAGTGGGTGAATGAAGATTAATTTTCACTCTTGATGCAAATATGGAGTCTCTAGCCTCTGAGGGTATCTCTCCCACCATCCTAAAGTAACAAATTCCTCTTTCCAAACAAAATTGAAGTTTACCTACAATGACCAAACCAATGTGTTAAAACTCCTCATAGTCACATGCCAAAGAGCAAAGGAAACCCTATGGCAGAAAACAAAGAATGATGCTTCAAATAATTAAATGCAGAATAAACAGAAGCTTTTGGGAAAGCAAACTCAGGGTCTCGAGTCCTACCACTAATATCTGGAAGATCTTAATTAGGTCACTATGTTCCTCAGGCCCTTAGGTTTCTCTTCGGTAAAATAAAGAGAGTAAAACTTAATCACTTCCAAGGCCCCTTATTAGCTCTAACACTCTATAAGTCCATGGAGAGGAAAATGAACAGAGAATGCATTCATTCTCTCTTACATTTACTCAGCACATATTACTATATGCCTATAGTGGAGGACTATGTGCTCATCAAACAAACCTGTTTTGCCTTCCCCCTAGACACACATTTCCCAGGCTAACTTGGAAGCAGGTGCATCTATGGAAGTGCGTTCTGGCCAGCAGAAGATGAGCGGCACGACTGTGCATCATCTCCAGTCTGGCCAATAAAGCCTCCTGCACAATCCACATGCTCACACTCTTTCTTCACCTGCCAGCAAGAGATAAATAATCCAGTGAAGGGCTACACAGCCTTAGGGAATGGCACAACCACGGGCTAAAAGAAGTCTGGGTGGCTGAAGGTCTGTATGGGACAGAGCCTGCCCTCCCTCAGATGAAAATAATCTAAATAAACCACTAGAATTTGGGGGTTCTCTGATAAAGCAGATAGCTTACTCTGACTGTGTAGTACTTAATACACATTATCACCTTTAACCCTCCCAACAACCTGAGTGGTACACATTCCTATTTATGTTTTACTGAGGGGGACACTGAGTCTCAGAGAAGACAAATAATTTGCTCAAGGTCACATAGCTTCAAACTGACACAGACAAGATTTGAACCTATGAGTTTCTAACTCTAAAGTCCATCTTCTTTATTCTGTACCACATGGTCACTACCCGAGCCCCTCGACACCTAATTCTGAGGCACTGTAGCCTGTTGCTAACAGTTTCTGCAGGTGCTGCTCCTGCACTAGAGATGTTATAGTCCTCCTCACTTGGTGCTGAGATGTGTAAGGTATGGCAAGTAGGCCTTTCTAGAAGCCACAGGCAAAGAAAAGCTATAACCCAGCTTTTCAGCAGTCAAGTACAGTAGTTTCCCCTTATCTACACAGCCTATGTCCCAAGACCCTCAGTGTTTGCCTGAAACCATGGATAGTACTGAATGCATTTACTATGTTTTTTCCTCTACATACACACCTGTGTGTGTGTTAGGCGCTCGGTCATGTCTGCCTCTTTGCAACCCCACCAGACTGTAGCCCGCAGGGCTCCTCTGTCCATGGAATTCTCCAGGCAAGAATACTGGAGTGGGTAGCCATTTCCTTCTCCAGGGAATCTTCCTGACTCAGGGATCAAACCTAGGTCTCCTGCATTGCGGGCAGGTTCTTTACCATTTGAGCTACCAGGGAAGCCCATACATATCTATGATGGAGTTTAATTTATCAACTAGGTAGGAGAATAACAACAGTAACTAAAAATAGAGCAAATATACAATACATTGTAATGTAAGTTATGTGACTGTGGTCTCTCTCCTTAATCAACTTCTAAAACCCCGCTGGAAACATGACAGCGGTTTCTGATGACAGACTCAGCCTCTCCAGTAATCTATTTTTTAGTTCAAACCTATCCCTGAATCTGTGAGACCATCCCTTACTTGCAGTAAATGGCTTAGTGTCACTCGCTTAAGAGGATCCCTTGCTGTAGGCTTTATATAGACTCAGTGCTTTCTGGCATATGTTGCCATCAACTGGAATACATTTTCTGTTCATGTCTTCTACCCACACTTTAATGCCTTTTTCTTATCACTGAGCACTTATCACACTGTATCACTGTAGTTTGAGGTGCTACAGCAAAAGTAGCACAAAATTCTTTTTCCTTGTTCACAATTTCACAGATAGAAGATTCATTCTTACTGTGTATTTAGCCACCTCAGCATACAAGTCAAAACCTTTCACTTTTTCACTTTAAAAAGCACTTGACAGTTTCTCTCCCACATATCTGAATTGCTGGCATCACCACTCTTGTGCTTTGGGGCCATTAATAAGGGCTACCTGAATACAAGCACGGTGATACAAGTCAGTGGGTCTGATAACAGAGATGCCTGTTACATGACTAACAGCTGGGATGCACTGGACAGAAGCCCGAGTCACACCCCGGGTGGACAGGACAGAACGGCCCAAGATTTCATCAGACTACTCGGAACAGTGTACAACCTAAAACTTATGAACTGCTTATTTCTAGAATTTTCCATTTACTATTTTCAGACCACAGTTGACTACAGGTAACTAAAACCATGTAAAAGTGAAACTGCAGATAAGAGGGTACTACTGTATGGTCCCTAGAGAAAGAAATGGCAGCTCACTCCAGTATCCTTGCCTGGAAAATCCCGTGGACAGAGGAGCCTGGTGGGCTGCAGTTCATGGGGTCACAAAGAGTCGGGTACAGTTGAGCGACTAACACAACACACACACTGTATAGTCGTGGATCTGACTCAACTAGTCTGGGAACAGTACCAGATAAAACTCACACTAAGACCAAATAGTCAGAAATACCAATAATGTGCTCTGGGAAATAATCAGATGATGAGTATACCATTCAATTTACCTTTAAAAGAGTCAATCTGACATCATTAAGAGTGACATTTAAATGCTAATGGAAAAAAAAAAGCAGTGCTTCTGAGTCTCTAGGCAAGTATTTGCATGTTAATTAATTCTGAGAATAAGAAGACCAGCTTCCAAGGCTTCCAATATGAAGCATCAAGAGAAAACAGAGTTCCTTTGCAGAGGAAGATAAAAGGCTGTGGCAGAGATATAATTAAATTACCTGGTTTCAAGAGTTTTTAAAAGAAATAAGCTATCCTTTGCAATGCAAATTCATACTGCCTCTTCTGTGAAGAGTGCATTTTAATGAAAAGACCAAAACATAGATTTCCAACATCAATGCCCTTTTAATGCAATGCCCTCATCACAGATCAAAATGGCTTTTACCAGAAAGGTGGCTAATGAGCTCACCAAGGTGTCAATATTGGAGACAGAAGCCAAGTGCCCTAGAAGCCAGCACGCCACAAACACGTTCTGCATTGTCGCAAAGAACACCAGCTTGAATTTTTGAATAGCAAAACTATTTCTTTTTAAAGGCCCCCTGCAAAGTAGTACAAACTCAAAAACCACAGACTCAGAAAGATGTTAGGCTAAATATTTTATAATTAGGTTACCTCAAAAGATGATCATTTTAATAAAGTAAACATTCAACCTGCTACACATTTATGCCACACTTATTAGCATTATCACTTGTACTGTGTAACTTTTATTGTTTGCAATAATTTTTTTCACACATGATCTAAATCTTAGCCCTGTGAGACTAATATAAATTTGACCACTATATAGATGAGGAAATTAAGGCTCAGGGAGAATACATGGACTAACTAACCAAGATCACAGAGGTAAATAAAGGTGAGGTCAGGTCTGGAACCCAGACTTCTGGTTCTAATTTTAATGATTTTCCCACTCTATTATATTACCTTATTTCTATTTTATGTAGTTGCAGTTAGTCCCTGCTATGAAGCACATTATTATTATAATATTACTATGTATGCAAAGGACATAAATATTTGAGAAATAATCACAATTTAAACAAACTAAACAGGGCTCCTTTTTTGCTCCTTTGCAAAGGCCAACTCTAATAGCAAAAGTATGCTGGCTAGTTATTATACAGATTTAAATTTGAAAAATACACACAACAAAAGGTTTTTACCTGTAATACGTAAAGCAGCACTTACATATGAGTAAGAAAGAAATAAAAATACTGATAGGAAATAAGCAAACAGGCTATTCACACACACACACACACACACACACACAAAACTAACAAATGACCAATTGAAAACTTGCTCAATCTCACTAGTAATAAAAGTGCAAACTGGAAAGAACAATGGTATTTTTTTCTATCAAACTGAAAGATACCAAAAATCACTAATTCTCTAGTTTTCAAGAGTGGAATCAATCATAACTGTGGGTGAGAAGTTTGATGATACAGTTCGCAGGGGAAGAAAAGTGTACATGCTAGCTGGCCCCATACTTTCAATTTCAGGAGTTGATTCCAAGGAGATAGAAAAGGACTAAAAAATATATACAAGTAAATGTTCATGACCATAGTGTTTGAAACAATGAATAAAATAAAAAAGAACTTAAATTCATAACATAAAGGTATTAATTAAATACTAAGGGTTTAGACTGCATATCTAGTGCCCCAACTTTCAAGACTGACAATCAAGAGGCAAGCTCCCAAACACCTAACTCTAAAAGCCAATGGGGCTGTATCCACAGGACCACAAGACTAGAGAAAAGCAGCAGCTCTTAGCCAGGTGAGCACTTCCAAGGCTACTCCTCAGAGGGCCAGTGCAAAGGGAATGAGTAAAAATGCCCACCTCCCAGTCTTTACCTAGAAGATGTTTAAGTGCAACTTAAGCTACTGTCTGAGGGTCCGACTTCCAATTTAGCATGCATCTAGAGGCTGGCTACAATCCACACCTGAGCTTGGAGGAGCTGATGGGCACTTACTCCACTTTCTCCCCCTGACCTGATCCAAGGATAAAAACAAGTTACCAGCATCACTCTGGAAGAAGCTTGCACACATTTCTGGTGTCCCAGCTTTTGCAGCTGTCACCTGAGAGATGGGCTTCCAGATCACCTAGCTCTGATATGCAGCAGGGCTTGCATTCACGAGTCCCACAAAACGGTAGCAAACAAAGAATCAGTTCTTAAAAGGCATGTGTGAGCACTCACTGTTATTATACCATCAGGGCTCAACACAGAGGGAACAGGCAAAAATGACCATCTTCTAGTTTTCCCTGGGAGAGGTTTGACTGCACACTCTTTAAGCTGCTGCTTGAGGATCTGGCTTCTAATTAGCACGCATATAAGAGGTGACTATAATCCGACTACTGGGAGCCACTAAGACGGCAGTTGGATAATCTTTGAGAGATAACAAGCTCAGATAGAGTTGACTGATAAGGTTCAACTCCTACATAAAACCACACTGTCAAAAATGGAAGACGTAGCTGTTTACCTAATGCATAAGCCAACACAGAGAATAAGGCTAATGAAGAAACAGGAGACAATGTTTCAAACAAAAGAACAAGATAAACCTCCAGAAACCAATCTTAATAAAATAGAAATGAGTGATTTACCTTATAGAGAGTTCAAAATATTGATCATTAAGATGTTTACTGAGGTCAGAAGCTGCTGCTGCTGCTAAGTTGCTTCAGTCATGTCCGACTCTGTGCCACCCCACAGACAGCAGGCCACCAGGCTCCCCCATCCCTGGGATTCTCCAGGCAAGCACACTGGAGTGGGTTGCCATTTCCTTCTCCAATGCATGAAAGTGGAAAGTGAAAATTGAAAGTGAAATCACTCAGTCGTGTCCGACTCTTCAAGACCCCATGGATTGCAGCCTACCAGGCTCCTCCATCCATGGGATTCTCCAGGCAAGAGTACTGGAGTGGGGTGCCATTGCCTTCTGCAGAGGTCAGAAGAGCAATGCCTAAACGAAGTGAGAATTTCAACAAAGAGACAGGAAATATTAAAAAAGTAATGAACACAAATAATAGAGCTAAGGAATACAATAACTGAACTGAAAGATTCAGCAGAGGACCTCAACAACAGACTAAATCAAGTGGAAGAAAGGATCAGCAAGCTTGAATGCAGGGCAGTGGAATTCATCCAAAAAAGCAAAAAGAAGAGAGAATAAAAAAGAATAACAATAGCTTAAGGAACTTATGGGACAGCACCAAGCAGATCAATATTTGCATTTAAGCATCCTATAATAGACAAGAGAAAGAAAGAGAGAAGGGGGAGAAAATGTATTCAAAGAATTAATGGCTGAAAAATTCTCTAATCTGAATATATATATATCCAAATACAGAAAGTCCAAAAAGTACCAAACAAAGGTTAATCCATAGAGACCCACACAGCGATATATTGTAATTAAACTGTCAAAATAAAAGGCAAAGAGAAAATCTTAAAAGCAGCAAGAGAAAAACAATTTGTTACATACAAGAGAACTCCCATAAGACTCTCAGCAGATTTTTCAGCAGAAACTTTACAGGCAAGAAGGAAGTAGAATAATATATTCAAAGTGCTAAAAGAAAAAAGCTGCCAAGATCTACCCAGCAATGCTGTCACTCAGAATTAAAGAAGAGATACAGAGATAAACAAAAGCTGAAGGAGTTCATCATCACTAGACTAGCCTTACAAGAAATGTTAAAGAGAGCTATTCAAGCTGAAATAAAAAGATGCTAATTAGTAACAGGAAAACATCTGAAAAAATAAAATCCCCTGATAAAGGTGACCACAGAGCTAAATTCAGAATACTCTAATATTGTAATGGTGATGGATAAATAACTTATAGTTTTAATATAAAGGTTTAAAGATAAAAGTATTAAAAGTAGCTGCTGCTGCTGCTGCTGCTGCTAAGTCGCTTCAGTCGTGTCCAACTCTGTGCGACCCCATAGACGGCAGCCCACCTGGCTCCCTCGTCCCTGGGATTCTCCAGGCAAGAACACTGGAGTGCGTTGCCATTTCCTTCTCCAATGCATGAAAGTGAAAAGTGAAAGTGAAGTCGCTCAGTCATGTCCAACTCTTAGCGACCCCATGGACTGCAGCCTACCAGGCTCCTCCGTCCATGGGATTTTCCAGGCAAGAGTACTGGAGTGGGGTGCCATTGCCTTCTCCAATTAAAAGTAGCTATACCTACAATAATATGTTAATAGACACACAATATAAAAAGATGTAAAGTGTGACATGAAAAACATAAAATATGGGTAAAGGAAATGTAAAAATGTAGAGATTTTGTATGCATTTGAAGTTAAGCTGCTATCAGCTTAAAACAAACTGTTGTAAATACAAGATGTTTTATGCAAGTCTTGCGGTACCACAAAGCAAAAGCCTATAGTATATACACATAAAAATTAAGATAAAAGGATCTATGTATACCACTATAGGAAATTATCAAATCACAAAAGAAGAAAATAAGAGAGGAAGAAAAGAACTATCAAAAAGCCAGAAAATAATTAATTAACAAAATGGCAGTAGTAAGTCTATACCTATCAATACTTGAACTGTATTGATAAACGGACTAAATTATCCAATCAAAAGACACAGAGTGACTGAATGGATTAAAAAGTAAGACTCTACCATATGCTATATATGAGACTCACTTTAGCTTTAAGTATACAAATAGTCTTGTAAGTGAAGGGAAGAGATGTTTTATAAAAATGAAAATCAAAAGAAAACAGGGATAGTTATAATTCTATCAGACAAAATAGGCTTTAGCTAAAAATCATAACAAGAGACAAAGAAGGTCATCATATAATTATAAAAAGGTTAATTCATCAAATGGATATAACAATTATAGATATTTATTCACTCAACATTGAATAAATTAGATAAAATCAGAAATGGAAGCAGAGACATTGCAACAATAACATAAAAACACCAAGGAACATAAGAAAGTACTATGAAAAGTTATACACCAAAAAGTTAGATTACCTAAAAGAAACGGGTAAGTTCCTAGAAACATACAACCTACCAAGACTGAATCATGAACAATCAGAAAATTGAACAGTAAGGAGACTAAAATTACTAGTAAGGAGACTAAATTAGTAATCAAAAACCTCCCAACAAAGAAAAGCCCAGGATCAAGTGGTTTCACTAGTGAATTCTATCAAACATTTAAAAAATTAATGCCAATCCTCCTCAAACTCCCCAAAAATTGAAGAGGAGGGAATACTTCTAAACTCATTTTATAAGACTACCAGAAAATATAATTATAGGTCAATATCTGTAATGATCATAGATGTAAAAAACTCAACAAAACATTAGGAAACTGAATTCAACAGTACATTAAAAGGATCATACACCATGATTAAGTGGCATTTACTCCTGGGATGCAAAAGTGATTCAATATACGTAAATCAATAAATGTGATACACATTATAAAATGAATAAAAACCATATGATCATCTCAATAGATGTAAAAAAAATTTAACAAAATGTGACATCCTTTCATGATAAAAACTCATGATATATTGGGTATAGAAGGAATGTATCTAAATAAAGGTCACGTATGACAAGCCTATAGCTAACATCATACTCAGTGGTGAAAACATGAAAGCTTTACCTCTAAGATCAGGAACAAGCAAGGATGCTCACTCTCACCACATTATTCAACAGAGTACTAAAAGTCTTAACCAGAACAATTAGGAAAGAAAATAAATAAATAAAAGGCATCCAAGTGAGAAAAGTATAAATAAAATTGTCTGTCTGCAGGTGAGATGATATTATACACAGAAAATATAAGACTCCACTAAAAATCTCTTAAAACTAATAAATGAATTCAGTAAAGTTGCAGGATAAAAAAAATCAATATACAAAATCAGCTGCATTTCTATAAAATAACAACAAACTATCAGAAAGAGAAACTAAGAAAAAAATAACCCCATTTACTAGACAGCTAGTGGGAAATTGCTGGTGCTAAGACCGTGCTCTGTGGATAACCTAGAGAGGTGGGATGAGGGGTGGGGTGGGAGGGAGGGTTACAAGGAAGGGAATATATATATATATACTTTTGGCTGATTCACGTTGATGAACAGTAGAAATCAATACAGCACTGTAAAGCAACTATCCTCCAGTTAAAAAATGACCCCATTTAAAATAGCATCAAAAAGAACAAAATATACAGGAATAAATTTAACCAAGGAGGCAAAAGATCTGTATACTGAAATCTGTAACACTTTGATGAAAGAAATAAACGAAAAGATATGTGTTCATGGAATGGAAAAATTATCGCTAAAATATCCACACTCAAAGCAATCTACAGATTCAC
Source organism: Antilocapra americana (assembly GCA_007570785.1). Classification (NCBI taxonomy): domain Eukaryota; kingdom Metazoa; phylum Chordata; class Mammalia; order Artiodactyla; family Antilocapridae; genus Antilocapra; species Antilocapra americana. The sequence goes on from ML663565.1 coordinate 15,619,119, forward strand.
TGAAATCTCTATCAAAATTCCAATGGCATTTTTCACAAAAATAGAAAAAACAATCCTAAAATTTGTACTTTCAATGTGGTTCTGCTCTATTGACTATGCCAAAGCCTTTGACTGTGTGGATTACGACAAACTGTGAAAAATTCTTCAAGAGATGGGAATATCAGACCACCTGACCTGCCTCCTAAGAAGTCTGTGTGCAAGTCAAGAAGCAACAGTTAGAACTGGACATGGAACAACAGACTGGTTCCAAATAGGGAAAGGAGTATCATCAAGGCTAGTATGTTGTCACGCTGCTTATTTAACTTATATGCAGAGTACATCATGAGAAATGCTGGGCTGGATGAAGCACAAGCAGGAATCAAGACTGCCAAGAGAAATATCAGTAACCTCAGATATGCAGATGATACCACACTTATGGCAGAAAGGAAAGGACAACTAAAGAGCCTCTTGATGAAAGTGAAAAAGGAGAGTGAAAAAGTTGGCTTAAAACTCAATATTCAGAAAACTAAGATCATGACATTTGGTTCCATCATTTCACAGCAAACAGATGAGGAAACTATGGAAACAGTGACAGATTTTATTTTGGGGGGCTCCAAAATCACTGCAGATGGTGACTGCAGCCATGGAATTAAAAGATGCTTGCTCACTGGAAGAAAAGCTATGACCAACTGAGATAACATATTAAAAAGCAGAGACATTACTTTGCCAACAAAGGTCTGTCTAGTCAAAGCTATGGTTTTACCAGTAGTCATGTATGGATGTGAGAGTTGGACTATAAAGAAAGCTGAGCACCAAAGAAGTGATGCTTTTGAACTGGGGCATTGGAGAAGACTCTTGAAGAGTCCCTTGGACTGCAAGGAGATCCAACCAGTTCATCCTAAAGGAAACTAGTCCTGAATATTCACTGGTAGGACTGATGCCAAAGCTGAATCTTCAGTACTTTGGCCACCTGATGGGAAGAACTGACTCATTTGAAAAGATCCTGATGCTGGGAAAAATTGAAAGTAGGAGGAGAAGGGGACGACATAGGATGAGATGGTTGGATGGCATCACAGACTCAATTGACATGAGTTTGAGTAAGCTCCAGGAGTTGGTTATGGACAGGGAAGCCTGGCGTGGTGCAGTCCATGGGGTCACAGAGTCGGACATGACTGAGCAACTGAACTGAACTGTCCAGTTTTCCCAGCACTTTTATTGAACACACTCTCCTTCTAGACTGTATATTCTTGGCTCCTTTGGTGAAAACTAGTTGACCATATGTGCATGGGCTTTTTATTTGTTTGTTTTTCCTGAGCTGTCTATTTGGTTTCAAAGATGCCTCCTGGAGGCATCATACTTTCTGATTTTGAGTTATATTACAAAGTTATCATCATCAAAATAGCATGGTATTGGCATAAAACTAGACATACAGATCAATGGAGCCGAACATAGAACTCAGAAAAATTAAAATAAAAAAACAACATGCACATATGGTCAACTAGTTTTCAACAAAGGAGCCAATTATATACAATATAGAAAGGAGAATCTTTTCAATAAATGATGCTGGGAAAACCGGACAACCACATGGAAAGCAATCAAAGTGCACCTTGATCATATACCATATCCTAAAATCAACTCAAATGGATTAAAGGGTACTTCCCAGTAGTTAAGACTCCATCTGCCAATGCAGGGGATATGGGTTCGATCCCTGGTCCAGGAAGATCCCACATGTCATGGGGTAACTAAGCCCACACTCTAGATCCCACAAACCGTAACTACTGAATTCCATGCACCTAAAGCCAATGAGAAGCTATCACAATGCAATGAAGAATAGCCCCTCCTTGCTGCAACTAAAGAAAGCCCATGCACAGCAATAAAGACCTAGTACAGACAAAAATAAATAAATAAGATTTAAAAATTAACCCACCAAAATGAATTAAAGACATGAAGATAAAACCTAAAACTCCTAGAAGAAAACATGGAAGGTAAGCTCCTTGGCAATACGTTTTTGGATTTGGCACCAAAAGCAAAGACAATAAAACAAAAGTAAACAAGTGGGACTATACCAAACTAACAAGCTTCTGCACAAGAAAGGAAACCATCAGCAAAATGAAAAGGCAGCTTATCTCATGGGATGTAATATTTCCTGAGAGGAAATATTTGCAAATCACATATCCAATAAGGAACTAATATCCAAAATATACAAGGTACTCATACAACTCAACAGCAAAACAAACCACATAGCCTATTTTTAAAATGAACAAAGTATTAGAATAGACATTTTCCAAAGGAGACATGCAAATGGCCAGGTTCATGAAAAGGTGCTCAGCATCACTAATCATCAGCAAAACACAAACCAAAACTACTGTGAGATAGTACCCCACATTTCTTAGGATGGCTATTATAAAAAAGACAAGAGATAACACATGCTGACAAGGATGCAGAGAAGAAAAGAACACTTGTACATTGCTGGTGAGGATGTAAACCGGTACAGTCACTATGGAAAACAGTATGGAGGTTCTTTAAGAAATTTAAAACGTGAATACAATATGATCCATTAATCTCACTTCTGGATATACATCTGAAGGGAACAAAATTACTATCTTGAAAAGATATTTCTGTACTCTAATACTCATTGCAGCATTAGTCACCACGGTGAAGATATAGAAACCACCTAAGTGTCTGTTGACACAATAATGGATGAATAAAATGTGATATATCAATACTTAATGGATATTATTCAGCCTTGAAAAAGAAGGAAATCCTGCCACATGCAACAACATGAAAAAACCTAAAAAGCATTATGCTAAATGAAGTAAGTCAGAAAGAAAAAGATAAGCACTGCCTAGTATCATTTATATATGGAATCTAAAAGGAAAAAAGTCAGACTCACAGAAACAAGGAGTAGAACAGTGGTTGCTGAAGAAGCTGAAGTTGAATGTTTCTATGAAGACCTATAAGACCTTCTAGAACTAATACACAAAAAAGATGTCCTTTCCATTATAGGGGACTGGAATGCAGAAGTAGGCAGTCAGGAAATATATGGAGTAACAGGCAAATTTGGCCTTGGGGTACAGAATGAAGCAGGGCAAAGGCTAATAGAGTTTTGCCAAGAGAACACACTGGTCATAGCAAACACCCTCTTCCAATAACACAAGAGAAGACTTTACACATGGACATCACCAGATGGTCAACACCGAAATCAGATTGATTATATTCTTTGCAGCCAAAGATGGAGAACCTCTATACAGTCAGCAAAAACAAGACCAGGAGTTGACTATGGCTCAGATCATGAACTCCTTATTGCCAAATTCAGACTTAAATTGAAGAAAGTAGGGAAAACCACTAGACCATTCAGTTCAGTTCAGCTCAGTCGCTCAGTTGTGTCCGACTTTCCATGACCTAAATCAAATCCCTTACAATTATACAGTGGAAGTGACAAATAGATTTAAGGGATTAGATCTGATAGAGTGCCTGAAGAACTATGGACAGAGGTTTGTGACACTGTACAGGAGACAGGGATCAAGACCATCCCCTAAAAACAGAAATACAAAAAAGGCAAAACAGTTGTCTGAGGAGGCCTTACAAATAGCTGTGAAAAGAAGAGAAGCAAAAAGCAAAGGAGAAAAAGAGAGATACACCCATTTGAATGCAGAGTTCCAAAGAATACCAAGGAGATACAAGAAAGCCTTCCTCAGTGATCAGTTCAAAGAAATAGGGGAAAATGATAGCATGGGAAAGACTAGAGATCTCTGCAAGAAAATTAGAGATACCAAGGGAACATTTCATGCAAAGATGGGCACAATAAAGGACAGAAATGGTATGGACCTAAGAGAAGCAGAAGACATTAAGAAGAGGTGGCAAGAATACACAGAAGAACTTTATAAAAAATATCTTCATGACCCAGATAATCATGATGGTGTGATCACTCACCTAGAGCCAGACATCCTGGAATGCAAAGTCAAGTGGGCCTTAGGAAGCATCACTATGAACAAAGCCAGTGGAGGTGAGCAGCAGTGGAGGTGATGGAATTCCAGTTGAGTTATTTCAAATCCTAAAGATGATGCTGTGAAAGTGCTACACTCAATATGCCAGCAAATGTAGAAAACTCAGCAGTGGCCACAGGACTGGAAATGGTCAATTTACATTCCAATCCCAAATAAAGGCAATGCCAAAGAATGTTCAAACTACTACACAATTGCACTCATCTCACATGCTAGCCAACAAATTGCCAACATCTGTTGGATCATCAAAAAAGCAAGAGAGTTCCAGAAAAACATCTACTTCTGCTTTACTGACTATGCTAAAGGCTTTGACTGTGTGGATCACAATTAACTGTGGAACGTTTTTCAAGAGATTGGAATACCAGACCACCTGACCTGCCTCTTGAGAAACCTGTATGCAGGTCAAGAAGCAACAGTTAGAACTGGACATGGAACAACAGACTGGTTCCAAATAGGGAAAGGAGTACGTCAAGGCTGTATATTGTCACCCTGCTTATTTAACTTATATGCAGAGTACGTCATGAGAAACACTGGGCTGGATGAAGCACAAGCTGGAATCAAGATTGCCGGAAGAAATATCAATAACCTCAGATATGCAGATGATACCACCTTTATGGCAGAAAGTGAAGAACTCTTGAATTAAAGTGTTCATAAAGAGCCTCTTGATGAAATTGAAAGAGAAGAGTGAAAAAGTTGGCTTAACACTCAACATTCAGAAAACTAAGAAATCATAGCATCTGGTCCCATCACTTCATGGCAAATAGATGGGGAAACAGGGGAAACAGTGACAGACTTTATTTTGGGGGGCTCCAAAATCACTGCAGATGGTAACTGCAGCCATGGAATTAAAAGATGCTTGCTCCTTGGGGAAAAAGTTATGACCAACCTAGACAGTATATTAAAAACAGAGACATTACTTTGCCAACAAAGGTCCATCTAGTCAAAGCTATGGTTTTACCAGTGGTCAGGTATGGATGTGAGAGTTGGACTATTAAGAAAGCTGAGTGCCGAAGAACTGATGCTTTTGAACTGTGGAGAAGACTCTTGAGCGTCCCTTGGACTGCAAGGAGATCCAACCAGCTCGTCCTAAAGGAAATCAGTCCTGAATATTCACTGGAAGGACGGATGCTGAATCTGAATCTCATAGGAAGAACTGACTCATTTGAAAAGACCCTGATGCTGGGGAAGATTGAAGGCGGGAGGAGAGGGGGACAACAGAGGAGGAGATGGTTAGATGGCATCACCGACTCAATGGACACGGCTTTGAGTAAACTCTGGGAATTGGTAATGAACAGGAAGGCCAGGCATGGTGCAGTCCATGGGGTCACAAAGAGTCAGACACAATTGAGCGACTGAACTGAAGTGTAGGAGGAATGAAGAGAGCTTGGTAAAACAGTAGCAACTTTCAATTATAAGATGAGTGAGGTCTAAGGATTAAATGTATAACGTTGTGACCATAGTTGATAATACTGTATTGTATAACTGAAATTTTACTTGCTAAGAGAGTAGCCCTTAAGTGGTGGAAGGGAGGAAAGGGGTGTTGGGGGGATAAAGGAAGGAAACAGAATTGAAAATTTTTAAATACTAAACTGTTCTCAGTTATCACTTTGTTGGTAGTAGTGTTAGTATTGCTACATTGATACTACTGTGTGTATATTTTGAAACATAGTAATTATTTTTAAAAGCTGAAAACAGGGCAAACAGAACAAATGTATACATAACATACCAAGTGCAAGACAGCACAACACAACGTACTGGCAATATGCTGAGGAAACACAAAGTAAGGTACACAGGGGTCTAAGGAAAATGAAGTTGATCAGAGAAGGCTTCTTATATATGAACGGACTACAATTGTAGCTTAAGTGAAGTGAAAAATAGAAACCGACAGCGTAACATTTCACCCAATCTCTGGGAGGGAAAAGATATGAAGAAACCATAAATATACTTGTTGAGACCTTTTGAAAATGGGCTGGAGCTTGGAACATACAGATAAATCTGAAGAAACCAGATTCTTTGTGAATGTGAGATTTAACATTTTGGAGAGCACAGGCTTTCTGCCTAGGCCTAGAGAGAAAAGACAAGAGCTTTGTCTCTAGGTGGGTACAAGTGAGAGGGAGAGAATTGTAGAAATGTACTGAGCCCATTCTTTCTTACTTGCAACCCTGAGTCCTGATGCACAGACCTCTACGCTGGCCAACTATCTCCAGGGAGTCCCGACAGGAAAGTCTCATTCCTTTAGCCACCAATCTTTCTCTACAATGTTCCAGGCCCTGTTCTGGGCACTGGGAAGAGAGGGATGGACAGAGTAAGTTCACTGCTCTCATGAGCTTACCTTTTAGAAGGTTTGACTCTCCCACCTGGCAAAGGATATTTGATACCATTTACTTCTAAAATAGCCATCTTCTGTGAAGGGGGGAATATCAAAGAAAGAGCAAGACACACCACTTTCCCCAGGACCAGCTGCACCTTGGAGTTAGTTTTAACCTTGATCAAAGGCAGAATGAGAACTAGAAAGAAGCATGAGAATGGATGTCCATTTCAATCACTTTTGAAATGTTTGTTAAAGGTTCTAAAACTATGCCTCCCGGGATTACTGGTCGGAGTTCCTCACTCTGAACCAAGACACTCTGCTAAGATCACACATAGCAATCTTTTATAAATTCACAGGAAAGAAGTTGATAAGCAAAACACTCTCAATGTAAAGTATTTTTCAAAAAAAATTTTAAAGGCTGTGGCACTAATTAATGAATGCTTTTCCTGAAGAATCCCAGAGGAAGGGAAAAGATAAAGAACTAAAACTTACTGGGAAAAAAGAAATGGGCAGTAGGTGATCATGTTTAATCCAACATCTTTTTTGTTTCCTCTAACATGTGGGACTGCAGCTAATTTAATCCTAGGAGAGCACATCCAGAGGCCAGTTCGCTCACCCCTACTAGAGGCTGCCCTTCCCCACCACACAGCTGCACTGTGGAGACCTTTGTAAGGCACAGGGAAGCTGGTGTTTACTGGGAAACAGTACTGGTTCAGGAATCAGACGACCTGAGGAAAACCTCCTGGATCTTAGTTTCTGAAGCAGAGATAAAATATTTGTCCTGCCTACTTCACATGGGGCTAAATAGATCATGCATTTTAAAGGGCAGTGTAAACTACTAAGCACTATACAAAGAGAGTGCATCATTATTTTTACTACTATTGTTAATTAAGTCTTCATTAAAAACAAAAAAGAAAACCAGTAATTCCCTCTTGAACTCTCTCTGAATGACTCAAAAAGCCCCTTACTCTCTGAGCAGCAGGAAGTTTGTGCTAAAATGATGTTTATCTTCAAGCATGACAAGCTCACAGTCTAATCACTAATAACTTCAAAAATATTGAGTTTTTTTGCTTTTTGGATTGGACCTAATCTACATTTCCAATTTATAACCACACTCAAGATTTAAAATATCCATTCAGTCATATCTCAGTTTCTGAATTAGAGAAATTTATTGATCCCTTAAGTTCAAGTCTCCATAGAGATTTCCTTCCCAAATAGTTCAAAATTGGATGAATGCCTTTCATTAAAATGCAGTATCACCCTCTTTACCACATTCACAAAAAGCTGAATTCCATAAAGATAATTTCTGGCACATAAAATTGCATCAAAAAGCTGTTAGGCGAGATAACATTTTTTACATACTATAATGCTCTCCGTTCCACTCCCTGTAGACAAACAATAATAATAATTACTAAATACCACAAAGAATTCTGTAGTTAGGAGGAAAACTGTTTAAGAATACCACAAACACTTTCCAAGCAGGAAGGTGAATTTCCTACACAACTGAGGCTCTTAAACTCTCCTCCAATGGAAAAGTAAAAAGAAAGAAAAATGAGTTAAAGAGCATGAAGAAATATGATATGAAATGAAATATTATATGAAGCTTTGCAGTGACTTTATCAGATCCCATCAAGAGAAGAAGGACTGAGAACCACTGCTCTGCACTGCCTCTGTCAGCTAAGAACCCCACCATCCAAGCAGTTACACAAACCAGAAACCCCCAAGTTGTCCTTGCGTGTTCCTCCCTCTTCTGCACATTAGGCCTGTTCTCTTCTCTCCCTAAACATTTCCAGAACTCTTTCACTTGTCTCCATCCCCGCGATTGACACTCACCCGGGTTAGTGACTGCGTATGGAGCCTTCAGTCAGGTCTCCCTGACCTCCGTCTTATCATTTCCAATTCACTGTTCGTGATCTTTCTTAAGCCAAAACCCTGATCATGTCTGTGTGTGTGTTAGTCACTCAGTCATGTCCAACTCAGTTGTAGCCCACCAGGCTCCAATGTCCATGGGATTCTCTAGGCAAGAATACTAGAATGGGTGGCCCATTCCCTTCTCCGGGGGATTTTCCCGACCCAGGGACTGAACCCGGGTCTCCTGCATGGCAGACAGATTCTTTACCATCTGAGCCTCATGGCTGACCACCTGATTAAGACAGCTCACCGGAGAGACAGGGGGAGTCCTAAATCCAACTCAACTCTACATAATCTGAGCCGTACATATGGTCCCAGTGTCATCTCCTGACCCAAGCTGGCTCCAAGCACTCTGCTCCCGACCGTCCTGAGCTCCTTAAAATTCCCCAGGTAAGTCATACTTTCTCTCTGCTCCCGGGCTGTGGGGAAGGCAGAGCAACCTAAAGAAATAGGGTTTATTTCTCTCCCTTAACAAGAAGATCATGAGTAAGTGGCAGGAGACACTGTGAACATCTCAATGGTTTCAGAGCCAATAAACTGCTCTTGTTTTGGCCTCTCCCTCAAGGGCCCAGATGGAAGCCACAGACCATGCATTTATATTCTAGGCGCAAAGAAAGTAGGAAGAGAAACTAGACAACAGGGTGGGACTACGAAAAATAATAATAATAGCCAAGAGTACGTTTACTTTGGGCTAAACAGTGTTCTAAGTGCTTTAAATTCATGTAAATCATTCAAAGCTTTGAAGCAGACATTCTAGTCTATTCCTCACTTTTAAGGGTATAACTTGCCCAAGGTTCTATGACTAGGAAGTGGACAATCCAGGATGCAAACCCAGAGTCCATGTTCTTTAACCAGATCTACTCAGCCTCCGCCAAACAAACAAGAACAGCCTGTCAAATAAGTCCTAGAGAGGTGCTCCCTCCTCCCCAGCCTCTGCTTCTAATGCACCAGGCGTCATCACTGAGATGCTGGAGGAAGGGTGTGGAACCTCTGTCACGGGTCTGGGCATTGGGCGCGCAGCCTGGGCCACAGTTACCCATATGCTCACAAAATAAAAATGCTTCCTGTGCAGAAAAGCAAGAAGGCTACTGTTTTCCCAATTTTAGTTTTTGCCTTTAACAATCTTTTTTCAAAGGGGAGGCTAGACAAAAAGGAGAAATAAAAAGAATTTCTAAACTTGAATCCAAAATGCTCATTAGAAGTATATCTGTTATTCATAAGACTCACCATTTCAGGCTCAAAAACTCAAAATGAGAGACACAGTTTAGCCACACAAAAAGAAAACATGCCTTGACTTACAGCCGCTATAACTGAGCTGTGAATTTACTCTTCTCCTGTTGGCAGATTTTTTTTTTTTTAATAGAGAGGAAGAAAGCTTCTGGTCACTTTTTTCTTAGATCACCACAAGTTCACCTCCACGTCTCAGAACACAGAGCCACAGGAGAAAAACATGGCAGCAGTGACTCCAGAAATACAGAGTATCCCATCTAGAAGGGCAGCCTGACGAGTGCAGAAAAAGGCCAGGTTCAGAAGTCAGAGCCACAGCTGGACGGCACCTCCTATTTGCCCTGTGGCCCGAGTCTGAACTTTCCCATCTGAAGGAAGGAAAAGGCCGACCCTGCAGAGTGGTCATGGAGATCAAGGGAAAGAGTTGTGAAGTGGTCACAGAGCACGCATTCAAGACGACAGTGTTATCGTTCTCCAAGCCCTGGAGGGGTCATGGTTGCTTTACCTTCCCGCCAGAGCTATTCCCATTGGTGCGGATGCAAACATCCCGAGGAAAGCACTTCTCACTCAGCTGTTGCCCATCACCATTAAAGGAGACCAGCACAGCTGTGGCCTCCCAACAGGAAAGCAGTTTGTTGGGTTTCTGTTTGTTTGATTTGGGTGGTTTTTACGTTTCATGTTCTTTAACTACATTTTAGCACTTAGGAAGGGACACATTTTAAAAATGAAACATTTCACCAATTCAAATAAGAAACGCTACTTATGTGTAAAAATATTACATTCCATCAGGAAGGGACTGTAAGAAATGAGTCATGGCAGGCACTCTGGGTTAGGGAGGCTGAGGGACTGGGGACAGGAGTAGAAAGGAGACCTTTGCCATTTGGAACTTGTGCAAGTTAGCAGTTCAAAGTAAGTAAAATGTTAGATCTTAAGACAGAGCATTAAATACAGGTCTATCATTTAGGTAGATTATTTATATTATAAATAAAGGTATACCATTTAGGGTTCAGCTCAACTTTCACCTTGACTCAACCGAACACTGAAGCGCTAAGTCGTATGACCCATAGGACTTCACTGACCTCATGGCTCTTCTTGACTGACCTCCCCTTGCTCTGAATGTCCACTGCTCTCTTCTCCATAATTCTTCTCCAAAAAGGAAGCTCCCAATCACTCCCTTTGCATTTATGAGCTGATTCAAGAAAGTCAGGCATATTTCTCCAATACACTGCAAATCCTTAAAGGGAAGGAACAAGCCTCGTGATTCCTTACTGCTCTCAGCCTCATCCCAGAAATGATGGCAATTAACATCACTGCCGGACATAACTCAAGAGTAGCTATTGCTACTTTCTATCATATGTTCTTTATTCAGAATATATGATGAAACTCAGAAGAAGCAGACTACTGCTTTAAAGACAATGAGTCCTTTCTTGAGCTTAAAAAAGGGTTTCAAGTTATTAACCTTTTCAAATTTATTTTCAACTTATTGGGCTTTTACTTTCTGCTGAGCTGGGTCTTCATTTTAGGTATTCATTGCCATTGGGTAGCATTTCCTTTAATGTTGGGAAGAAACAAAGCTCCAAAGATGGCAGGAAAGCAAAACTCTGCTTCCACGAAGACATGGCAGTTTTCTGAACTCACAGTACTCATCTGCCTTCTTTCACTTTAAAGCACGGGCAGAATTTTTCTGAAAATTAGCAAGAAACCCAAAGCATACTGAGAAACAGAGAATTAAAATTGGGGAAATTACTGAGGATTTTTCTCTCCATTCCTATTTGTCACAAAATGAAACTGGTGCTCATAAGACCAATGTGGTCACATGGTGATTTTTGCTGAAAATATGACAGAGTCCATCTAATAGCACGGTAACAAAGAAACTGAGAGCTGCAGAGAGTCAAGAGGAGCAGTTTGAGTTTGTCAGGAGACACTGGAAAGGAGAGACCAAGCCAGGTCAACTGACCTCCCCCTCCCCTCTCCCTGTTCAACCGAACCTGCCTTCCTTCAGCTGTCTCTCACCCCACTAATGGCCACTCCACCAAGCCACGTTAGTGTCTCACAAACCAGAAGTCATCCTTGATTTCCATCTTAAGCCCCACTCCCCACTTCTCACCACTGACACCACTGCCACCTTCATCTCAGTCACCCTCACCTCTTGCTCAGTTGGCCTTTTGCCAAATCACCGCATGCCTCTCACGACCCCCTACCTGAGTTGCTCTGCCTCTTGCTCTAGAAAGTCCCCTCACTCCAAATCTCTGCTTGTCACAACTCCAACCAGTCTTAAAGGCCCAGATAAAATGTCACCATGTTGATAACATACCTCTTAATCCGTAATTTCCTAATACTCCTTTTTTTTTTTTTCCTATAGTAGAGAGATTTGGGAGATGGGGGAGTGATGTCCATGCTTCCCTCTGACTACCCCCTAAAATGTCTTCTCCATACCTCATACAGATTGGATGTTTTTAAAAATAAAATCCCAGCAAGACACTCCTTTTCAGTGACTTCCCACCCCACCCAGAATTCAAGCCCAGCTCCTCAAGGATCCAGGCCCCCCCTTCCTTCTAGATCTTGCCTTGGCCATGCCCACCCTTATCCTCCAGCCATCCCGACCTCCTGACAGTTCTACAGTGACCCACTCCTCTCCTCTGTGTCTCTACCCCTACATTCCCTCTGACCAGGCCACTCTTCTTCTCTTGCCTCTCCCCACGACGGGCTTGCTCTCATCCTTCAGCCGTCTCCTGCAATACCCCTCCTGAATCCCTTCGCAAACTATACAAGGAAGACAGCTTCCCTCTTTACTCACTGCCACTGCAAAGAGCAACTGTTTCCTTCACAGTCCTTTCACAACCTGTAACTATTTGATATTCCTTGGCCTGCTTTTAGTCTTTCCAGTAGCATACAAGCTCCCGGGAGGGGGTGATCGAACCTACCATTGCACCTGTTGTTACGGCCAGTTCCCGGCAGAATGCCTGGCAGGTGGAGGGAGGGGTTAGTGAATGAATGAATGAACAAATGAGTGCCAAAAGCCATGTCTCCCCACAAATGATAAAGATATGTCATTTTTACCTCAGAACCTTTACCTCAGAACCCCTACCTCTCTATGGATATGAGTTTGAGCCAGCTCCAGGAGTTGGTGATGGACAGGGAAGCCTGGCGTGCTGAAGTCCATGGGGTCGCAAAGAGGCAGACACGACTGAGCAACTAAACTGAACTGAGCAGTATTCTCACTGGGTACGTCGTATTATAGTTACTTGTATATGGATTTGCATCAGGCAAGCTAGATTTGTTCTTAATCATCTCTGTTTGTGCCACAGCACCAGGTTAAGCTCAAAAAGAACAACAAAAGGAAAGAGATTCAGGAGAGAGGAAATAAGGAAGAGAGAAAATAAAGGAGAGGGGAAAGGGGAGGAGATAGGGAAATTGTAAGAAAGAGATAAGGAAGGATAGTCTACAGGGAACATGAACATTAGAGAAAATTCCTTTATAGTTGATACATAACACACAGACTAGTACAGTAATAGTTTTCTTCTTGGGCTTCCCACATCATTCGGTGGTAAAAAAAAATTGCCTGCCAAGCAGGAGACTTTAGTTCAATCCCTGGGTCAGGAAGATTCCCTGGAGAAGGAAATGGCAACCCACTCCAGTATTCTTGCCTGGGAACTCCCACGGACAGAGGAGCCTGGCAGGCTGCAGTCCGGGGGGTTGCAAAGAGTGAGATACGACTGAGCGACTAAATAGCAACAGCAGCAGTTTTCTCCTAGCTATAATTTTTTGGGCCACATTTCTGTGTTCTTCCCTATCTTCATTTCTATCTCCTTCCCATTTCAAATGAATATCCCCCACACACACCATTGTGCTGCTTTTACCTTGAGGCCCAGACTGACAAGTGACCAGTGTTCTCCACTTCTCTTGGAGATAGGTTAGCCCATTATGTCTGCACTTGACAGACTGACCTTGAAAACCCAACAAGGGCAGCTGCCAGTCCTGAGCATCTGAAGGGAATAACTAACAAGGTGATCAGCTCCACATCAAAGTTTACTTTGAAAAGAGCAGACTACCAATAATCTCCATTCCTAGAAATCAAATGAACAGTCTCTGTTGTTCTGGCATTTTCCTTTGGCCAATTCTATCTATCTGTGTTGAGTTGAACAGCATGTTTTCCCGTATTTCCTGTTGCTTGTTTTTCTGGGATCAGAATGAGGTAGGGTGCCTGTGAATGTATTGTATCAAAGGGACTTTTCAGTCGGTTTATAAAAGAGAAAGTGGTGGTTAACAAGTTCCTTCCTTGGCTATAGGAAAAGAGATGGGAGCAGGGGAAGCAGTGGGGCAGACAAAAAAGCAGAATGAGCTGGGGAAAGGCTCTCAGCAGGCCAAGTGCAAGCTCAGTTGGAAACAGAAATACTTCCAAAATAGCCAAATGGTATTCTCTGGGGATTAAAATTAAAGACAAAGAGCTACAGAGAGCAAAATTGTGGAATTAGAATTTTGGAATTTGGAAGGTGAAATTTGGAATTTCATCCAAAAAACCCAAGAGAATTTTTTTTTTCCTTTATCAAGTACCTAAGCAAAGAGAGATGAAAGAAGATAGCAAATTTTCAGGAAAACTGTGTATGTTTGATTATTACTCACTCATCTATGCAACTCTTTCTAATGCTAATAATTTTACTATAACTGGTAACAAACAGATCTCTTCTTGTGTCACATGCCCCATCCCCCGGCCCAGGCAAGGTCATAGCAACAATTATTTTTTTCTACGTTTTTTCCCATTCTGATTACATCATGGGCAATAAAATTAAAACATATTTATAATACAACATGTTGTGTAACACAAAACACTTCTCCATTTTGCTGGTCCTCAAAACTTAAAAAGGAGTAAACACTCAACACTCCCATAAAATTAAGTGCTTTGAGTACAGCCACTATGGAAAACAGTGTGGCGGTTCCTTAAAAAGCTGCAAATAGACCTGCCATATGACCCAGCAATCCCACTGCTGGGCATATACACCAAGGAAACCAGAATTGAAAGAGCCACATGTACCCCAGTGTTCATCGCTGCATTGTTTACAATAGCCAGGACATGGAAGCAACCTAGATGCCCATCAACTGACGAATGGATAAGAAAGCTGTGGTACATATACACAATGGAATATTACTCAGCATTAAAAAAAAATTCATTTGAAGCAATTCTACTCAGATGGACGAAACTGGAGCCCATTATCCAGAGTGAAGTAAGCCAGAAGCAAAAACAACAATACAGTATATTAACACATATATATGGAATTTAGAAAGACGGTAATGAGAACTCAACATGCGAGACAGCAAAAGGAACGCAGATGGTATAGAACAGACTCGTGGACTTTGTGGATGAGGGTAAGGGTGGGATGATATGGGAGAAGGGCATTGAAACAAGTTAATTATCATATGTCTAATCAATCACCAGCCCAGGATTGATGCTCGGGGCTGGTGCAGCGAGATTTCCCGGGGGGGAGGGAGGGGGGAGGGGGGTTCCGGAGGGGAAGCATATGTAAACCCATGGTGATATCATGACATTGTATGGCAAAAACAATAAAAAAATAAATTAAATTAAAAAAAAATAAAGTGCTTTGGTATTTCAAATTCCTAGTAGACTGTTTCTTGGCCCTTGAATTCCTAGAAACCTGTAAGGATAGCTTGAAATAAACAAGGTACTGCAAAAGCACAACAAATAATGACTGCAAAAATGATTATGAGAACTTGATTTTATAAAAGTAGAGCGTGAACAGTCCCAGCCAGAAGGCTCCATACTTTTCTTTCTTATAATAAAATAATAAGATAGGACACTTATAGTTAAAATGCATACCCCCCCAGGCTTTTAATAAAGCCTTTGAATATAAATTCCTATAAAGCGATATCAGGTTAAAATCTACTAAGTCTAAAATTAAGGATAAAATTTTCACATAAATCAAATTAACACTAAATCAAGCAATTTGAGAATGATACATGTAAAAGCCTTCCATTGCATCTAAAACCCTGGAAAAAAAGATGCTTATTTAATTCAATGCTGTCATGAACTATAAAGAATCACAAAAAATTTAGCTAAAACCAATGAGTTAAGCTCTAAATTATATTTCTTAGTATCCGCTGAGGAATATTTAATTATTTATTTGGAGATTTGTGTTTATTTCCTTAAAACTGTGGAGTTTCTATTGAAGCCCCCAAACTATGTTTGCTTGATAAATTATATAATAACAACTGCAAGAGGGAAAAATTTTATGTTCATTGCTAAACATGTGTTCTAATACACCTTCAGCACCACATTCTAGACTCTAACCTCAAACATTTGGATTGTTTGCCCATAAGATAGGGATTGGTTTTCATTCTATACTGTATTTGGTAATGTAACTTTTGCAGCAAATCCAACCATGGTAATATCAGTACCAATGAGAAATAACTGACACATTTGATTCCTTCAGTTAAAAACAAATGCAGGCTATAAACACTACTGAACTCTAATATAATAAGAGCCTGTAGAGACAGGACCAACATCTGCCGCTACAGGCTCTATCTCGATTACATACTCTGAGTCCAGCTATTCTTTACTACATGCACCATTCCTACACTTGTCCAAGTCACCATCATCTTTCACATCGACAGCTGCCATGGCATCTTGACCATGCTCCCTGCACCCCCCCAATCCTCTATAATCCATTTTTCCACTCCAAACCTAGAGGAATCTTTCAAAACTGGCTACTAGAACATGACACAACGCCACACATTTTCTCTTCCCTTCTTCCTCCTTCTTACCCAGAAATGGAAACACTGGATAAACAACATCCTATTATTTTTTTTCTTCTTAAGCTCTGATGAAAACGGGGCTAAGAAAAGTGGTTGCCCAAAATAGCTTCCGATGTAGCTCAGACAGTAAGGAATCTGCCTGCAATGCAGGAGACCTGGGTTCAATTCCTGGGTCAGGAAGATCCCCTGGAGAAGGAAATGGCAACCCACTCCAGTATGGACAAAGGAGCCTGGTGGGCTACAGTTCATGGGGTCACAAGAGTCGGACATGACTTAGTGACTAAACCACCATCAGAATAGCTCATTTTTAGTACTGATATCCTACAACTTTCAAAATTCAAAACAGAATAACTATGAGTCATTAACATCTCACTTATTCAGAAGCCACATGTCTGATGAGACTAACTTTCTAGAATATCCCTGAGAAGAACTAGAGATGAGAGAAACTAGAAAGGAGACTCACAGATACCACAAAGTTCTCATATTAAAGTCCCCTTGTATTTCAGAAAACCTAATAAACTCAGTCATCTACTTTCCTACACATAACCAGAGAGAAAATACTGCTGGGGACTGGGAGCCCTTGAGGAGACATGTGTGTGGCATCAGGAAGGGAACATGAATGCCTATCAGAGAAAAGCTACAAAAAATGGGCGAGAGAATTCAAAAAGCACAACAATAGATGGTCTTCAGTACAATGGAAAAAATCCATCTGCAGTAAACCCTAAGTGTATCACTGTATTTATAGCATGGTATTGCCAAAATGATCCTGAAATCAGAGAACAGATGATATCCTAAGAAGATGGAGAAATATACAATATTTTAGTAAAGTTTCCAACACAACTGTTGGAATAGTTTTAAGTGACTGTGCTTAAAATGGCTTCAACTCATTCATCCCTTAGATGAAAAATGGATTCCTCCAAGACAATGGTAAAAAGTGAGCTTTTAAAGAAATTTCTGTCAGTGGCATGTTCAGCCTCAAGGGGGCGCTCAAGGCTTCCCACCTGTAGGCATGCCAGGAGGAGGAAGAAAGCCTGTTGTTCAGTCACTAAGTCCCGTCCAACTCTTTGCCACCCGATGGACTGCAGCACACCAGGTTCCCCTGTCCTTCACTATCTCCTAGAGTTTGCTCAAACTCATGCTCACTGAGTCAGAGAGGCTATCTAACCATCTCACCCTCTGCCTCCCACTTCTCCTTTTACCTTCAAGCTTTCCCAGCAGCAGAGTCTTTACCAATGAGTTGGCTCTTCGCATCAAGTAGCCAAAGTACTGGAGCTTCAGCATAAGTCCTTCTAATGAATATTAAGGGTTGATTTCCTTTAGGAGTGACTGCTAAGATCTCCTTGCAGTCCAAGGGATTCTCAAGAGTCTTCTCCACCACAATTTGACAGCATCAATCCTTCCGCACTCAGATTTATGATCCAACTCTAACATCCATCCATGACTACTGGAAAAACCATTGCTTTGACTATATAGACCTTTGTCAGCAAAGTAGTGTCTCTGCTTTTTAATCTGCTGTCTAGGTCTGTCATAGCTTTCCTTCTAAGGAGCAAGCATCTTTTAATTTCATGATTTCAGTCACCATCCACAGTGGTTTTGGAAGCCAAAAAAATAAAATCTGTCACTGTTTCCAATGTTTCCCCTTCTGTTTGCCAAGAAGTGATGGGACCAGATGCCATGATCTTAGATTTTTTTAATGTTACATTTCAAGCCAGTTTTTTCCACTCTCTCTTTTGACCATGTAGGGCCACCCAAGATGGACAGGTAATAGTGAAGAGTTCTGACAAAATGTGGTCCACTGGAGAAGAAAATGGCAATCCACTTCAGTATTCTTGCCATGAGAATCCCATGGACAGTATGAGAAGGGAAGAAGGCATAATAGTACCTAAAGATGACAGCAAGGAGGTTATGTATCCTCACTACTTAGAAGTTCCCTGCTACCTGACAAACTAAGAAGTTATGGTTTTATGCCTATATGGCATGTCTCATTAGCTTTTTCCCACTGGACCCATTTCTTCTTTGGATTATACCTCCCTCTTTTATCCTGTACATAAAGGCTACCCACCACTTGGGAAGACTGTGCCCTTCTTCATTCAAAAAATATTTCCTGTATATCTCCTACCTATCAGGCCCTGTTCTAGATGCTGAGGATATGGCAGTGAACAAGAAAAGCTCTGGAATAAGCAGCTGATACCGGTTCTGCTTAAGCCTTCACTGTTATGTAGGATACAGGATGAAGCTAGGATAAAGGTGAAGGATGTGTTTCAAATTAGAAGATAAAAGCCTATATAGGTGAGATACAGGACTCCTCTGACACTCAACCTCATAAGCCCACCACTCCTTTGGGAGGGACAAGGCAACACTTCAATATAGCCTTTGTCCTAACTGACTGGATCATCTCTTCTACCCAAGATAACTAAAAGCTACAGCCCTTAGTACACGAATGTGTCCAAGTGCCTCAGGTCTGCTAACCTACTAATTCACAGGCGTCTCAGGCTCTTATAGTCTAAACAAACAGTGCTAATTTGACCAGCCTATTTCTGCTGAAGATTTAACAGGGGATGTGGTCATAGTAGTTGACAAAATGAGCTATCAAAATTCCTCAGTGATCACTATCAGAACCTAAAATCCCCGCCTTGAATATTAACATAGCTGATATTCTTAGCAGGCCTAAACCGAAAGGCCTTATAAATGAACCCAAAAGGCTTACATTATGAGTAAGCCAGATGTCACCACCCCTAATCCTTAACGCTAACTGTACTTTGGAATGCTTCCTGGAAACCTTCAGCAAAGACCCTGCTTTTTCCTCCACTGGAGTACCGAGGGAACAAGGATCAAGAAAAAGTCATGGCACCTTTGGTAAATAAAAAGGCTCCCTCAAGTACACAGAGAGTGTGTAGTTACCACCTGCCCCTTCACCTCAAACCTCTCAAGGTAAAAAACTATTTTAGCTTCTGTTTCTTCACTACTTTCTTCAGAGTTAGGTGCCTACGTGCACTCTGTTATTGTTATCAGGCTAACTCAGATATGCAGATGACACCAATGTTATGGCAGAAACTAAAGAAGAACTACAGAGCCTTTTGATAAAAGTGAGAGAGGAGAGTGAAAAAGTTGGCTTAAAGCTCAACATTCAGAACTAAGATCATGACATCTGGTCCCATCACTTCATGGGAAATAGATGGGGAAACAGTGGAAACAGTGGCTGACTTTATTTTTCTGGGCTCCAAAATCACTGCAGATGGTGATTGCAGCCATGAAATTAAAAGACACTTACTCCTTGGAAGGAAAGTTATGACCAACCTAGACAGCATATTAAAAGCAGAGACATTACTTTGCCAACAAAGGTCCATCTAGTCGAGCCTATGGTTTTTCCAGTGGTGATGTATGGATGTGAGAGTTGGACTATAAAGAAAACTGAGCACAGAAAAACTGATACTTTTGAACTGTGGTGTTGGAGAAGACTCTTGAGAGTCCCTTGGACTGCAAGGAGATCCAACCAGTCCATCCTAAAGGAGATCAGTCCTGGGTGTTCATTGGAAGGACTGATGTTGAAGCTGAAACTCCAATACTTTGGCCACCTGATGCGAAGAACTGACTCATTGGAAAAGGCCCTGATGCTGGGAAAGATTGAGGGCAGGAGAAGAAGGGAACGACAGAGGACGAGATGGCTGGATGGCATCACCAACTCGATGGATGTGGGTTTGGGTGGACTTCAGGAGTTGGTGATGGAAAGGAAGCCTTGGCATGCTGCAGTCCATGGGGTCACAAAGAGTCAGACACAACTGAGCGACTGAATTGAACTGACCTGATCCATAAACTGTTTCTTTGTCAACACACATTTTTGGATAGAACTTCTGAGTTCATCTGTACCAGAGGATAAATAACACTTGTAGTTTTTATACAAATACAAAAATATTCTAGTGTCAGTGGAAAACTTAGAAAAGCAATGAGATATGAGTATTTAAAAAAAAAAACTTTACTGTCAATTTGCAGGTAAAAGAATCTAAGTTTGGATTGGAAGACTCATACTGTGAAAACTACTATACTACCAAATGCAATCTACGGATTCAATATGATCCCTATCCAATTACCAATGGCATCCTTCACAGAACTAGAACAAAAGTTTTCACAATTCTTATGGAAACACAAAAGACTCCAAATAGCCAAAGCAGTCTTGAGAAAGAAGAATGGAGCTGGAGGAATTAACTTTCTTGACTTCAGATTATACTACAAAGCTACAGCCACCAAGACAGTATGGCACTGACACAAAAACAAATACAGACCAATGGAACAAGAAAGAAAGCCCAAAAATAAACCCATGCACCTAAGGGTACCTTATTTTTGAGAAAGGAGGCAAGAATATACAATGGGGCAAAGGTATCCTCTTCAATAAATGGTGCTGGGAAAACTGGACAGCTACATGTGAAAGCATGAAGTTCCTAACACCATACACAAAGATAAACTCAAAATGGATTAAAGACCTAAATGTAAGAAGAGAAACTATAAAACTCTTAGAGGAAAACATAGGCAGAATACTCGATGACATAAATCAAAGCAAGAAACTCTATGACCCACCTCCTAGAGCAACGGAAATAAAAACAAAAGTAAACACTGAGACCTAATTAAACTTAAAAGCTTTTGCATAGCAAAGGAAACTAAAAGCAGGGTGAAAAGACAACCCTCAGAATGGGAGAAAATAATAGCAAATGAAACAACTGACAAAGGATTAATTTCCAAAATATATAAGAAGCTCATACAATTCAACTCCAGAAAAACAAACCACCCAATCAAAAAGTGGGGGAAAGACCTAAACAGATATTTCTCCAAAGAAGACATACAGATGGCTAACAAACACATGAAAAGATGCTCAACATTGCTCATTGTTAGAGAAATGCAAATCAAAACTACAATGAGATATCACCTCACACCAGCCTGAATGGCATTCATAAAAAAATCTACAGACAATAAATGCTGGAGAGAGTGTGGAGAAAAGGGTACGGTCTTGCACTGTTGGTGGGAATGTCAACTAATAGAGCCATTATGGAAGACGTTATAGAGATTCCTTAAAGAACTAGGAATGAAACGACCATATAACCCAGCAATCCCACTCCTAGGTATGTAGTATATATCCTGAGGAAACCAAAACTGAAAAAGACACATGTATCCCATTGTTCATTGCAGCACTATTTGAATAGCTAGAACATGGAAGCAACCTAGATGTCCATTGACAGATGAATGGATAAAGAAGTTGTGGTATATATACACAATGAAATATTATTCAGCCATAAAAAGGAATGTATTTGAGTCAGTTCTGATGAGGATGATGAAACTAGAACCTATTATACAAGTGAAGTGAGTCAGAAAGAGAAAGATAAATACTGTATTCTAATGCATATATATGGAATCTAGAAAAATGGTACTGAGAAATTTATTTACAGGGCAGCAATGGAGAAACTTGTCTAACTCAATGAAACTACGACCCATGCCATGTAGGGCCACCCAACACAGACGGATCATGGTGGAAAGTTCTGATAAAATGTGGCCACTGGAGAAGAGAACAGCAAATCACTTCTGTATTCTTGCCTTGAGAACCCCATGAACAGTATGAAAAGGCAAAAAGATAAGACACTGAAAGATGAATTTGCCAGGTCGGTAGGTGCCCAATATGCTACTGGAGATCAGTGCAGAAAAAACTCCAGAAAGAATGAAGAGACAGAGCCAAAGCAAAAACAACATACAGGTGTGGGTGCGATTGGTGATGGAAGCAAGGTTCAATGCTGCAAAGATCAATATGGCATAGGAACCTGGAAAGTTAGGCCCATGAATCAAGGCAAATTGGAAGTGGTCAAACAGGAAACAGCAAGAGGGAACATCAACATTTGAGAATCACTGAACTAAAATGGACTGGAAGGGGTGAATTTAACTCAGATGACCTTATATCTACTACTGTGGGCAAGAATCCCTTAGAAGAAATGGAGGAGCCATGATAATCAACAAAAGAGGCCAAAATGCAGTACTTGGATGCAATCTCAAAAATGACAGAATGATTTCTGTTCATGTCCAAGGCAAACCATTCAATATCACTGTAATCCAAGTCTATGCCCCGATCAGTAACGCTGAAGAAGCCGAAGCTGAACAGTTCTATGAAGACCTACAAGACCTTCTAGAACTAATACACAAAAAGGATGTCCTTTTCATTATAGGGGACTGGAATGCAAAAGTAGGAAGTCAAGAAACACCTGCAGTGACAGACAAATTTGGCCGTGGAGTACAGAATGAAGCAGGGCAAAGGCTAATAGAGTTTTGCCAAGAGAACACATTGGTCATAGCAAACACCCTCTTCCAACAACACAAAAGAAGATGCTACACATGGACATCACCAGATGGTCAACACCAAAATCAGACTGATTATATTCTTTGCAGCCAAAGATGGAGAAGCTCTCTACAGTCAGCAAAAACAAGACCAGGAGCTGACTGTGGCTCAGATCATGAAATCCTTATTGCTAAATTCAGACTTAAACTGAAGAAAGCAGGGAAAACCACTAGACCATTCAGGTATGACCTAAATCAAATCCCTTATGATTATACAGTGGAAGTGAGAAATAGTTTTAAGGGATTAGATGTCATAGACAGAGTACCTGAAGAACTATGGATGGAGGTTCATGACCTTGTACAGGAGACAGGAATCAAGATCATCCCCAGGAAAAAGAAATGCAAAAAAGCAAAATGGTTGTCTGAGGAGGCCTTACAAATAGCTCTGAAAAGAAGAGAAGCAAAAAGCAAAGGAGAAAAGGAAAGATATACCCATTTGAATACAGAGTTCCAAAGAATAGCAAGGAGAGATAAGAACGCATTCCTCAGTGATCAGAGCAAAGAAATAGAGGAAAACAATAGAATAGGAAAGACTAGAGATCTCTTCAACAAAATTAGAGATACCAAGGGAACATTTCATGCAACGATGGATTCAATAAAGGACAGAAATGGTATAAGAGGTGGCAAGAATACACAAAAGAACTATACATAAAAGATCTTCACAACCCAGATAATCATGATAATGTGATCATTCACCTACAGGCAGAATGTGAAGTCAAGTGGGCCTTAGAAAGTATCACTATGAACAAAGCTAGTGGAGGTGATGGAACTCCAGTTGAGCTATTTCAAATCCTGAAAGATGATGCTGTGTAAGTGCTACACTCAATATGCCAGCAAATTTGGAAAACTCAGCAGTGGCCACAGGACTGGAAAAGGCCAGTTTTCATTCCAATCCCAAAGAAAGGCAATGCCAAAGAATGCTCAAACTATCACACAATTGTACTCCTCTCACACCCTAGCAAAGTAATGCTCAAAATTCTCCAAGCCAGGCTTCAGCGATACATGAATCATGAACTTCCAGATGTTCAAGCTGGTTTTAGAAAAGGAAGAGGAACCAGAGATCAAATTGCCAACATCTGCTGGGTCATTGAAAAAGCAAGAGAGTTCTAGAAAAATATCTACTTCTGCTTTGTTGACTATGCCAAAGCCTTGGATTGTGTGGATCACAACAAACTGTGGAAAATTCTGAAAGAGATGGGAATACCAGATCACCTGATCTGCCTCTTGAGAAATCTGTATGCAGGTCAGGAAGCAACAGTTAGAACTGGACATAGAATAACAGACTGGTTCCAAATAGGAAAAGGAGTATGTCAAGGCTGTAAATTGTCACCCTGCTCATTTAACTTATACACAGAGTACATCATGAGAAATGCTGGGCTGGATGAAGCACAAGCTAAAATCAAGATTGCCGGGAAGAATATCAATAACCTCAGATATGCAGATGGCACCACCCTCATAGCAGAAAGCAAATAACTATAGAGCCTCTTGATGAAAGTGAAAGAGGAGAATGAAAAAGTTGGTTTAAAGCTCAACATTCAGAAAACTAAGATTATGGTATCCGGTTCCATCACTTCATGGCAAATAGATGGGGAATTAATGGAAACAGTGACAGACTTTATTTTCTTGGGCTCCAAAATCACTGTAGATGGTGACTGCATCCATGAAACTGAAAGATGCTTGCTCCTTGGAAGAAAAGTAATGACCAACCTAGATAGCATATTGAAAAGCAGAGACATTACTTTGCCAACAAAGGGGCATCTAGTCAAGGATATGGTTTTTCCAGTAGTCATGTATGGATGTGAGGGTTGGACTATAAGGAAAGCTGAGTGCTGAAGAATTGATGATTTTAAACTGTGGTGTTGGAGAAGACTCCTGTGAGTCTCTTGGATTGCAAGGAGATCCAACCAGTCCATCCTTAAGGAAATCAGTCCTGAATATTCATTGGAAAGACCGATGCTGAAGCTGAAACTCCAATACTTTGGCCACCTGATGTGAAGAACTGTCTCATTTGAAAAGACCCTGATGCTGGGAAAGACTGAAAGCGGGAGGAGAAGGGGATGACAGAAGATGAGATGGTTGGATGGCATCACTGACTCAATAGACATGAGTTAGAGTAAATTCCGGGAGTTGGTGATGGACAGGGAGGCCTGGCGTGCTGCAGTCCATGGGGTCGCAAAGAGTTAGACATGACTGAGTGACTGGACTGAACTGAACTGAACTGAATGGAGAAACAGACATACAGAATAGACTTATGGACATGGGGAAAGGGGAGGAGAGAGTGGGATGTATGGAAAAAGTAACATGGAAATTTACATTACCATATGTAAAATAGATAGCCAATGAGAATTTGCTGCATGGCTCAGGAAACTCAAACAGGGGCTCTGTATCAACCTAGAGGGGTGGGATGGGGAGGGAGGTAGGAGGAAGGTTCAGGAGGGAGGGTATATATATGCATACCTATGGCTGATTCATGTGAGGTTTGACAGAAAACAACAAAATTCTATAAAGCAATTATCCTTTAATAAAAAAAATTAAAAAGAAAAAAAAATCTGTTTTAGGTTTTAAAATGTTAAACCTTCAAAAACTGTTTGCTTTAGAAATCAGTTGCATTACTTTATACCAACAATGAAATATCAGAAAGACAAAGTAAAAAAAAAATTCCTTTTAAAATTGCAACAAAAAAATATAAAATACCTAGGAATAAACCTGACTAGGGAGATGAAAGACATATATGCTGAGAACTATAAAATATTAATAAAAGAAAATCAAGATGATTTAAAAAATTAGGAAGATATTCTATGCTTTTAGATTGGAGGAATACTGTTGAAATAGCCGTACTATCAAAAGCAATCTACAGATTTCATGCAATCTCCACCAAATTATCCATGATATTTTTCACAGAACTAGAACAAACAATCCTGAAATTTGTGTGTGTGTGTGTGTGTGTGTGCCGTCATGTCTGACTCTCTGCAACCCCATGGACTGTAGACCACCAGGTTCCTCTGTCCATGGGATTCTCTAGGAAAGAATACTAGAGTGGGTTGCCATTTCCTTATCCATCCTGAAATTTATATGTAACCACAAAAGTCCCAAATTGCCAAAGCAATCCTGAGGACAAAGAACAAAGCAGGAGGTATGACTCTTTGTAGTATAACTCTATGGTAAGCAAAACAGTATGGTACTGGCAGGAAAATAGACATATGGATCAATGGAAAAGCATAGAGCCCAGAAATAAACCCACACACCTATGTTTAACTAATCTTCAACAAAGAAAGAATATACAATGGGAAAAAGACAGTCTCTTCGGCAAGTTCGACAGCTGGATGTAAAACAACGAAGTTAGAACACAGCCTTTCATCATACACAAAAATAAACTCAAAGTGGCTTAAAGATTTAAACATAAGACACAACATCATAAAACTCCTAGAAGAGAACATAGGAAAAACATTCTTTGACAGAAATCGTACCAATGTTTTCTTAGGTCAAGTCTGCCAAGACAAATAAAATGAAAGTGAAAGTCGCTCAGTTGTGTCCAACTCTTTGCGATGCCATGGACTAAATAGTCCACGGAATTCTCCAGGCCAGAATACTGGAGTCAGCAGCCTTTCCCTCCTCCAGGGGATCTTTCCAACAGAGGAATTGAACCCAAGGCTCCCACATTGCAGGCAGATTCTTTCAGCTGAGCCACAAGGGAAGCTCAAGAATATTGGAGAGGGTAGCCTATCCCTTCTCCAGCGAATCTTCCCAACCCAGGAATTGAACCAGGGTCTCCTGTATTGCAGGTGGATTCTTTACCAATTGAGCTATCAGGGAAGCCAAGGCAAAAATCTATAAAAAAAAAAAGGGGGGGGGCACCTAATCAACCTTAAAAGCTTTTGCACAGCAAAGGAAACCACAGACAAAACAAACAGATAACCTATGGACTGGGAGAAAATATTTGCAAATGATGTGACCAATAGGGACTTATTTTTCAAGATATAAAAGCTCAGACAACTCAATAACAAAAATAAATAACCCATTAAAAAATAGGCAGAAGAACTAAACAAACATTTCTCCAAAGAAGATATACAGATATCCAAAAAGTACATGAAAGTATTCTCAACACCATCAATTATCAGAGGAGTTCAAATCAAAACTACAATGAGGCACAATTTCAAGCCAGTCAGACTGGCCAGCATTAAAAAGCCTACAAGTAACAAATGCGGCAGAGGGTGTGGAGAAAGGGAACCATCATTCTTACACTACTGGTGGGAATGTAAATTGGTGCAGCCATTATGGAAAACAGTAAGAAGATTCCTCAAAAAACTACAAATAGAGTTACCATATGATCTAGCAATCCCACTCCTGGGCATATACCCAAACAAAACTATCATTTGAGAAGATACATGCAATCCTGTGTTCACAGTGGCACTATTTACAATCATCAAGACATGAAAGCAATCTAAATACTCATCTATAGATGAATGGATAAAGATACATTTATCCACATACATAATAGAATACTACATATATAGTAGAATATTATTCACCCATAAAAAAGAATGAAAATGCCATTTGCAGGTACATGGATAGAACTAGAGATGATCACATAGAGTGAACAAGTCAGAAAGAGAAAGACAATACCATATGATAGCACTGTTGTGGAATCTAAAATATGACACAAATGAACTTATCTACAAAACAGAAACCTACTCAGAAACATAGAGAACAGACTTGTGGTTGTCATGGAGGAGAGGGCGTGGGGGAGGGTTGGATTGGAAGTCTGGGATTAGCAGAAGAAAACTATTATACATAGAATAGATAAATAACAAGGTCCTATTGTAGAGCAGACAGAACTATAATACATTCAATATCTTATAATAAATCATAATGGAAAAGAATAGGAAAAAAAATTTTTAATTGTTTGCTTTAAAATACATTAGCCTTTTTGTAAGATACAGCCTGCAAAATAACCCAGTGATTCTTTCACACTCTTGCGGAGCCCTCCCACTCTCCTCCCTGACTCAGGGTGACTTATGTAACCAATAGGATATTACAAAAATGACAGGGAAATGTGACTTCCAAGACAAAGCTGCAAAAGACATTTTGGCTTCCACCTTGCTCTCCAAGCCTGTTGGCTCTGGGGAAAGCTGGCCTCCATACTGTGAGTACACTCAAGCAGCTCAGGGAGAAGCCCAAATGGGAAGGAAGTGAGACCTGCCAACAGCCAACACTATATGAGTTGGGTCAGCCTCAGCCTACTGATAGTGATGCTATGAGCTAGAAATGCCTAAGGCATCACCCAGACCTATATAGTTTGTGGCTAGTCCCCAAGGACATTTTCCTGAATGAAGCCAGTGCTGTGGCTGGACCAGCCCTGTGGTTCTTATTATGATCTCAAGATGCACTTCAGCAAATCATGAGAGAACCATGAAAAACAAGATTTATCACTCACAAGTCCTGGAGGGAACACAGCACCCCTGAGGGCAACACAGTGAGGTCATGGGTAGAGAGAAAGAAAGGAAGACCTGGGGCTCTGCTTTTAATAGGGTCTGAAGGGTAGGGTTCCTACGGTCTCACAGGTTCACTCTTCATTGGCAAACATAAAGCATTAGGGCATGGGAAAGGAGAAGCACGGTCACTCAAGTGGTCAGTTATCTAGGGTACCCAGACAGAAGGGGAACTTCATGGGTGGAGGCAGTAGGTTCCTTATCTAATTGTCTTGCTAATAGCAGCAGTGTTATAGAGCTGGCAATATGTTTGCTCAAGATGATGTCTTTGAAATGGATGCCTCAGCAATCAGGCCGGGCGTTTGCATCACCATCAAGAAGCATAATGCCAGGCACTTGTACTATAGGAGTGCCCCATCTTGGAAGCAGCAGTGCCATATCAGAACTGACTCTGGTCCCAGCTGACATCTTGAGATGTCATCAGAGACACCAAGTCAGAGCGATCTAGCTAAGACACTTTCAAATCCCAGAACAAAGGAAACTCTGTGAGATAATGTATGCTCATTATTTTAAGCTGCTAGATTTAGGGGTGTGTTACGCAGCAGTAGATTGCTAACATAAAACTTTATATTGTTAAGTTGCTAGCTGACAAATGAACAATTAGATGTTAATTATTAATATCAATGCAAACTAAGACCAACAACTACATACACTTAAATAAACAATTCTTATATACTGGAAATTAAAAGAGTGGACTCTGCAGTCAGACTAACCAGGTTCAAAGGTATGCTCCATACCATGTGACCCAAGACAAGTTATTTATCCACTCAGTCTTGTAAAGTGGAAATAGTAATAGTATGTATCTCATACAATTGTTGTTGAGAACTGAGTTAATGCTAGTAAAAAAACAGGGTCAGGAATGTAATAAGAGCTCAATAAATATAACTTAGCATGATGTAGGAATAAATAAATGAGGTTGTTCTCTATAAAAGGGGGAAATAACAGTAGGAAGAATTGGAAAACATATTCATCTGGGTGTTACTCTGCTTTTTTTTTTTTTTGGCTTCTACCATATGTGGGGAAGGGAATGAAGAGGGTAGAGAGACCAAAGAAAGCAGACAAGATTGGTGCCAATAAGTCTTAACAACTAGCCAGGATAAAGTGAGGTGGCCATATAATTCATCATGAAAAATATGGATTTTCCTGAGAGTAAATGAGAATGCTGTTGAGAAAAGAAGCACAAAACAGGACAGTCCCTAGCAAAGCAGGTATACAAACACCCTTAAGTGACTACAGTATAAACAAACTGCAGAAGTTGACAACAAAGCTCTGAAAAGGAGATTCCAGTTCCAGAGCTATCCAGAGAGAAGCAGTCAAAGATAAAGACTGAGTTAGGTGTGTAAAGCATTATACTAAAACCTTGACTAGGTCACAGCTAGAATTCCTTTAGGTGATGATTGGAGAAAATAATAATTTACCAAAAAGCACAAATGAATGTTTTATTTCCTTAAGTTCGTCTCTTAATGTGTCATCTGTTCAAATACGGTATCAATCTTCCTTTTCACAATAGTTTTTAATGGGGCAGAATACATACGAATGCCAGTTCAGTCAATAGTGACTTGAACTGAATTTCCAGTTTAGACCAAGAGGCTCTGAACAGGGCATCAGCTGGTGACAGGCTGCCCTCACTGCAGGTAAGGCGTCTCTAAGGAAAAGTTCAGGAAGTACTGAACTTCCAGACATGACTGGTGAGAATTTAGTCACCTATATTTCACTACTTACTACGCCATTGGCCTAGTGACTGCTTAGGGTAAATAATTCAGAATCAAATTTTTCTCATAATGACATTCAGCCTTTTTTTAAAGAAAAAAAAAAAGCAAGATTTATATCTGTGGAATGTCCCTTGAGTTTACTTATTATATTTGCCACCATACAAGAAAGAGCATGGTAAGTACAAACTTATACCCAGATTAATTCAATGAGAACCTTCCCTGAGACTGGCCTAAAATTCGTTAAGATTGCTTATATTGAACTTATACAGGGACAGACACCCTCTTAAAGTACAGGTTTTCTGTAAGTAAAACGTTTACCTCTATATCATACCATAAGGCCCTTTATTGTGACATTTATGGTGTTCCCATTCAGAAATTATATGGTAGCACTGTTCTTTGTTTAGTTGCTAAGTTGTATCTGACTCTCTTGCGACCCCATGGTCTGTAGCCTGCCAGACTCCTCTGCCCATGGGATTTCCCAGGCAAGACTACTGGAGTGGGTTACCATTTCCTTCTCCAGGGAATTTTCCTGATCTAGATATTGAACCCGCGACTCCTGCATTGGTAAGCAGATTCTTTACCACTGAGCCACCACGGAAGCTCATGTGGTAGAATAATATGAAGGGAATTTGGATAGTGACTTGCACATTCATGCATATCTAAGGACTTTATTGAATATGACAGTCAAAATATAAGTTTTAAAAGGTTAGAAATATAACTCACATACCAATATATACTGGGCACATGTCAAAAACTTAAGTAACTCATAATGAGGAAAACAGCAAGGTGGCAAAGAAATTGATATAATAAAAATTTTTAAAAATGAATACTGGAACAAGACTGCTAAATTACATACAAAATCAGTTAATACTCTATAGGGCAATAAAATAAAACCTTTGGGGTTATCTTCTCTACTTGTAAGAAATTATGTGCATCAGTAACAAATTTTTTATAAGTTCTAACTTTAACAGAGGCTGAGTACTAATTAACAGCAAATAGCAAGTAAAACAAAGTTCCAGTTTCCAGAGAACCAGATGACTCTTAGGTCTTATTAGACAATGCTCTACCTTGACTCTGAAAGGCTGTATCTCGGACTTAGCATCTTATTACCAAGTTTCAGAACGGTTTTCTTAACCACCTGATTCAGTTGTCCACAGTAATAACAACTATACTTCTCTCCCTGAAAAATCTGCCTAAATAAAAAACCAGAGCAGAGGCTGTATCTGAGGCTCAGTGTCAGATTCATTCTCCAAAGTTCCTTCCACACCACCTTTACCTCCCCTTTATTAGGCTTCCTAACAAATACTGACTTTAGATCCCAAAGTGGCCCACTTACAGGCATAAAAATGACCTATTCATCTTCATGTTCATCACAAAAGCCTCACAGAGCTTGCTGTTTATCCGATCACAGAACAAAACTTCACTGAGTACCTACTATGTACAAGGAGCTGTGTTAGGTTTGCTATATTAAACAGAGTTCTTTAAAGGAGATGAGCATAGCCAGGAGAGAATGCCTCAACAGTCCCAGAAGAAATGCACAAACAAAAAAATCTACCATAAATGCAAAGCCAAGGGGGGAAAAGAGAAAGGATTAAAAGAGAAAGCATGTCAAATGTTGGCAGCAACGTGTGTGTGTGTGTGTGTGTGTGTGTGTGTGTGTTGAAAGATAAACAAACAAAAAACATAGTAGGAAACAAAAAAAAAGGTAACAGGACAATTGCTCAATCTTACAGAGGTGACTGCGCATGCTTTCTTTCACCAAAAAGCTAAATTTATGATGACAGTTAATTGGATTTGAAGAGAAAACCTAAACACTAAAGAGAAACAAGTTACTTCAAAGTGCTCACATCTGAGTTTAAAAAAACAAGGGAAACGCTGGAATATTCCCAAAGGAGCCTAGCCTAGTTTTTAATATTACATGATGTCCACTTGAGAGGCCAAGTGGACATCATGCAAACCATGTTCCTCCCTTGCTTGAAAACCTTCAGGGGCTTCTTGTTCTTTGAATGAAATGCATACTCCCGTCCAGGGCACACAGGTTCAATATAGTCTAGACCCAGCCTGCCTTCCCCTCTACACCTGATCCTCTCCCCTCTGCTCAAGAAACTTAAATAATCTACTTCTGATAGGTACTAAGACACACTAACAGCTCCTCCCCATCCTGCTGTTGTTTGATTGCTAAGTCATGTTCAGCTCTTTGCAACTTCATGGACCGCCAGCCTCCTCTGTCCACAGGATTTTCCAGGCAAGTGGGGTTGCCATTTCCTTCTCAAAGGGATCTTCCTGACCCAGGGATTTAAACCCACATCTCCTGCCTTAGCAGGTGAATTCTTTACCACTGAGCCACCAGGGAAGCCCCCTCCCCATCTTAGGACCTCTGAACTTGCTAACCCTCTATCTAGGATGCTCCTGGCATGGCTATGTCCTACCCATCCTTCAGGTCTCATTTTAACATCACCTCCTCAAACAGACTTTCCCTAACCACCCCAACTCACCCACCCACCCATTCACATCTTACCATGTTCTAACACAGTACCCACATCTATTTCCATGACAGCATGAAATTTGTCTATGCCATTACAATCCCAGAACAGTGTCTGGGATTAACTAACCATTTAATATTATTGAAAGAATGCATGTAGTCAATATGAAGAGCTAGAGTGCCACCAAGCAGTGCCTGTGTCAAAGCCCCAGAACAGCTGTGAAATTTCTAGTGGCTTCTTGAAAGTCTTATTGCTACTCTTGCTAAGCCCCAGTCCATGCGGCAATGTCAGCCCTTGTGGCTGCAAACAACTTTCAGGTAAGCTTCAAAGACATTTTAGGTTCCAGACTAACTTCCAGAAGAGCCAGCAGATGATTCTTTCTTCCAGAAACTTCTGAGTCTGAGGATTTATCAAGCCTAGATCAGACCCTAAGCAGGGA
Source organism: Antilocapra americana (assembly GCA_007570785.1). Taxonomy (NCBI): domain Eukaryota; kingdom Metazoa; phylum Chordata; class Mammalia; order Artiodactyla; family Antilocapridae; genus Antilocapra; species Antilocapra americana. Next base: position 15,651,811 of record ML663565.1, read on the forward strand.
CTGGATGCCGTGGTCAAGAAACAAGTGGACACATTTTAGGGCCCTCAGGCCTTTACAGAGCACTTTTCCTTCACAACCACCACACACATCACTTGAGAAGCTTCCCCCCTCCCGCTTACAGACACACCACATCTCCACTGGATCCTGGCTCCCAGCTTCTTGGCCAACGTTCAGGGGAAGAAGGAAAAAACTACCAGAAGGTATGTGAGGGGACCACAGTGCTGAAGGATGCCACCGTTTATCGAGCACCGTTCCATGTGAGGCACTTGCACATAACATCACACTGACTTCAGAACCTAATGTCTTCTCAACCATCCCATGAAGCAGATTGGACTTTTTTTTCCCCTATAAGTTGAACAGAACACCTAAGATCACACAGCTGGAGGGTGGCAGAGGGTACGTCTAGACCTAAGTTTAACTATCTTTAAAAGATTTTTTATTTCTGGCACCATCTGGTACCTTTACAGGCAGTTTTGGGAGAAAGGTGGGGAGAGGAAATACCATTCCTGACATCATTGCTGGGCTCCCTGAGTTCAAAGGAAAGGAAGAGTTAACAGTGGGGAGTAGAGAAATGAATAAGGCAAGGGAAAGAAAGTCCATCTTGTTCTCCCACATTCCCTCTCTCATGCTTCTTACCAGTCCTGGGCCCTTGGCCTTGAACTTTCATCAGCACCTGCCTGACACAAGCCCTTGCCTGGGTTACAGAGAAGGGGGTGTTTCTGCTCTGATCCAGCCTGATGGAAATACTTCACTCTTGCTGTAGGGCTGCAATATAGTGATGATTTACTGGCTTTCCTAATTGGAATTCAACACATTTTTCCATAAAATAACATTGCATTGTGGTTAGGATTTATAATACCAGTAGCTTTTTAATTTAAAAATAAAAAAGAAAATATAATAGAGATTCACTCATCTGAAATCCAAAATGCTCTGAAAACCAGAAGTTTTTTCATAACTCATTTGGCAGCAAAACCTGACCTGACCTGAACTCATTTGGCCTGAATTCATTTGGCGACAAAATCCGACCCGAACTGACATGAGGCTATTTATAGTTTTTATTTATTCCACTGAGTGTGAATATTCATCAGTTTCACTGCAGAAGTATTAATGTGTTTGATTATAGGATCCTGCTCCAGACCACACTGCAGTGCTATGTAATAACTGGTATATGCACAGTATTATCCTTCTCAAAAAACAAAACAAAACTCAAAAGTCAGCAAAATCTGGCCTCAAAGGTTTTGAATACAGAATTGTAGACCTGTATTTATTCAGATTTAACCTCCTTGAACCTTGGGTGCACTGCAAGTCTGAAATTAGGTGGTAGACAACATCGTTTCTTTGGTAAAAAATATTCTTAATTTCAAACAAGCAACTTAAAAATGAATTTTTGGAATACCACTAATTCATGGGTTGGAAACTATTTAAAAGTATACAATAAAGAAAAAATTCTTCATGATAAAAGGTTTCCATTCTAGAAAAAAAAAAAAAATCAGATTCTGCTTCCCATTCTTGTAGAATCTTCAGGGAAGTCTTCAGCTTCCGAAAAGAATGGCCAGTCTCCTTGGACCTCGCTGTGCATTGAGGAGAGTATTGGAATGTGTTGGAATACCAGAACATGGACCAAGGAAAAGAGAGGGAATACTAGAAATCCTGCTAACTGCTCCCATTCTGCCATTCTGTTCATTCTTACTAAAGCCAAAATTATGTTTTTATAACTGTAATTGCAATTCAAAGTTAACCTTTCTAGCAGAAGGAAAGCATCAAGATGAGTTCAAAGGAAAATTCCAATCTTCTTATAATCATTTTATGAATGTGATGAATCCTGTAACTGATTAGTTTGCTGCCATTTTGTTCTGGTGGCTAGAAAAAAATCAGAACCAAATTTATAGTCTAGTTCCAGCACCTGTTTAGACTTTTATAATACATTTTCTTTGCACTAACCTTGCCATACCAGCCTTGCTATTTTTCTCCTAACTTTATCTTCCTTTTGTACAGTTGCTTCATCTATCTCTTTTATGTGGTGGTGGTGGGAGTGATGATGGTGGATATATATGTGTAAATTTCCTCAAAATCTTTTTGTAATAAGGCGGACTATAGATAAGTAAACAAGTAATTGTATGCGTAATAATGAACTGGTGTGGATCCATGAACTTCTAGCTAAAAAGACTTCAGTAATAATAGAGCTCTAAATCATTCTGCTTGATTAACTGTACAAAGGCTTGAGACATAATTAAAATCTTCTATATAAAAATGCCCATAACCCTCATTCATTACATGAAAATTATCCCAAATTAGGGAAAGCAAAAGAAACACATTAGCTAAGTTGTGTGCCTCAAATAACTAGTCACCCGGGATGTGTGGCTGTGATTTGATCATCACCTCATCTGAGAGCTGAGGCACGGCTCTCAGCATACGTGCTGCCTATCCCTCAGCCCTGTATCTCCAGACCATCAGCTACGTCTCACAGAATCCCATCTGAGCCTGGGACTGGCAGATTGCCACTTCTTGCACCAGGCCCCCTTCTTACTGGAGTTCCTGGAAGAAGCTGGGAAAGTCCTAAAGAGTATTCATAAAACTCCCCCAGAGCCACTTTCTGTTCTACTACTGCATCTGATGAGCATCCTTTAAGTTTCTTTTCGGTAGTTCCAAAGCACTAGAATTTTCCCGTGTATAATTTGTACTTCTGAATTGCTGCCTAGTTAAAAATCTCTGAAGGGAAAAATTAGAATTTAAGTAAGAAATGATAGTCACAATTCATAAATAGTAAATTAGGATGCAGAATGTAAGCCTGCACTCCCCCTCTACTCCTAGGCTTAAGAACTATGCAGCTCTGACAAAAAGTGAAGAGGGGCTTTGCATGGGCCCTACAATTAGCAAGTTGCATATTCAAGCACATTTTAGGTATGCGTAAGTGGCAGCTAGTTCAGGGGACCCAATTTCTTATCTAAGATTAGATTCTAGTAGAATTCTACTTGAATATATCAAAAATTCTCCAAGGCAGAAATGAGACTGCAGAGGAAAACCAATCTTTTGAAAATAAGATTAGTAGTAGTATATACAGTATTGGTACTATAAACTGATTCCTATCTGATGCTATCCTATAATAATGCCAAAAACAAAACAAGAAGATTGGGAAAGGCTTCACAATACAAAAGTTTGAGTGAAAAAAAAACAACCTTATAAGTGATTGTTTATTACTTTATTAAAACTCTAAAAATTCTTTGTAAGTAATATTTGATGTTACCAGACAGTTTCAGTTTTAATTTTACTCTGCAAACTTTTGAGAATTAAGATGCTTAAAATCTCTTTAAAATTTGGGATTGTGACTATTACCATCCCAGAAAATCTGTCAGAAGAATAAGGTAAACAGAATTCTAAAGATAAGCCACCAAGATTCCCATCCCCTAGTATTCAATCAAGCACTAAGCTAGGTACCACTGTCAAGGGATTTTTTGGGTAATTAAGGTTACTCTTAATTTGACTTCATCCAGGTGGGCCCAGTGGAACTGCATGAGAAGAAAACAGATGGGGAAGGCAGAGAGATTCAAAGCACAAGGATCCCACACACTATTACTGGCCCTGGAGATGGGGGTGGGGGAACATGAGTCAAAGAATGTGGAGCTGAGGAAGACCCCTGGCTAAGAGCTAGCAAGGAAATGGGATCTCAGTCCTACAACCACATGGAACTGAATTCTCCCCAAGGATCTACAGATAAGAGTCCAGGCCCGCTGCTATCTTGACATGGGGCCTCATGAGGACCTGAACAGAGAACCGAGAAGAGCCACAATGTGCCCAAAGTTCAGACCCAAAGAAAGGTGAGACAATAAATGCATGTTGTTGTATGCTACTAACTTTGTGGCAACTTGTTACAACAGCAGTAGAAAACTAATAGAGGTAAAGCAAAAAGGAACCAAAAGATGGGCATTTCTGAGTCCAGTAAACTTATCTTTATTTAATGATTTCAGCTAAAGCACAGAACATTACATAGAAAACTAAAAGTAAACAAAAAAACTTAACGTAACAGAAAACTGAATATAAGCATAAAATCATCAAAGATTCTTTTAAATGAAAACTGTATTGCCAATATACCACTTTATACCTTAATCTCAAGTACTACCCTGAGATGGGAAATTCTGCCACTGTTTCTAAGCAGTTCAAAAGAAGATTCATAAGGCATAAAGCAAGAATTTGGAACTCCAAATATGGTTATCTTTACTATGAATCTAACCTCTTGTCTTATTATGATCTCCAAGTATATAACATACTCACTAAAATACGTGAAAAAAACTTTAGACTTTTATTATTTAAAGAACAAGAACTAAGGAGAGAATTCAATTTAGTAAAAAGAATAACATTCTAATAATAATCAGAGCTCTCCAGCAAAAGAACGGACTGCCTCAAAAAGCAGTCAGAAATGTTATAAAAGAGTTTCTTACAATTCCATTTAAAAACTGGCCTAAATGACCTCTACACTCTTTTACCTTCGATTCTGTGATTCCACCAACTTAGTCACAGTTAGACCAGCTGCTAGAAGCATACTGGCATTATCAGAGTACTAGCTAAGTTACAAGCGAACTCATTAAACTTTAATATTTAGGTATGCAGGGCAATTCTCATAGCAACATAAACTACTAGCATTCTAAGTTTCTAAACAGGAGTAACAGATACCAATATACAAAAACGAAAGTATTTTAAAAGACAGCCTTTTTCGTTGTTGTTTTTGATTCTATAGAATTTGTTTTTTCAGAAGGGAAGTTTGGCTGCATCCTTCTGGTTGTAAAGGGGTAGATGAGCATGGGAAGAGCTCCTCCCTGAAGATAAGGGCCCAGGAGCACAAGGCGTTAATGCTCTGGCCCCGCACAGACACCTGACTCCACTAGCACAGTTCCCTGCAAAGCAAAATCTGCCGAACCTGCTCATCTCAGTGCACAAAGACAAGAAAATTCCCAGCAACCTGCGATGGCTAATTCACCGAGAATGGGCAACAGCCTATCGTGAGGAATGCCAACTTTCCCGGGATTTTCTTTCCTGAACAGAAATGCAAGTGTTTAATGCAAGATTCACGTTTCGCTCAGGTTCGTGTTAGGTTTGGTTTGTTTGCTTGTGATCGGCCGAGTTTCCCTGGTTTTGGCTGAGTGAGGAAGGGCCGCCAATCGCTTCCTAGTTACCTTTCACTAAGGCCAAAGTGGACAAATGCAAATAAATAGAGTCTTTCAAGTATACCTCTGTCACTCCGAGCGCCGCCTTTGCGTAAGATGCTGGGAACGGAGGGAAACTGCCGAGTCACCCGCAGAGCACACCCGGGGCGCCCCCGGGGTGGTGGGGTGAACGGGCTGCAAAGGAGCGCCGCGCGCCCCAGCCAAGCTGTCTGCTTATCTGCTGCTCGCACAGCGCCACCGCACTCACCAGTTCCTAGAGAAGGGATTCTGAGAAAAGAGAACGAGCCTGGTTCCCTAGAAACATTAAATTAACACAAGGGATCTGGAAACGAAACAGCAGATGCCTGAAAGCCTTCCCCTTGACTGTTTCCTGCCTTCTTGGAAAATCTTTGCATTAAAATAGATTGGATTACTCTGCACAGCCAGATGCTGCTCCAGAACTTCGTTTGGGGTGAACATGAAAGCAAAGTTTGCCATCTTTCAAAAAGATTTTTCTTTCCGAGGTGGCCTGAATAGCCTGTTTGGGTTGTGGATATCAGCTGGAACCTGAAGCTGAGGCTGTTTGCATTACAACAAAAATTTTCCATAACATTGACTTGCAAGTTAGATAACAAAAAAGCTGGCAGAGTAGAAAGGTAGAGAGCTCAGAATGAGTAGTGCAGAGTTCAAAATCCGAGATTCAGGTCCCTGAAAACTGCCTAGAAAGAGTATGGTCCGGCCCCCTTATCTCACAAAGGAGAAAATAATATGAGTTTTTCTCTCCAAGCCTATTTACTTTGACCACAGCTTTAAGAAAAGAACAGGGTAAATAAAACTAATAGCATTTCCAAAGAGTCAAAAACAGAAGCAGAAAGGCTGATGAGTAAAATTCTATCTGCCTCCTCATTCTAAAAACCCACGCACTAACCTCCATTGACCTCGTGTGCAAATTAATCTTATATAATTCATACATTCAAACCAAGATTAATAACCACGTACCTTAAGAACAGTGGGCCTTAAAACAGAATGAACTCCTGTGTCATCTTTACTTTCATATTTAAATACTTAGTAGCTAAGACCCAAGGCTTCCTATGAGACACCAGGGTTTTACAGAGGAAATAACGTTTTTACTGTAGTAGCACCTTCCTTGATATTTTAAGTTTTTCTCTTAATAACCTTTAAGGCGGGACTCCGTAGTCATTAGCTACTATTTTACTACATGCATCATGCTTTCTAGTAAATCAGACAGCAACCTGCAGTCCTAAAAGGATTCAGTGTTTATCCCAGGGCTTTGGAAGCACAAGATGGGAAAGAAGTATATTACATGATCCTCTGAACAAAAGTAAAATTAAGCATCTTTGCCTGAGCATGAAAGCAACAAAACTCATTCTAAAGCAATGCAGTCAGAGTCATTTCATCTGTGATAGGGCAAGTGTACAGCTCCATAAGCAGTCCTCAGTATTTCTGTTGTAACAACTCACACGGAATACACAAAATCTATCGTTCCTCCCTAATACGGCGAAAAACTAAATAGCAACTTCAGTGCTTTCTAACTTAATGGTTGAACTTACAGAAAAGCAAAGAAAATTTTTAAATGTTTATAAGAAAGCAAAGGAAAATGCTGCAAAAATTATTTGGCTGGCAGGCCACGGAGAAAGCTGGAATTTCTGCAGGACTCACCAAACTACAGAGCTGTTTTAAAACCGAAAGTCAGACAGCTCCGAACAGGTATTAAGTATTTTATACAACAAAATTATCAAATTTACATATTTTTTATATCACAAGTAGAATCATTTCCAACCAGTATGGAAAAACTAATGTTATACAAAAATAACTAAACTACTATGACAAGAATAAATAACCAGCCACACAGTATTATTAGTCAATTCTGGCCTTAATAAAAAATGACCAGAGAATTTCAAAATGATTAGGAATGATTGAGGATGACTCCTACATTTTCTATATAGGTAGTGACATTAAGAATATGGTTTTCACAGAATATAGCCCACTAGTTTTTAATCACAATAGCAAACAAAAATGACTACAAACAAAAATGAATTGACTCAGATAGCTTCTTTTTTACATTTTTTAAATTAAAAATAAAAGTAGTAAACCACAGTGTTAGGGAAGGTTAACAAATTTTAAAATCCCCTCCAAATTATGTTTTAAAAAAGAGGGGGCAGTATTCATGCCATAGGAAAATGTAGATAGTTTATAATCCTCAGAATCCCTTTCACATAGCTAATTGGTATCTCATTTCTGGGATTTCTTCACACTTAAATGTTAAAGAAATGGAGAAATATTTAGATGTTGATAAAGTTGTTCTAATTATCCTGTTTCACTAACTTCAACTCATTCAGTTCAATATCTAGTAAGTGCCTGTCTGTTTCAGCAGACCTTTTTTTTTCTATGTTAAAAATCGTTACTAAACAAATGAAGTTTACTAGTTAAAACTCCAAATCCAAATGTCTTTCACTTTGTTGTAAAAATGTACACAGTATTAGGTGAGTATACTTTTCCTTCCATATATGTTTGTATTCTTGGCCAAACTACCCCAGTAATGTTTTAGTTTATGATCTGTTATCCTAAATTAAAAACCTTTGCATTTTATGCTATAAAAATCAGTAAAGTTAGACATTTCAAAATAAATGATACAAATATTGTAGGAAAGTCCTATTATAATTAAAGAAGGTAACTGGTAATGAGGAAGAAAATTGAAGGCTTGCAATAAATCAAAAGCAGAGTTGTAAATAGGCTCCACAATTATTACTAATGTTACTTATAAAATGTTGGTCTTTGCATTAATTCAGAAGTACAAACTGGCAAGGTGTTTTCTTTAAAAATGAAAAATAATTTTCTGATTTTTGTACATTTAAGGTAGGAATGACTATTTTAAAAACAGAAGATAACGTCCAGGATCTTTCTTTTTCTCCATTTCAAAACTACAAGTTTTCTTTCTTTTTGAATTCTTGAAATTCAATGACATCGTCATAGCTCTGAGAACCAAGATAACAGAAACCACTAACTGTAGGAACCTTGATGCTTTCGATTATATTTTCCTAGAAAGATTTATATGATATTGATATGTAATCTCAATAGCTCTTTTTTAAGAGAAATTCTCCAATGCCAATAAAAGTTAGATAGTCTAAATCTCAGTAGTTCAGACAAATTTAGTTCATTGACATACCCTAAAAACAGAATAATGTAATATGGCCTAAGTAACATATTTTAAATAGTATGTTCTATACTTTCAAGAGATAGATAAGTAAATACCAACCTCAGATCTGTGTTGGAAATGAGCAGGGGACACATTTTTTAAAAGGGGAAGAGGCTACATTAATCCCTGCTCAAATCTCTCTGTTGGGGTGTAGGAGAGAGAGAGATGCAAAGTAGAGCCAGCCAGGTTCTTTATCAGGCCAGCACCTGCCCGTCCCTGGACATTATACATCCTGCCGTGTCCTGGCCATTGTCAATCAGAATGGCTCAGTTCAAGCGTCTCTAAGGTCAGATACCTTTGTACTTTGCTGCAAGAAGACGGGGAAAAACAAATATATAAAACTCTCTTGCCAAACTTCCTGCATCCTTTCAGAATCACATTCTGCTAATAGAAATTAGTATGATGAAGAAAGAAACCATCAGGAACCTAAATGATTTCCCTTTAAGACATATTTTAAGGCCGAGAAGACATGTTCTTTTTTTTTCTTTTTTTAAGCCAGACTCTCTGGGTTACTTATAAGTTTTATTCTGCTTGAATCTAGTCCCTGTTATCTTTTGTAATTTTCTGGAAAGAAATGAGATTTCCACTGTTTATGAAGATGAAACAAGAGGTTAACACTTCACGCACAAAAAAGAATAACCAAAGGTTGCAGTGACCTCAATTTTAGTTTTTGCTGAGAGCTGGTGTTTTTTTTTTTTCCTTCCCTTTTGTGCAATGGGGGTGGGGTCGGGGTGAGGCAGGTGTGAGGAATTGACTCTAGTTTCTTAAAGGAGGAGTGGACTTTTACCTTATGTTAGTTTTCTGATTCTAAGGAGGCGGCCTGCTTTGCCAACTCTTCTAAGTAGACTTCATAACAGATTCGGCAGGCTCTATTCTCTAGGAAGGCTGAAGTTGGCAACTGCACCTCATGGAAGATTCCACAAAAGGCTAAATTAGGATGAGATCGTCAACAGGCTTCAAAAAGGCAGAGTTCCAGGCCCCATCCCTGAGGCCAAAGGGGCCTCCTTCAGGTCCTCGTCCCCACAGTCTGACACTTTTGGCCTCTCCTCTCTCATCTAGCTTCCCACCTCATTACTCTGCCAGCCCTTCCTTTTTTCTGTAACCCTGCAAAAAAAGTGAGCAGTGCTGTTGTTTTGCTCCAACTGACAAAACAGCTAAGAAACAGCAGAAGAACATGACTGCCCTTTTCAAAATGGGCCATGTGATCACCCTATTTAAATCCAGCTCTTACAGTAAAAATGAATAGAGGAGGACGGAAGGAGGGAGCTGTTTATGAAACTCTCCTGCCTGCCTTCATAATACTCTCATCTCCCTTCTCAGCCTCCTAAATACCCAAATGAAATTATATAATAAGCTTTATTTTCTTACTCCGAAATTCTTCCTGTGTCCAAATTGCTAATGCGGCAGGTTCCAGCTGCCTAAATTCCCTAAACAACATTCCCTGTTCCATAAAAAGCATGCAACTGCAAGCACAGCAGTCCTGCTCCAGTTCTGAGAACTAGAAACTGACTACCCAGTTCCTTGGCCTGGGAAGGCCATGAAACAGGCAACATGGACGATTTAAAGGTACACAATATCCAAGGTTCCACTTCACTCCCAGGCAGCCAAGAGTGACCTAAGAGAGGCCACCCTCCATTTTAATTCAGTTACACTGATTCTCTGGGAGCTACCTCTGCTCCCTAAGAAAACACTCCTCCGATGGAGAACAGGGGGCACTGAAATTGTACTGCTTTTTATGAGTGCATTTGTTTCATGAAGAAAGAGCAGAGTTCCACAGAACACAGTGTCTTTGTTATGTGACTTGAAAACTGTACATCCCAGAATAGCAAATCCAGTAAAGTGCAAGGGTTGGGTCCTTTCTTTCAAATTATTTAATACAACTTCCATGTTTACAGAATAGTCATTGATTTTTCTCTGACATATATAGTATATGCCCCTACCTCTGGCAAAAATACTACCCAAACTAAGGGACATAAATGCTTCATTTTGATTTTCAAGACTTGAAGGAAAGAGACTCCATAACCTACCTTGGCACTGCCAGACCTGACAAGGGCCTTTGTGCTTGGCCATCAGCAGTATCTAATTACTTGGGAGGTCCCCGCACACGCCACGCTCGTCCATACCTCTCCGTCTCTCCACGCACTGTTTCCTCTACTTGGGACACCTTCTCCAACCTTCCACAGAGCAAACTCTAATTTATTCTTCAACAGATGGCCTATGCCACCATCGCTCACCTGTCCCAGGCCTAAGCCCATCCCTGCCTCCTAGGTCACTCGTACACATACCTGCACTGCCTCTATCAGACAGTACCGTGTTTTTCATGTCTGTCTCCACTGCTGGACTCAAATTCCTTGAGAAACTAATTGTTCTTATATCTCAAGTGCCCTGCATATTTTGCACAAAACAAGCAAACAAAAACAACCATGGTGCTATAAACAAGAACTAACCTGATGTGGCTATGAAATGACTTCTAGCTTTTAAATGTAATGAACCTAGTGTAAGGCTCATATAGATCCTGCTGGTTGATCCCAAGTCTATCAGGCCATAGTCTGAAACCATTTGTTCCAGGTCTGTCCTCAGAGGAACAAAAAAACCGGTCACACTTCTCTGTCCTCTCTAGCATAATTAGATGGGGGTGGGAGCCGGGGAACAGGGGAAGAATCAGGCTGCCTACTCACATCCTAAAAGAAATCAGTGTGGAACTCAAGGAAACTATTGAATCTATCAACATTTAACATACCTTCTATCAATCCATCAAAAGTATTTGAAATGCCAATGACGGACATAAAAGAGAGAATTTACTATGGAGAACAAAATAAGTCTAGGAGAAGGAAGAATCTGAGGGAGAGCTGGGGTTAGGTGATATTTTTAAGTGAAGATGGGAAAACGTTAATGGTAGAAGTCAAAATGGAAAGTTTTGAACCTAAGGACTTTATAGAGATTAGTTTGGTTTCTTTTTCTAGTAATAGGTTGACCACAGACAAGAATAATAGGAATGTTATTTCCCAATTCCTGCACCATGTTCTCCACTGCTGTTGAAGACTCCAGCAACATGCTTGCTCTGACAAATCCAAGTGCCATGTACTGATTCTCAACATAGTTCCACTGCTATGATTCTGCTTTGAGGTTCTCTTTCTTCATTTTAACAATTTATGTACCATAATCCTCAAAAGTTTTGCCCAGACAAGACCAAAGAGAGAGGCAGAAAACGAGGGCTAAGATCTCTCAAGGACCTCTTACATGAGCCACTCACTTCATATACCACTCTCCCAATAAACCCACTTGGAAGGCATAATTATTCCTATTCTCAGTGCAGTTTTAAACCTGTGTCTCTCTGGTTCTACCTCCAGTATTCTTTCTCTAAATCATACTATCAGTTCAGTCACTCAGTTGTGTACAACTCTTTCAAACCCCATGGACTGCAGCACGCCAGGCCTCCCTGTCCATCACCAACTCCTGGAGCTTACTCAAACTCACGTCCATTGAGTCAGTGATGCATCCAACCATCTCATCCTCTGTCATCCCCTTCTCCTCCCACCTTCAATATTTCCCAGTATCAGAGTCTTTTCAAATCAGACAGTTCTTCACATCAGGTGGCCAAAGTACAGAAGCTTCAGCTTCAGTATCAATCCTTCCAGTAAATACTCAGGACTGATTTCCTTAACGATGGACTGGTTGGATATCCTTGCTGTCCAAAGGACTCTCAAGAGTCTTCTCCACCATAGTTCAAAAGCATCAATTCTTCAGCACTCAGCTTTTCCAATTTCACATCCATACATGAAAACTGGAAAAACAATAGCTTTGGCAAAGTAATGTCTCTGCTTTTTAATATACTGTCTATGTTGGTCATACCTTTTCTTCCAAGGAGTAAGTGTCTTTTAATTTCATGGCCGCAATCACCATCTGTAGTGATTATGAAGCACAAAAAAATGAAGTCTGTCACTGTTTCCACTGTTACGCCATCTATTTGCCACAAAGATGGAACCAGATGCCATGATCTTTGTTTTCTGAATGTTGAGCTTTAAGCCAACTTTTCATTCTCTTCTATCACCTTCATCAAGAGCCTCTTTAGTTCGTCTTCACTTTCTGCCATAAGGGTGGTGTCATCTCCATATCTGAGGTTATTGATATTTCTCCCAGCAATCTTGATTCCAGCCTGTGCCTCATCCAGCCCAGCATTCCACATGTTGTACTCTGCATATAAGTTAAATAAGCAGGGTGACAATTTACAGCCTTGATGTACTCCTTTTCCTATTTGGAACCAGTCTGTTGTTCCATGTCCAGGTCTAACGGTTGCTTCCTGACCTGCATACAGATTTCTCAGGAGGCAGGTCAGGTGCTCTGGTATTTCCATCTCTTTCAGAATTTTCCAGTTAGTCATGATTCACACAGTCAAAGGCTTTGGCATAGTCAATAAAGCAGATGTTTTTCTGGAACTCTCTTGCTTTTTTGATGATCCCACAGATGTTGGCAATTTGATCTCTGATTCCTCGGCCTTTTCTAAAACCAGCTGGAACATCTGGAAGTTCACAGTTCATGTACTGTTGAACTGTGGCTTGGAGAATTTTGACCATTACTTTGCTAGGGTGTGAGAAGAGTGCAATTGTGCGGTAGTCTGAGCATTTTTTGGCATTACCTTTCTTTGGGATTGGAATGAAAACTGACCTTTTCTAGTCCTGTGGCCACTGCTGAGTTTTCCAAATTTGCTGGCATATTGAGTGCAGCACTTTACAGCATCATCTTTAGGATTTGAAATAGCTCAACTGGAATTCCATTATCTCCACTAGCTTTGTTTGTAGTGATGCTTCCTAAGGCCCACTTGACTTCACATTCCAGGATGTCTGGCTCTGGGTGAGTGATCACACTATCGTGATTATCTGGGTTGTGAAGATCTTTTTCGTACAGTTCTTCTGTGTATTCTTGCCACCTCTTCTTAATATCTTCTGCTTCTGTTAGGTCCATACCATTTCTGTCCTTTGTTGAGACCATCTTTGCAAGAGATGTTCCGCAGGTATCTCTAATTTTCTTGCAGAGATCTCCAGTCTTTCCCATTTTATTGTTTCCCTCTATTTCTTTGCATTGATCACTGAGAAAGGCTTTCTTATCTCTCCTTGCTATTCTTTGGAACTCTGTATTCCAATGGGTATATCTTTCCTTTTCTCCTTTGCCTTTAGCTTCTCTTCTTTTTTCAGCTATTTGTAAGGCCTCCACAGACAACCATTTTGCCTTTTTGCATTGCTTTTTCTTGGGGATGGTCTTGATCACTGCCTCCTGTACAAGGTCATGAACCTCCATCCATAGTTCTTCAGGCACTCTGTCTATCAGATCTAATCCCTTGAATCTATTTGTCACTTCCACTGTATAATCATAAGGGATTTCATTTAGGTTGTAACTGAATGGTCTAGTGGTTTTTCCTACCTTCTTCAATTTAAGTCTAAATTTGGCAATAAGGAAATTTTCCTAATTTCAGCATTAAGAACACAAGAAGGCCACTTCAAAGGTAAGAGATGTCTCATTCATTCATTTATTCAACAGCTACTAAGAGCCAGGAACTGCGCTTCATTTTAGAATTTAGGAAATAAGCAAATTCTGGTGCTTGACTTTAAATTTCTTAAAGTTTAGTGGGAAAGAGGCACAAAGACAGATAACTTGTTTTATTATATTTTATTATATTTCCCCCAGTTCTGTTTTGGGTCTTGTTTCTGCCCTTCGTCACATTTTGCTGCTACTTTACTAACCTTCCAAATGTTAGCAGTGGCTTTCCCTTTTCTTTTTTAAACATTAGCAAAACATGGGAAACCTGCACCATTTCATAAACTGCCTTCATTGTTAGAATCAGATTTAAGAAGGGACTGAATCAAGCATAAATTTGCTCCAGCTACTCTCTATTCCATATTTTTAGAGCATCTAATATAAAGCCCAGTGTTAGCTGGGGAAACAGCAGTGGAAACAAGATAACCAGAGTTTCTGCCTTCATAGAACTTATCTTCTAACCATTCCAAATTGGGAGGAAGGCAGCAAACAAATCCAGTAATTGTGATAGACAGGTTTATGAAGAAAAACTACCCCAAGGCCAGGCCCTAGGTACACATCCTTCTGCAGTAATATAATTCATTACTTCAGATTCTTATTCTTTTGGTCTACCAAATGTAGTATTATGATCAATTTTATATAACTTCTTTAACTTTTCTAATATTGCATAGTCTTAGTTATGTGTACCCAGTTTCTTAAAGAAATGAAACTAAAGGTAAAAAACAAAGAGGGAAAGTATAAAAAGCCCTTAAGATGTTCTTTGAAATTGATTAGCTTTCATAGCAATGACAATAGTTATCATTCATTGAATGATTACTTTGCTTCAAACATATAGTTGGACACTTGGCCTATCACTAATCCTCACAACATCTAACAAGGTAAGTATTACAGACCCCGTTTCACAGGGAAGAAAACTCAGGCTCAGCATGTAAGTGACTGGCCCAAGATTCTGGAGTTATTCATGGAGACAGCCTAGGTTCAAATGTGCGTCCATTACAAAGTACAACATGCCTTCTTTCCATTATGCCACAAAATATTATAAAAAATATTCTGAATGAGATGGGACTATATAATTAGAGCAATCTGAGCAGGTTCCAAATAAGAAAAGGAGTACGTCAAGGCTGTATACTGTCACCCTGCTTATTTAACTTTTATGCAGAGTACATCATGAGAAACACTGGGCTGGAAGAAGCACAAGCTGGAATCAACATTGCCGGGAGGAATATCAATAACCTCAGATATGCAGATGATATCACCCTTTTGGCAGAAAGTGAAGAGGAACTAAAAAGCCTCTTGATGAAAGTGAAAGAGGAGAGTGAAAAGTTGGCTTAAAGCTCAACATTCAGAAAACTAAGATCATGGCATCTGGTCCCATCACTTCATGGGAAATAGATGGGGAAACAGTGGAAACAGTGTCAGACTTTATTTTTGGGGACTCCAAAATCACTGCAGATGGTGATTGCAGCCATGAAATTAAAAGATGCTTACTCCTTGGAAGGAAGGTTATGACCAATCTAGAGAGCATATTGAAAAGCAGAGACATTACTTTGCCAACAAAGGTCCATCTAGTCAAGGCTATGGTTTTTCTAGTAGTCAGGTATGGATGTGAGAGTTGAACTATAAAGAAAGCTGAGCGCCAAAGAATTGATGCTTTTGAACTGTGGTGTTGGAGAAGACTCTTGAGTCTTGGACCCTTGGAGTCTCCAGACCCTTGGACTCCAAGAAGATCCAACCAGTCCATCCTAAAGGAGATCAGTCCTGGGTGTTCATTGGAAGGACTGATGTTGAAGCTGAAACTCCACTACTTTGGCCACCTCATGCGAAGAGTTGACTCACTGGAAAAGACCCTAATGCTGGGAAGGATTGGGGGTAGGAGGAGAAGGGGAAGACAGAGGATAAGATGGCTGGATGGCATCACCGTCTTGATGGACATGGGTTTGGGTGGACTCCAGGAGTTGGTGATGGACAGGGAGGCCTGGCATGATGTGATTCATGGGGTCGCAAAGAGTCAGACACGACTGAGTGACTGAACTGAATTGAGCATTTACTGTGTGTCAGATGCTATTAAGACTTTTTAAGAGAATTATCTCCTTTAGTCCTCTCAACAGCCCGGTAAGGTTGGTAATTTTGAGGTGAAGAAACTGAGAGAGACTTGGAGAGACTGGCTAACCTGCCAAAGGCCAACAAACTACCATGTAGTATAACTTGGATTTTAACCTGGGTCTACCTGTCTCCAAAATGCATCTTCTTAACTGCTACAGAAGAGTTCCACTATTTAAACAGTATCAGTGTAACTTGCAGCTTTCAAAGAGAATGTCAAAACAGAATAGGGTCAATAAACCACTTTAAAGATAATTTAAAATAACTACTACATAAAGACACTGTCTCTAAGAGCCCATTACTAATCATTTGCTCAGTGATTGTCACCTTGTTCTGTTACCCTAAATGGCCTCTAGAACTATCTACAGTCAGCAGTTTCACTACAAGTGTTTTCCCCTTTCATTTGGTAAGCAATTTAAAAATCTATGTCTTAAACTTCCAGTTCTATCCAATGAAAGTCAAATCCTTGCACCCAAATCTTCAAACATGACCAAAATATACACTCCATAGTCCACAGTTCTCATCACTAAACAATGTGAATGGTTAGAAAGGTGCTGAAAAGCACTGTGCAAACTGTTCATATGCCTTATGTTAATTTTCACAGTTTCATAGTAAATTCTGGGTTATATCAAACCTTTTAAGATATTCTCAACATGAATGCTTCCCTATGAGAAATAATACTTTTCCAAACCATTTTCTGGGGCAGGACTCCTCCTGTTTAGTCACTCAGTCATGGCCAACTCTTTGTGAGCCTTAGGACTGTAGCCCACCCGTCTCCTCTGTCCATGGGATTCTTCAGGCAAGAATACTGGAGTGGGTTGCCATGCCCTCCTCCAGGTGATCTTCCCAGCCCAGGGATTGAACCTGCATATCCTGTGTCTCCTGCATTGCAGGTAGATTCTACAACAACTGAGCCTCAGCTACATTTATTAAGACTACTTTTGAAAACTCTATTTGTTAAGAAGATATCAGCCCAATAAGGAAATCTGACCTTGATCTCCCAATTGGGCAAACGTGAATAGCACTTCCTTATATCTATTAAAAAGTTTATTCATGTCAATTTCACATTGACTGGATTTTGTAAGCCAAATAGCTGGCAAACTATGACTTTAAACACAATCAGTGAAAAAGAAGTCTGGCAATTCTTGGAAGAACATGTGGGAAATCATATGTATCTATAAACTCATGCCTGTGTCAACTTTCAAAGAGTAAACATAAGTTCAGGAAGTACCTAAATACCTGCTAACAAAGCAAAGTAAATTCACAGACCTGGATGAGATCCCCAAGTTTCACACTTAATCTTCAAGTTGGGATGTTCCATCAGTAACAGAAGATTATATATATTTTTAAGTACTTTGTAAAAACCAGAGTATATGTATATAAGAAAAATAAATTAATAAATATTTCACAAAATATAAAGAAAATAAGTCACTTATAATTACACAACTGTCAACACTGTGTCCTAGACTTTCTTCTTGGCATATACACATATATAAACATTTTGAGTTTCTCAAATATAGGGTTGCGCCACATGTACTGTTTTGTAACCTGCTTTGTTTTGCTTTGTTTTATTTTTCTACTCAACAATAAGTTTGAGTAGGACAATATTCAACAATTAATAAATACAGTTCTATCTATGTCATCAGTTCTCCCCCAACTCATTTAACCCATCTTTCACTGAAGGACAAGTAAACTTTCTTCAACCTTGTGTTTTTACAAACAATACTGAATTGAATATCCTTGTACATATGAGAATGTCAAATTAGTCCTTTCAAATAAATTCCTAGAAGTAGAAATACTATGTCAAAGGATGTGACCTTTGATACACATTGCCAAACTGCCTTCCAGAAGGATCATGCCAGTTGATACTCCCACCAGCAATAGAAAAGACTGCAGGCCTCTCCACATCCTGAGCTTCTCTGGCAATGAGGATCCTTTCTAAACCATTGCCAATCTGACAGACAAAACAAATGGTAACTTCAGGTTGCTTTCATTTGCACTTTCACTTCATAAGTACACTGATACATTGAGGCAGTAAGTCAGTGTCTACTGAAAAGCAAGTGCTTTGGAAGCTAAGAGTCCTGAGTTACAGAAGTCCTGCTAAATGTGTGATCTAGGACAAGCTGCCTTGGTTTGCTAAATCGTATACTCGTCTTTGCAAAGTGTAAATAATTAACTGTACCTTAGTATTTTCTTAAGCATTACAGGTAAAGCCCTCAGCCCGGTCTCTGACACACAGTGAACACTCAGTAAATAGTAGCCGCCAGCTGCAGTGGTTACAGGAGCTGGAGAAGTTGTACAGTCCAAACTGTTGTCTGGTAGAATATTGGCAGCCCTTTGTATTTCTTCTCTTGCAAATGGCCTTTTCATATAATTGGTCCTTTTTATGTGCTGGAGAATTCATCTTTTGTTTATTAATCTGTAAGAGTCTGTTATAAATTATGGGTAATAACTCCTTGGCTGCTACTATACATGATACCAATCTATTTCCTATGTTAGCATTCATTTTTAACTTACTGTTGTGTGTTCTTTGCTGTATAGAGGTTAATTTTTACATCATTAAATCTAATCTCTCCTTTCTTTATCTTTTTAATTCTTCAGTTTCTACCACTGGTGTGATGCTTACAAAGACCTCTGCTCTCACAAGATTATAAATACTGGGTATAGAGTTTACTGTTACTTTTACAGATTCTTTCATTTCTTAACAGTAAGAACTTTAACTATAAATAATTGGGAATTCTGACAGTCCATCCTTAACAGTCAGATCTCTAATTATAAATAACTGGGAATACTCTGACAGTCCATCCTTAACAATAAGATCTCTAATTATAAATCATTAGGAATTTTCTTGTGGTCCAGTGTTTAGAACACTACCCTTTCACTGTTGAGGATCTGGGTTCAATCCCTGGTGGGGGAACTGAGTTCCTGCAAGCCATGTAGCACAGAAAAAAAAAAAATTAATTTTGCTATAAAGTAGGGACTTAACTTTTTTTCTCTTAAATGACTAGTATGTAATCACAATATCCTTCAGAAATCCTGTTATCGATGATTTGAAATGTGCCAACTTTATGTAAAACAATAGATAATTCCTTCTCTGAGATTCTGAAATTATAAAGATATTAAAAACAAAGAACTTTCTGGGTTTTTAAGTTTGGTGCCAAAATTATGTTGTGGCAAAGCTTTACGTGAGGCAATGTTGATGCTATTTCTGGTCTTTATTCCACTAAGTGTCACTACTAGGCAGTTTGGCTATGGAAATAAACATAAGTTTGACTATGAGATATTGCTTAAAAATCTAAATTCTGAAATATGTGATGTTTCAAATAAAGGACTGTGGGTTTGTACCAGGTTTCCATGTGTATACACAAGTTTGTTTTTAGGCTAGCTCTAAATTCCATTCTAACTTCTTTTTTATTCTGTTAACATGATAAAGTACATAGCTTTAAACACTAAGCTGACCTGGAGTTTCTGAGATAAATTTGGTAAAGATGTATTATCCTTTCTCTATTTTGCTAGATTCAACTTGTCAATATTTTTTAAGGATTTTTACATCGATGGTAATGAATTCTACATTTGTTCCTTACAATGTCTTCATCAGGTTTTGGAATCCAGGTTATACTGACTTCTATTTTATATGCTATCTTATTTTTAGTATAGTTTATAATGTCTTAATATTTGATGAGATAAAAATCTCCCCTGTTTTTCATTCTTCATTCTTCTCAAACAATATTATTCTGGACTTATTTTAACAAGTTCCATGGAATAATCATCCTATTGCAAGTTCTGCTGGAATAGCATTAAATTTTAGACTAAGGTGGACAAAAGTGATACTGATACATTAACTATATTAACTCTTCCAGCCAATATACATGATATGTTTTTTCTCTATTTATTCAAGTGTTCTTTTCTGTGCCTCAGTTAAGTTTGGATGTCTTTTTCACATAAATTATGACCAATTCTTTTTAAGTATATTTATATGTATTTTATAATCACCTTTACTTTTCAACTCTACTTACATCTATGCTACTGGGTTTCATTAGTGTAAGTACCAACTGAAGATAACTGGTATAATTTCTGATATCTATCCTGGGCAGGACGGAGTACCATGTCGAGGAAAGGAAGTTAACATTAGTATTAAATTAAACAAACATTTATTGAACACATCATAGAAACCAAGTATTAAAACAGTGGTAAGACACAATCCCTGTCTTGAAGCGTTCACAGTCTAGGGAGATAAAAAAGAAAACAGACAAGCATAACATAAGTTCTGTGTTAGAGGTGAGCCCAGGAGAACAACACAATGTTCTCCTCCAGGAATATATTTGTCAGGAAAAGCTTCATAAAGAGCTCTCTCCAACACCCAAGATGGGTCCCAATTCTCCCTTGAACATGGTTGGCAAGAAGAGGCATATCTCAAAGCTGCATTCAGTCCTCCAGACCCAACGAGTACCTTAATGCTCTGTCTTCCATGTCAGGACAAGGCAGAAAATCCCATCCACCTGCAGGCTTCTCCAGCTGGCTCAGCCATCCTGGCTGCCCACTGCTGAGCTGGGTGCTGGGCATAGTCAGTCAAGAGACCACACTTCCCATACCTTCCCTCCTCAGTAACCTCAGGAGAAGGCCATTGGTGTCAAGTTGAGTCATTACAGTGTCAGTTACTAATGGGCCTGGCTCTAGGCTCCTCAAAGCTTGTGAAGTGCTATCATTTACTTTTACACAGGAACACTGTGTTCTGGGAGAAAATGGTTCCATTTCATGCCTAAAATGGTGAGAAAGCAAAAGAAAGCAAAACTGCTGTGTGTCTCCTGCAGAGGGACAGGTTCTGGTATTCAAACAAGCAGATCTTGGAAAGCCCAGGGATTCGCTGCTTGGAGGACTACTTACCCATCCTCCTCGGTTCAGTATGAACCGTGCAATCATTCCACAACCACAGAGCCCTCTGCAGAGTGACCTCAGGAAGCTGCATGTGCATGAAGAGGGCAAGAACACACAGTCACTTGGGCTATACTGCAGAGACCCCAGGGATCTATTTGGTCATTTAAAACGCATCTGGAAAGAATTCACCTGCCCTGAACCCTGCCTGCTCAACAGCAAAACAAGTGAAAGTGCCACAAAATGCTCAATCATGGTGATCTTTATGATTGCTGAGGCTAAAAGTTTTCCCACCTGAGCATCATAAATGAGACAAATTGCATAACAGGATAATAAGAGTTGTTGCTAAAAGATGCAATCACAAAATAAAAGGACTTTTCAAAATCTGAGTATGGTTGGTAATTATCCAGGAAAGGAATATAAAGGAAAGCAATTCCAAGGTTCCTGCTTCTTCATGTTATCGTGACATTGTAATGGCCAAATGCCAAAGAGTACTCTCAGCTACAACAGACCTTCCTCTGTCTTCTTCGGCGGCAGCTCTATTTCTTTTGGTTAACTAGTGTGCTGTAGGTCACTGTCTTATCAGCCTAATCTCAAATGCCACAGTTCACAAAGTTGCTACTTGTTCTTTCTTGCTATGAAAACCAAACTTCTACCTGGTAAGATGCACGGCAGAAAAGAATGGGGAAAAATAACTTATATAGTTCTTTATTGTCATGGCATGTATTTGTTTACCTGAATAAGGTTTTTCCCTGATAAGACAAGTGCCCCTCCAAAAAAAGGGTACTAGTAAAGCTTGGTTCACTAATACAAAAAGTAAAACCTGAGAAACATCAAATATGTAGTGAAGTGTAAAATCACATTGATTGCCCCAAATAAATAATAGATGATCTCTAATGAGAGGCCTAACAAAGTTAAAGAGGCTCAACTCATTAGATAGCTAAAACATTTACTTGTTGTCAGTTCAAGAACATTAACCACAAAAACAATCAGAGCCGCAGACTTTGCAAACATTCAGATGAACTCAGTAGGACAGCACAGGTCTTAGAGTCAGCCTTGGGTTTCAAAAACAGCATCATGATGTATTAGTTTTCAACCACTGGAAAAGTTCATCTCTCTGAACTTCTTTCTCTGCAAAATGGGGGAAATACCTACCTCATTAAGAGGTTAAGACAAAGGTATATAGAAAACCCAACAATGAAGAGACAGAGGAAGCATTCCACACATAGCTAGTTTCCTATTCAAATTCTCTGCCCACTAAATGGTCAAAGTAAATGTCCCCAACTTCTCAATCCACAATGGACTCTTACTATTTCATATATCAAATTATTTCCATTACTACACACCAACCTCATTTTGCCTCACAATACTCCACAGGTCATTTCTTCTCTTCCATCAAAACTTGATTTTCTTATGTATGTCCAACCTTCCATTTCCTTGCTCTCACAAATTCCCTCACAACACTGCCACCACCGTCATTTCCCAAAGTATAGTTCACAGGGGATTTTGCTAAGAGTAGTGGGGCAGGGCAGAGAAGGCAATGGCACCCCACTCCAGTACTCGTGCCTGGAAAATCCCATGGATGGAGGAGCCTGGTGGGCTACAGTCCATGGGGTCACAAAGAGTCAGACACGACTGAAGCGACTTAGCAGCAGAAGCAGCAGCAGCACTGGGTCAGGGTGCAGGGGAGGGGGCAGTCCTGAGCCTTTAGAGGAGGTAGTGGAAACTGGTTCAATTTTTATTTTTTCAATCCATCAATAGTATTTTTTTTTCCTTCAAAGCAGAATCCTTTTAGATTATGCAACTGCATATCTAAGGAGTATGTGAAGCAGTGAGTAACAATCAGATACTCAGCTGAACACTGCAAGTAACCATGGTGGCTTAAAGCTATTTTACTCTTAGAAATACATTATTTCACTGACACTCGTAATGGGCTATTGATTTAAAAAGAGAACCACAGGGAACACTGATAGGGAAATAAAACAAAATGGGAGATGAATGTAAAAATTTTAAGGCTGTCCTTTTCAAGTTACAACCATTTACTCAAAACTCCTTTGCAATAAAACAAAATGTCTAAACCTATGTTAAAAGGATCCAAGCTAGTGACAATTATATCCAATGTGCCCTATCACTTGGGAATATGCTCTCCTTGCTAGTGAAGTTAGTACAGTAGAGAGGCAAAGTGAGATGTGAAGAGCTGACTCATTAGAAAAGACTCTGATGCTGGGAAAGATTGAGGGCAGGAGGAGAAGGGGGCGACAGAAGATGAGATGGGTGGATGACATCACTGACTCCATGGACATGAGTTTGTGTAGACTCCAGGAGCTGGCGATGGATATGGAGGCTGGCATGCTGCAGTTCATGGGGTCGCAAAGAGTCAGACATGACTGAGTGACTGAACTGAACTGAATAAATAATTTATGTGCTCAGTTGCTCAGTCATGTCCAAATCTGCAACCCCACAGACTGCAGTCCACCAGGCTCCTCTGTCCATGTGATTTTCCAGGCAATAATGCTGGAGTAGGTCACCATTTCCTTCTCAAGGGATCTTCCCGACACAGGGATCGAACCCATGTTTTATATCAGAATCAAAGATGTCAACTTCTCTGGTCCTTGGTTTTCTCATCTCTTTTTTTTGGCTGTGCCAGGTCTTAGTGTCAGCATGCAGGATTTTTTAGTTGTGGCATGTGGAATCTAGTTCTCTAAGCAGGTATCAAACCTGGGCCCCCTAGATTGGGAGTATGGAGTCTTAGCCAGTGGATCATTGGGAAGTCTCTCCTATCTTTTAATAGGAATTGCTGACTTAGGAGTGGCACCCTCAGTCACAAGTGAAGCTAATAAGTGGCAGACTCTGCTCTTCAGGCTAAGTCAACCACCATCCCGAACCTTCTTCTCTTATACTGTCTCCATTCTAGAGGCTAGGACAACAAACATTTACTTGCGGCAAGGAGTGGCCACATGACTGTCTCAGCCAATGAAACAAAAGAGGAAGTGTGCTGGCAATTTCTGTTTACTGCTTTTCCTGATAAAAGTGATAGGTGCATCAGGAGCTACTCCTTCCCCTAGCTTCCAGCCTTACAGCTGCACTGTTGGTAACTGCAGTCATCTTGCTACCAGAAGGAAAAGAGAAGCCGAGAGAAGAGCAGAGACACTCACCCAGATGCCTTTGGGCCAATGAACCAATGACAGAGATGCTCGCCCTGAGGCCTTTGTGCCAATGAACCAAGGCCAGAAGAAGCTGACTTCCAGACTTCCTGAAATGATTTAAAGGGATCTCGACTCACTTTGCCGTTGTCAGTTTGGTGGATTTTGTCTGTGTGCTTGACTTGTTGGCAAGCAGGTTCCCAACTGATGCACTATGCACCAGATTCACCAGGTTTACAGAATCAAATGTTTGTCTGTAACCAAGAATGCAAACCTCCTCAACTAAAAAAACATTCAAATGAAAGTTTAAAGGAAAAGGACACAAAGAGTGAAGGAAATTTTGTTTTCTTCTTCTGCCCACAGAATCCATCTACTTCATATTTCTATAAAACCAGCCCTTGGCCTGATTTCATTTCAGGATCAGAATCTCCGGGTTGGGAAGGGAATTCATTTCAACCACCTGAGCTCTCTAAATAATCTTTCAAGCCGCAATTTAGCCGCTGCTTGAATAATGCATGAGGGATATAATAATGATGAGGGATTTGCTACATCTAGAAGGAGCTCATAACCATATCTGGACAACTTTAGAAATATCTTTCTCATATTAACCTGACATTTCCAGCTATTTGTCTTCCTTCCGCCTTCTGAGAAATACACAACAGAGGGAATCTCTTCTATGAATGACAGCCATCCAAATAGATGAAAGCAGCTGTCACATCACTTCATCTGCACACCAGTGTTCACCAACTCCTTTACCTTTCCTCCTGGGAGAGGCAAAAGGTTCTAACATAGCACCATCCAACAATGCAAGCTACCTACATAATTTTAAGTTTTATGTTGACCTAGCAGTCACATTTTTTAAAGAAAAATGAAGTATAATTAATCTTGATAATATATTTTAGGTAGCCAATTTATCAAAAATCTTTTCAATTCAACAGATAACTCAGAATAACGTAAATAATTTTGAGATATTTTACTTTTTTTTCTTTTGGTACTAGGTATTTGAAATTCAAGACTCACTTTTCCACTGCAGGACACACCAGTTTGGAGCAGTCACATTTTCATTATTCAACACCAACATGCAGTGGAGGCTGCCGTATAGGAAAGCATAGGTCTGAAGGAAGAATGTGCTGTTTTTTATAGATGGACAACATGCACCGTTTGGCTCAGTTCAGTCACTAAGTCGTGTCCGACTCTTTGCAACCCCATGAATCACAGCACGCCAGGCCTCCCTGTCCATCACCAAATCCCGAAGTCCACCCAAACCAATGTCCATTGAGGCGGTGATGCCATCCAGCCATCTCATCCTCTGTCGTCCCCTTCTCCTCTTGCCCTCAATCTTTTCAGCATCAGGGTCTTTTCCAATGAGTCAGTTCTTCACATCAGGTGGCCAAAGTATTGGAGTTTCAGCTTCAACATCAGTCCTTCCAATGAACACCCAGGACTGATCTCCCCTAGGATGGACTGGTTGGATCTCCTTGCAGTCCAAGGGACTCTCAAGAGTATTCTCCCAACACCACAGTTCAACAGCCTCAATTCTTTGGCATTCAGCTTTCTTCACTGTCCAACTCTCACATCCATACATGACCACTGGAAAAACCATAGCCTTGACTAGATGAACCTTTGTTGGCAAAGTAATGTCTCTGCTTTTTATATGCTGTCTAGGTTGGTCATAAATGTCCTTTCAAGGAATAAGCGTCTTTTAATTTCATGGCTGCAATCACCATCTGCAGTGATTTAGGAGCCCAGAAAATAAAGTTTGACACTGTTTCCACTGTTTCCCCATCTATCTGCCATGAAGTGATGGGACCAGATGCCATGATCTTAGTTTTCTGAATGTTGAGCTTTAAGCCAACATTTTCACTCTCCTCTTTCACTTTCATCAAGAGGCTCTATAGTTCTTTTTCACTTTCTGCCATAAGGGTGGTGTCATCTGCATATCTGAGGTTATTGATATTTCTCCTGGCAATCTTGATTCCAGCTTGTGCTTCTTCCAACCCAGCATTTCTCATGATGTACTCTGCATATAAGTTAAATAAGTAGGGTGACTATATAGAGCCTTGACGTACTCCTTTTCCTATTTGGAACCAGTCTGTTGTTCCATGTCCAGTTCTAACTGTTGCTTCCTGACCTGCATATAGATTTCTCAAAAGGTCAGGGAGTCTGATATGCCCATCTCTTTAAGAATTTTCCACAGTTTATTGTGATCCACAAAGTCAGAGTCTTTGGCACAGTCAATAAAGCAGAAATAGATGTTTTTCTGGAACTCTCTTGCTTTTTAGATGATCCAGCGGATATTGGCAATTTGATCTCTGGTTCCTCTGCCTTTTTTAAAACCAGCTTGAACATATGGAAGTTCATGGTTCACGTATTGCTGAAGCCTGGCTTGGAGAATTTTAAGGATTACTTTACTAGTGTTTGAGATGAGTGTAATTGTGTGGTAGTTCAAGCATTCTTTGGCATTGCCTTTCTTCGGGATTGGAATGAAAACTGACCTTTTCCAGTCCTGTGGCCACTGATGAGTTTTTCACATTTGCTGGCATACTGAGTGTAGCACTTTCACAGCATCATATTTCAGGATTTGAAATAGCTCAGCTGGAATTCCATCACCTCAACTAGCTTTGTTTGTAGTGATGCTTCCTAAGGCCCATTTGACTTTGCATTCCAGGATGTCTAGCTCTAGGTGAGTGAACACACCAACATGATAATCTGTGTTGTGAAGATCTTTTTTGTACAATTCTTCTGTGTATTCTTGCCACCTCTTTTTAATATCTTCTGCTTCTGTTAGGTCCATACCATTTCTGTCCTTTATTGAGCCCATCTTTGCCTGAAATGTTCCATGGGTATCTCTAATTTTCTTGAAGAGATCTCTAGTCTTTCCCATTCTATTGTTTTCCTCTATTTCTTTGCAATGATTGCTGAGGAAGGCTTTCTTATCTCTCCTTGTTAGTCTTTGGAACTCTGCTTTCAAATGTGAATATCTTTCCTTTTCTCCTTTGCTTTTTGCTTCCCGTCTTTTGACAGCTATTTGTAAGCCCTCCTCAGACAGCCATTTTGCTTTTTCGCATCTTTTTCTTGGAGATGGTCTTGATTCCTGTCTCCTGTACAATGTCAAGAACTTCCATCCATAGTTCATCAGGCATTCTGTCTATCAGATCTAATCCTTGAAATCTATTTTCACTTTCACTGTATAGTCATAGGGATTTGATTTAGATCATACCTGAATGGTCTAGTGGTCTTCTCCACTTTCTTCAATTTCAGTCTGAATTTGGCTAATCAGATAAACTGGCAAAATGTCACAGTGACAAGTTACTTGAACTAGAGTACTATACAGATCTCTTTTAAAGGAGTGGGAAGGAGAATCAAATCTCATGGACCTTTGTGGCTATGTCCTTGAACTTCCAAGGGTCAATGTGCCCCAACTGAGAAACTATCTTTAAAAGTGCCTTTTTTTTTTCCAGTTTATCCTCAAAATAAAATTACACAAAAAAGTCTCTATGGCATATAGAATCTGAGAAGCTCTAAGATCCCAGTTTGAAAACACCCTTGGAACAGACTCAGGGGGTCTTTATTCTCATTTTGATTCTGCCACCAAACTAAGAAGTGATGTGAAAAAAAGTCAGTTTATTTTTCTAGGCCTCTTTTTTTAAATGGAGTCCCACTTTGCCACTAAGCAACACTGTTAAGCATTCACCAATCATCCTTTCAATAATCCATTCTAGAACTCTGCCCACAAATAGCATAAAGCTCCTTCTTAAGTCTATGGTTTGTTTGTTTTTAATATTTTTATTTTATTTTTTGGCTGTTCCATGTGGCATGAGAATCTTAGTTCCCTGATCAGGGACTGAATTCGTGCCCCCTGCAGTGGAAGTGTGGAGTCCTAACCACTGTATCACCATGGCATTCCCAAGTCTATGGGTTTTGAACCCATACTCCTCACTAATGGAAATCAGGATTGCATTTACCTTCCTTCAAAATTCTGACATTTCTCCACTTTTCAAAATTCCATAAAAATACAACAATAGTTACTTATCTCCGATTACAATTACTAAAATAAAATTCTTCTGCATCAAAATATCTTACACTCATTTTGAACAACTAATCTCTTACAACCCACTCAACTTTCTCAAGCTTTAATTATATGTTACCATGAATTTTACTGACCTGTTCAGGATGACCATTCTTTCTTTGATTTACTCATTTTAAGATACATGCTAAAGAGACACTATATATGCCAACACAGTGGGAATACAAATAGGACATGAACAAGACAGGCAAAATCAGTCCCTGCTTGCAAAGAGATGACAATCTAGTACTGGATGAAAGAAAATAAATGAGCAGGACAACTTCAGGTAGTAAAACATGATATAATAATACAGCTCATATTTGTGAGCATATCATGTGCAAGAAAGGGAAAGTGAAAGGCACTCGGTCATGTCCAACTCTTTGTGACTCCATGGACTACACAGTCCATGGAATTCTCCAGGCCAGAATACTAGAGTGGGTAGCTGTTCCCTTCTCCAGGGGATCTTCCCAACCCAGGGATCAAACCCAAGTTTTCCACATAGCAGGCAGATTCTTAACCAGCTGAGCCACAAGGGAAGCCCAAGAAGATTGGAGTGGATAGTCTATCCCTTCTCCAGCAGATCTTCCCATCTTAGGAACTGAACTGGGGTCTCCTGCATCACAGGCCAGTTCTTTATCAACTGAGCTATCAGGAAAGACCACCATGTGTGAGATATCCTTATAAATATTAACTTATAAATCCTCATTACAGCTTTATGAAGTATGTTGTTATTATCAATCTCACTTTAATTTTTTTATTTATTATTTTTTTTTTTGAAATTGACCAACTCCAGATTTCTATATTTATAATAGTCATCTGGGAGGATAATTAACTCAGGATTCAAATTCACTCTTACATACCAGGCTGCATATTGTCACCCTGCTTATTTAACTTACATGCAGAGTACATCATGCAAAACGCCAGGCTGGATGAAGCACAAGCAGGAATCAAGATTGCTGGGAGAAACATCAATAACCTCAGATATGCAGATGACACCACCCTTATGGCAGAAAGTGAAGAGGAACTAAAAAGCCTCTTGATGAAAGTGAAAGAGGAGAGTGAAAAAGTTGGCTTAAAGCTCAACATTCAGAAAACTAAGATCATGGCATCCAGTCCCATCACTTCATGGCAGATAGATGGGGAAACAATGGGAACAGTGACAGACTTTACTTTCTTGTGTTCCAAAATCACTACAGATGGTGACTGCAGCTATGAAATTAAAAGACGCTTGCTCCTTGGAAGAACAGCCATGACCAACCTAGACAGTATATTAAAAAGCAAAAACATTACTTTGGCAATGAAGGTTGGTCTAGTCAAAGCGATGGTTTTTCCAGTAGTCATGTAAGGATATGAGAGTTGTACCATAAAGAAAGCTCTGAGCACCAAAGAATTGATACTTTTGAACTGTGGTGTTAAAGAAGACTCTTAAGAGTGCCTTGGACTGCAAGGAGATCCAACAAGTCCATCCTAAAGGAAATCGGTCCTGAATATTCATTGGAAGGACTGATGCTGAAGCTGAAGCTCCAGTACTTTGGCTACCTGATGCGAAGAACTGACTCATTAGAAAAGACGCTGATGCTAGGAAAGACTGAAGGCGGGAAGAGAAGGGAACGACAGAGAATGAGATGGTTGGATGGCATCACCAACTCAATGGACATGGGTTTGAGTAAGCTCTGAGAGTTGGTGATGGACAGGGAAGCCTGGAGTGCTACAGTCCATGGAGTTACAAAGAGTTGGACATGACTAAGCGACTGAACTGACGTACTGTATGGGGAAATAAAAGATGAACTAGACCCAGGCTCTACCCTCTAAAAGTTTATATTCAAGTGAAAGAAACAAATAGTTCCAGTTGAAGCAGAATGTCCTTATGTGATAATCAAGTCATGTAAATATTAAGGACAATGGAGGAAATGGATGATTCACTTGGAATTTCAATGTCAAGACAAAACACAGGATATTGCAGAGAGAAACAGGAGCAAATCAAATATGTGGTATAGTACAGAGTATTTTTCAGGAATGGCAAGTTCTCCTACAACAGAGACCAGGTATGACCCAGCCATTCTAGTTCAAATAAATTGCTCCTTGTATAAGCCCTAATTTAGTGCTTATCACATGGAACTAAGAAGAGAGTGGTCTGAAGGACCCAAGGTTATTAAACGACAACCTCTGATATCAGCGTACTGAAATAGATGATTCATGAATGTACCATACACACTTTCATTTCTCTTTCACTGTATCCTGCTGTTAGCCAGCAACATCATCTGTTCTTCACTTTAAGTCCTTCCACTGTTTCAAGGTTCTCCATTCACTTACTCATTTATTCATTCAATTATTTTTTGGGGGGGCAATAGATACTTGCTGGGCATTGTTCTTGGTGTTGAGGATACAATAATGAACAAGGCAGACAACAGCTCTGCATTTGTGGAGACAAACAATGATGAAGGATAGGAAGTAGACAGGTAGTCAGAGAAGACTTGAGGAAAGCACATTAGCCCAGAGATCTGATTGTACATCAGAATATCTTGGGAAAGAGCATTACAGACAGAAAAACATGCAAATAGAAAGGTTCTAAAACGCCTGCATATTCAAGGAAGGAGGCCAGTGAATGAGGACAAGAGAGGCAGAAAAGGAGCTAAGAGGAAGTAGGGAACCAGGCCACATAGGGACTTGCAGGTAATGGACTCTGTTTTCATTGTGATGGAAAGTCTTTCTTCTTACACCTTTTTCCAGCCCCAATAGCCTCTACTGATCACTTCTTGTACACATTTCATTTGTACTTATAATTGCCACTCAGTCTCTGGATTTCTATTCATCTCTTATGCATCAGTCCTATTTTCTCAACTATGTCTCAAGGACAAAAATTATGTCATATTCTCCTCTACATTCCTAGGGCCTGGCACCCAGTGGAACTCAATAAATCTCTTTGGAAGGTGATAATGATGATGTAATCCCTTAGAGTCCTTTCCAGCTGTAAGATCTATGATTCCTTTGAACTGTTTCGACAAGCTAGTTTGCCCAATGACTCAGAGGACTGACATCTTTCTAGATATTATGAGATTACAATCATGCCACTTTTAGGGCACTGAATGTCTGGAATGAATGACATCAGAGTTTTTCTTTACATGAAGACTGCATCACTTGGAATAGTGGTCCCAGTACATAGAACTACTTATTAGTATTTATACTTTAAGTCATATGAACCTTAGGAGAGGCATTAATTGCAATTAAATAAATACTATCCTGATGTGATTCCATCATCAGCCATTAAACACAGCCTCAAATTCTTTGCTTCTTCATCCAATGAAAAGTAAAGGGTAACTCCCCTCACTCTGAGTCTGAGTTGTTCTTAGTGACTTAACCAATCAAATGCAGGGAAAGTGGTATTCTGGGACTTACAGGGATATGTCACAAGAAGGCTTGACCCTTAAAGTTTCCACCCACACCTTTTGTAAATCCTCCCTCTAAACACCCCGCTGCCACGTTGTGAGTAACCCAAGTACATAGAAAACCACGTGGCAGTGCTCAGACTAACAGCCCCCAACAAAGCCCCCTGCCAAGAGCCAGAATCGACCATCAGCCATCCCAGCCCAGGCACCAGATGTAGGAGTGAAAAAGCTATCTGAGAAGCAGATCCTCCAGCTCCAGCCACCTCAACTGACAGCATGCATATCAGAGACAAACCACCCAGCTGAGCCCTTCCTGAATCCCTAACCTTCAAAATAAAACAGTTGTTTGAATCTACCAAGTTTTGGGGTAGTTTGTTATATAGCAATAGGTTTTTTATTTTAAAAAGAAAAGAATCATCATGGAACATCACTACTCACAGAGTGCCTCTCCACTGATTTTTTATTAAAGTGACAGATACATTCAGTCCAAGATTTGTCCTATATCCAACAATTGCTCTGCTCAGAGATTTGATTCGTAGGATAACAAGGGACACAAATTAGGTAACTTTGAATGAG
Source organism: Antilocapra americana (assembly GCA_007570785.1). NCBI lineage: Eukaryota > Metazoa > Chordata > Mammalia > Artiodactyla > Antilocapridae > Antilocapra > Antilocapra americana. The sequence continues at coordinate 15,683,841 of ML663565.1, forward strand.
TACCCTGAATCAATCTTAATAAGATTGCAGGTCAACAAAAGTCACCTGAAAATTATCCAGTGCAAAAGCCATAGCCATACACTGGATTATACAGATCACAGAATTATGCCATTGGGAAAAACATGCATAGCTTCACTCACCTGGCAGGCAAGAAAACACTACTTAAAACACTACTTTATTTTACACTATTTAAAAACACGGATGGGAATTAGAAATGAAATGTACAATTCTATCATAAAGATAAAAAGATCCAAAAATTCCCAGCTGGTGCAGTGGTTAGGACTCCATGTTTCCACTGTAGGGGCCCTGGTTTAAACCCAGGTCCAGGGAACAAAGATCCTGCAAACCTCATGGCACGGTCACAAAGAAAAGGGAAAAAAAAAGATTCAACTCTTAAGCTATGATTGCATGCAGTACTAAGGATTTATGAAAATTATTCTGTCAGATCCTACTTGAATGGAAAACACTCAATTGCAAATAGTTCTCTCCTTTAAAACATCCTTTTGCTTGCATAGTGAAGTTCTATTATGAGAGCAAAAGCTCCTCAAAAGAGGCAGGCATTTTTAGCACCTCAGTGTAAATATCACTTCTTCCCCAAAGCAGTCATTTCAGACCCTGGAAGTGAGAGGCTCTTGGAAAAGCAGCCTGCTCACTTGAAACCCTTCTGACATCTCCCTCTCCCCCATTATCTTCTTCAAGTCATGTTTGGCCCACCAAAAACACATAGACCCATTAAGAGGACCTGGGGTGGAGGATAACACAAAAAGAAAAAATTTTGGTAATAAATACTTTAGAGTTTCGATTTTTCACATAAACTACTACTTTGAATTATGTCCAATCATATTCCATCCTCACATTTTTCATAATATGAATTCACACTCACCATGAGTACACCATTTTAAAAAATCAACAAGAAGAAAATGAATTCTCAAGAAAACACCCTATAAGGTAGGCGCATAACAATGGCAAAATGTTCTTAAGAGATAAATATCATCTTCCAGGTTTAAAAGTATGTATTTGTTTGGAAATTAATTCATTAGCCATAACAACAATAAAAACACAACAAAAAATCAACACATTACTGGAAACTATACAGGTACATGCATTTTTTCAAAAAAGAACACTAGAATTTAATTAGAGAAGAGAAAATGTGTTAACCTCTGATAAAAAACAGTCAGTGACAGACTAACCATTTCTCTCACATAGAAACCATTCCTTCAGCAGCAGTAAATCACTATTTTATAGTAAATCACTAATTCAGCATATCATGTCCTAAAAACATATGTATTTATATTCCTACACTGTATCACATTTCTAAAACTGCTTAAAAGGCACAAGTGGCTGGAAACACCATTAAAAGTAAATAGAGAAACATTTGGTTATATGACTCTGACAATCAATAAATGGAAGTTAAATGGGAATTTAAGAAATGAGGCAAAGGACATAAATTCTGTTCCTTCCATTTAAGTCAGAACAGTAGCGGCTTCATGTCTCCCAGTTTGAGGAGTCATTACTTACATGTTAAACTCAAAAGAAAAGGGATGTGTTCAACCTAAACTAAATAATGAAAGCAAGTTTGCCTAAATGTCAAACCACATGATACTAAGTTTCTTGCACCTTCTGTATGAAAACCTGCTCAATGGTCTTCTCTAATGCAAAAAGCTCAGTTGATGGGGGAAGTCAATGTATTTCAACTTCACTACTTCAAAGGACTAATGTGTCTGTCTGACATGTTCAGGCAAATAGGAGCCTGTTACCAGGATACAAAAGACATCTTTACCATTTAACATGGTTCCGCTTAGGAAAAAGATCTGCTATTAACACATGGGTACATAAAGAGAATCCATAGTATATAGGAATTTAATCACAATGTCCTCAAGAGTCCCAAATATGGGTAAAAAATTAATAATCTTAAACACCAAATTATTTCATTTAGTTAAGTAATGTTTTTAAATGTTAAAAACCTCTGTGATTACCTGGTGCTTTAATGCATCTACTCAAAATATAATTATTGATGCTCTCTATGGGGTAGGCATTGTCCTAGGCTCCAGGAATGAGGGTTACCCAGAGTTATGGCAACCCCACTTTTCAAGTAAAACCAAGTCTAATTAAGTGCAAAGGATAGTTTGAGATCATGTTAGATGTGATGGAGGAAATAAAACAGGATGATATGATACAAAGTGACTTGGGAAGTGTCTACTTTGGACTGACACCTAAATGACCAGAAAGAGCAAGGTATCAGAGCAAAACTAGGAGCCAGGCATACCCAACCAAGAGAAGTGCTGGAACAAAGACCACCAGGAGGACTGTGATGGCCAACTGGGGAGACAACAGAGGGAGGCCTGGGTGGCTGGAGCACAGTAAGAAGGTGGAAAACATCAGTGGAATGCGAGAAGCAGACCACAGGAGCCTCATGGCCCTGGGAAGGAGCTCCATCGGATCCCAGGTCAATGGGATGCCACTGGAGGCGAGTTTACACCGAGGAACAACATAACCTGGCTTTTATTTTTAAAAGACGGTTATGGCTGCTGCGCAAAAAATGGATTGTACAGGGAGGCTACTGCAGTCATTCCAACAAGGGGAGGAAACTAATAGATTTGAGGGATATTTCAGAAGGCATGCTCACAGGACAGACACTGGAGAGGACGTTTGGTACAGAGAAAGACAAAAGAAGGATGAGTTCTAGGTTTCTGGCTGAAACTGTGGGAAATTAAGATTTCTGTTTGATGTAGCGTCTTAATTTCTTCACCAGTTGGAGAGCTGGAATTATCAATAGAGCCTGCCCTTCTAGTTCCTAATCCAGAAGTCTTTTAATTAAGAATATTAAATTGAGATTTCCAAACTAATCATTTCCAGTTTTGTTATTCTGCTACTACTAATTATTCATACAAAAGCTCAAAATAATTTCAAGATAAGTGGGCATTAAAAATCAAAAGCTTACACAAATCTATCTACACATGTGACAGAATTTCATACAACTATATACATGCACAGAGTAAATGTAAAAACTACCTCAATAAGGTCTGTATTTGAGTTAATGGTATTAAATCAATGTCAACTTCCTGGTTTTGGCAATGGACTATGGATATGAAAGATATTTTCATGGGGGAGGGGAGCAGTGTGGTGTGGTGGCACCTGGGAACTGTTTCTACTAAAATTATTTTAAAGTAAAAAGTTATTTTGGGGGGGAGGGGGGGGGGGGGAGGGGTTTCTGGAGGGGGAGCATATGTAAACCCATGGTGATATCATGGCATTGTATGGCAAAAACAATTAAAGGGAGAAAAAAAAAAGTTATTTTTTTAAATCTTGTCTAAGGATATAGAACTAGTAGGAAAAAGGTAATATTTGAGACTAGATCAACTGATTTCTAGTTCTTTTGACTATATTCTCCATTACTCAAATGTTCTTTTTTTAAATTAAAGCTATAGTTGATTTACAATACTGTTCTAGTTTCAAGTGTACAGCTTCATATTCCTTTCCATTATAAGTTATTACAATATATTGAATATAGTTCAACGTGCTATACAGTAAGTGTTATCTCAAATGTTCTTTAAATTAAAAGGACCTTGGGGCGGGGGAGGGGTGGTGGTGCTATACCTAATAATACCTAATTGGTATCTGTTTTCTTCACGGCATCTGTTTTCTTACTTTTGTAGAAAAGGAAAAAAATTTCCTTCTTCCTTTCTAGGTTCTTTGGCTGACCTAATAATTAAAGTGATCTAAGACAGATTAACAGGAAAAAAAATTTTAATTTTATATGTACAGGAGCCCAGTAAAAATATGAAACCCAAGGAAGAGTAGGGGGATTAAGCCTTATGTACAATCCTGACTTAAAGAATGGGAATAGGGGTCTGGGGCTTCAAAGGGGAAGAGAGTATTTCAGAGAACAGATGAATTCACAAGAAGATCGGATGTTTAGTAAATAAGATATTTGCCCTGCCAAACAGATAAGGTCATTCAGATAAAAAATTAATCTCTGATAATAGCCCTCCTTCTGAGCTAGGCCTCCTGTCTAAATTCTTTTAGGTAGTTAAGGGAGAGGTACAAGTTCTTCTTGAATCTGCTGGGTCTTGACTGCCTTCAGCTCAAAACAATTCACATGCCAAGTGACACATTTAGGGGCAGCCTATTTGCTCCCCTTCACTTTCTAAAGTGAAACTGCCTTTTTGTCCAGGGCTGTTTTCACCTCTGCTCTCAAGAACACAGCACAGCCAGCAACCCTGGAGTGAAAATCTACATTTGGTTGGCTCTGGGAGTCTGCAGCAGGTGTGAAACACTTTCTAAAACAATTAAAATGTCTACGCTTTCCGTTCCTGAGTTGAACAAAACAGTGGAAATTATTTAAGCCATTTGTGGAATGAATCAGAATTTGTTGTTATGTTCAGTCACTAAGTCATGTTCAGCTCTTGGCAACCCCATGGGCTGCAGCCCACCAGGCTTCCCTGTCCTTCACGATCTCCTGGAGTTGGCTCAAACTCATGTCCATTGAGTCAGTGATGACATCCAACCACCTCATCCTCTGTCACCCGCTTCTCCTCCTGCCTTCAATCTTTCCCAGCATCAGGCTCTTTTCTAATGAGGTGGCCAAGGTACTGAAGCTTTAGCCTTACCATCAGTCCTCCCATGAATAGTCAGGGTTGATTTCTTTAGGATTGACTGGTTTGATCTCCCTGTTATCCAAGGGACTCTGAAGAGTCTTCTCCAGCACCAGTTTACCAAATCTGAATGGTCAGCACAACAGAAAAACCAGTGATCTCGAGGTGGGTGAAGTTATCCTATTTGTCCAGGGCCACCACTCTCAAGGCCCTGCAGAGAACCATCAACAATGCCAAAGACCAACAGCTGCGTCCCCATCTGCAGGCCACCACAGTCGGTACCAAAAAGGTGCGCTGGCCTGGGAAGAGTTGTAGGGTTTTTGTTTGCTCATTGGTTTTGCAGGGGTAGAGGAAGGATGGAAGGAAAGGTGGGACAAAGTGAATCATGCCATAAGAAGTCTGGAGGCATGAAGACCCCAAAAAGGAATCAAAGGACAGGTGGAGACATCTCCCTCTCACAAGGGAAACTGCAGGGTCATGTCAAGTTAAGCCACAGTCAGATGTCACCGAAGACGTGGGATTCTCAGTCCCCCACCAAAGCCTATCACTCTCAGGACCCAGCAGCACCACCAAACTGAAGCCAACTCAGGAAGAAGTTGCTTAGTTAAGATGAGACGTGGAATTAAAGTCTCTAATCACAACTAAAATCTGGGGGGAAATCTGGAGGATAGGGGGCAGTTATTAAAGTCAGCCCTGGAAGATGAGAGTTAGAGGGATGCTTTTCTCTCTCCCTAGGCCAGTTTCCTCACATTCAAGCCTCACTCCACAGCTCTGTCAAGCCCAAACCCAGTGCTTTGATAACAAGATCATCCACCAACTTATCGTCCCTCTTTTACCTGTCTCTTTGTTTTCCAAAAACATAGATAAACAAATTCTTTCCTTGAGTCAAACAATCTATGTGTGTCTTTCTCCTCACAGAATCCATTCATTCAAGAACCTACTTTGTAAACAGGAAAGAAAAAGGAAGAAAGAAAAGAAAGGGAAGTCGCTCAGTGTCCGACTCTTTGCGACCCCATGGACTATAGCCTACCAGGCTCCTCCGTCCATGGAATTTGCCAGGCAAGAGTACTGGAGTGGGTTGCCATTTCCTTCTCCAGGGGATCTTCCTGACCCAGAGATCGAACCCAGGTCTCCCACATCGCAGGCAGACACCTTACCATCTGAGCCACCAGGGAAGCCCCTTGTAAACAGGGGCAGGTATGTAACTCCGAAAACAAAAATGATGTGGATGAGAAGACTCGAGGTAGGAAGGAGAGCCGGATTTATTGGGGAAAAATTCATTCCATTTGCAATGCCATGGGTTTAATGGTCAGCAAGGCGCCCTGAGAAGGTGTCTAGGAGCTAGCGCTCAGCGTCTACTTTATCAGACAGGTTTCTTCCACAGTAAGGAGGGACTGTTAGTGTTACTCGCTCGGTCACGTCTGACTCTTTGCGACCCCATGGACTATATAGCCTGCCAGGCTCCTCTGTCCATGGGATTCTCCAGGCAAGAATAAGTTCTCACACACTGCAGGTAGATTGTTTACCATCTGAGCCAGCAGGGAAGCCCAAGCAAAGACTACCTTCCTTCAAACCTAGTATCACCCTAGAAGCACTCCCTACTCTGCCCCCTCTCCACAGAGATCATGCCTGTGTGCTGCATGCTCTGGTAGACCTCAATTCACTGGTATTTCCTTGTAAGCTGCTGTTAAATGTTCAGAATTTCACATACAGGCCACCCCTCTCTTGTAGTACAGACTTCAGACTCCTTGTTCTACCTTCCATTTCTGATGAACCCCTTTCCTGCCTTTTGGAGCCCACAGGACTCCCTGAACTCCCAAAATGTATTGTTAACAAATGCCTTAGGGGTTGAGAAATCCAATACAGCCCCATTTCTGAATAATGAACAGAAACAGCACAATGGCTATCTCAAGGAATGAACAGGAAGAAATTCTTACCCTTGCTTGGCATTACCTGTCAGGAGACTTGAGTTTCAATGATAATTTCCTTTAAAGGAGATGAAAACAAAGACAAGGTGGGGGGTTGTGGGAAAAAAAAAATACACAAAATACCTAATAGAAGGGAACAAAAGGCAAATGCTCATGACTGTAAACCTTGCTCAACTCTTTTTGTGGTTAGTACTTAAATGCTAACATTATCTCATCACCCCAGTACTTAAACATCTTGAGACTAAACCATGAGTGAGTATACAGGATAAGCCGAAATTAAATCTTCGTATGAATGTGCCGAGTACAAAGGAGTTTTATCTGTTTAGTTTACCTAATTCTTTTTTTTTATGTATAGTTTTAGAAATGAAAGAAAAGGTTCAATGGTGCTGGTATGACAAATCTCTTCTGGCAAAATTTTAGTCAAAAGGAACAGCAGAGATAATGACATACTTTCACAGGAAAAGTTTGCCCTGAAGAAAGGTCTCTCCAGTTTTGACTCTCAAAACAATTTTAGAACTAAGCATTAGCTTTAATCCGGCCCTCTGGTAAGCACCAAGAAAAGAAAGGTAAACAAAGCTGATTCCTGTCATGCAAGGCTATTTTCTGGCCTCTCTCTTTATATGAAGAATGGGCAGACTTTCTCTGTAAAGGCCCGAAGAGTAAATATTTTTTAGGCTTCATGGACCACCAGGTCTCTACTGCAACTCCTCAGCTCTGCTGGCATGGCATGAAAGCTGCCATAGAAAATAGATAAACAAATAAGCATGGCTGTGTTCCAGCCAAACTTTCTTCATAGACCCTAAATCTGAATTTCATATAATTTTCACAGGTCAAAAGAAATATTCTTCTTTTGTTTCATTTTTGTTTCAATTCTTTAAAAATAGAAAAACCAAACAGGCCAGACTAAAACAGGTGGTGGTCTGTGGCTCCCAAGGACTTGGCCACAGTTTGCCAACCCCTGCTTTACAGCAAAGAAAAGGTAGTAACAAAAAGTCAGAAAGAACTTAGAAAGTGTTCAGCCTGTTTTTCAAAGGAGAAGGCCTTTGGGAAAGGAAAGAAGGAAGGAACGGAAAGTGAATAGAAGAGGAAGGGATGCCCATGAGAAATTAGAGGACTGTCGCCTGAGGGGAGAGGAATCCAAAGGAGGTGAAAGCTGGGGAGGGAGGAGGGGGTGATAATTGGTTGGTGGGGGGGTTAACAGAAAGAACAGGAGGCCAAGACACCTGGGCATCGGTGGCAAATGAAAGGGCAAAAGGGATGTCAGCAAATGACTGGCCTCGGGGACAGGATGTAGATTAAACTGTAAGAAAGCTGAACAGCAGATTAATGGACAAGCCCAGAACTAAACAACCAAGGCTACTTATTCTGCACAAAACTGCTCTCAGCAGGCAAGGACAGTGTGCTGTTAGAAGCCTACTAGGGTATGTGCATGTTGGCGGGACAATTTTGCTTTCTGCTTTTATACTGTACAGAGCTCCCAGGAATATCAGTTCAGTCTTCAAAGTCCCCTCATCTTTAAAGTGATACGACCTTGGGCAGAGCTGGGCTTCAGCTCTGGGGGCCCTGACCATGGTACCCACCCCAGTACTTACTCTGTACCTCCACAACTGGCATTTTCAGCAAGAAGAAAGTTAGAGAACACCCTCCCATGTGAGATTTCATTACTACAACAGTTGCTAATAACACTGATAAAATGGGTCAATACCCAGACAGACAGGTCAGAACTTAAGACTGCATATAGACCAGAGAAAATTCTGTTATAAATCCGGTAAAATGAGTGGCTAATGAATAGCATCCAGCAAACACTAAACAGAAACTACTAAGAAATGCCAAAGAATCACTTTCATGTAGGGTCAAGAACTAAAGAGTTATTATCTGCTGGCTATCCAGGAAAAGCTGAAAAATAAGATAACCTTTCATAAAATGTAATAATAGTGTTTTGGGCTGACTTATCTTCCCAAAATTCATATGTAGAAACCCTAACCCCTAATACCTACAACTGATGTACTTGGAGTCTTTAAAGAAGTAACTGGAGTTAAAATGAGGCCATTAATGGGGCCCTAATCCAACCTGCTTGGTATTCTTATAAGAGGAAGAAGTTAGGACACTCAGAGAGACACCAGGGATACACATATACAGGGAGGACCTTGTGAAGAGGAGGCAGGAGGTTAGTCATCTACAAGCCAGGAGGAGGCCTCAGGAGAAACCAAACCTGCCCGCAGCTTGGTCTTTGACTTCTGGCTTGCAGAACTGTAAGAAAAAAAATTTCTGTTGCTTAAACCACCTGCTCTGGGTATTTTATTGTGGGAACCCAAGCAAACTAATATAAATAGTTACAGCATATGGAGATTAAGAGGAAGGTGGGAGCAAATAAGGCCACCACGGATTCACTCATTCAACAAACATGTGTTAGCCCCACTAGGTATCCAGCAACATGCTAGGTTCTGGGTCTGTAAGGATGAAAAGCTAAATTCGTGCCTTTGCCAAATTCACTGCCTGCTGGAGGACAAAATTCCACCATAGTATGAATGCACTGTAACAGAAATGTACCTCAAGTCCTCTGGAAACATAGGAGTTTCTCAGCCAGCCAGGAAGTGGTCATGCAAAGCTTTAAGAAAGAGATGATGTCTGGAATGAATGCCTAAAACAAACAAACAAACAATAACAACAACAACAAAAAGGCTAACTCTGATTGAGAATATATAGAAATATATTTTTGAACTGGAGAAAATAAGTATTGCTGAGGAGGAGAAAGTCTGATGAGTGAGAGGTGGGGTTGTCTTTGGGTCATGTGGAGCTAAGGGACCAAGAACTGAAATGCAGCTATCTATCTGAGCTCGAGGCAGGGATTCGGAAGAGTTCACTTTGACATGGTCATGAAATCAGGGGTGCAGATTGGTTTTGTCTAAGAAGAATGGTGCCAGTGAAAGAAGGGTTTGAAAGGACTTGGGAGAAGACAAGCATTTAAGAGGCAAGCAGACTAAGTTGAGAGAAGAAGTAGACAGAGAGACAGGAGGAAAAACACAACCAAGGAAGGTGGCAACATCAAGAATGAGCGAGAGGGAGTGGCCCCGTGTCAGATGCTGCCGAGACATGTCAGGTGTTGCCAAGTGGCAACCTGAAAAGTTAAGTCAATCAATTCAACCATAGGTCACTGATCACCTCTGTGAAAACAGATGTAAGTGGCAGAAGTCAAATGAGTATAGCTTGAGAGTAAATCACTGGATTTAGATGGGAGGACATTCATGAAAACCCCAAGAAATAAAAGCTTCCTGAGTCATCTTCTGGGATAGATAACTGGGGAAGAATCAGATGATACGGACACAGTTGCAAAAAAATGGTGGAGGGATGGCAGCAGGGTTGGGGTGGAGGGGTTTCTCATTCTATCTTCCAATACCTCTGGGAGCAACCTGAACAAAGAGGAAAAAGGTAAGAGGTATGACAAGGGAGAAAACGGCATTTACCATGGGGTGAAATGAAACTCACTCAGTCATGTCTGACTCTTTGCGATCCCATGGACTGTAGCCTGCCAGGCTCCTCTGTCCATGGAACTTCCCAGGCAAGAATATCAAAGTGGGTTGCCACTTCCTTCTCCAGGGGATCTTTCAGACCCACAGATGGAACCCAGATATTTCACATTGCAGGAGGATTCTTTACCACCTGAGTTACCAGGGAAGCCCTTTACCATGGGGTTCAGTTCAGTTCAGTCGCTCAATCCAGTCTGACTCTTTGCAACCCCATGGACTGCAGCACGCCAGGCCTCCCTGTCCAACACCAACTCCCAGAGTCTACCGAAACCATGTCCATTCAGCCATCTCATCCTCTGTTGTCCCCTTCTCCTCCTGCCCCCAATCCTTCCCAGCATTAGGGTCTTATCCAGTGAGTCATCTCTTTATATCAGGTGGCCAAAGGACTGGAGCTTCAGTTTCAACATCAGTCCTTCCAATGAACACCCAGGACTGATCTCCCTTAGGATGGACTGGTTAGATCTCCTTGCAGTCCAAGGGACTCTCAAGAGTCTTCTCCAACATCACAGTTCAAAAGCATCAATTCTTCGGTGCTCAGCTTTCTTCACCATCCAACTCTCACTTCCATACACGACTACTGAAAAAGCACAGCCTTGACTAGACGGACCTTTGTTGGCAAAGTAATGTCTCTGCTTTTCAATATGCTGTCTAGATTGGTCATAACCTTCCTTCCAAGGAGTAAGTGTCTTTTAATTTCATGGCTACAGTCACCATCTGCAGTGATTTTGGAGCCCAGAAAAATAAAGTTTGACACTGTTTCCACTATTTCCCCATCTATTTCCCATGAAGTGATGGGACCAGATGCCATGATCTTAGTTTTCTGAATGCTGAGTTTTAAGCCAATTTTTTCACTCTCCTCTTTCACTTTCATCAAGAGGCTTTTTAGTTCCTCTTCACTTTCTGCCATAAGGGTGGTGTCGTCTGCATATCTGAGGTTATTGATATTTCTCCTGGCAATCTTGATTCCAGCTTGTGCTTCTTCCAGCCCAGCGTTTCTCATGATGTACTCTGCATATACGTTAAATAAGCAGGGTGACAATATAGAGCCTTGATGTACTCCTTTTCTATTTGGAGCCAGTCCAGTTGTTCCATGTCCAGTTCTAACTGTTGCTTCCTGACCTGCATACAGGTTTCTCAAGAGACAGGTCAGATGGTCTGGTATTCCCATCTCTTTCAGAATTTTCCACAGTTTATTGTGATCCACACAGTCAAAGGCTTTGGCATAGTCAATAAAGCAGAAATAGATGTTTTTCTAGAACTCTCTTGCTTTTTTGATGATCCAGCGAATCTTGGCAATTTGATCTCTGGTTCCTCTGCCTTTTCTAAATCCAGCTTGAACATCTGGAATTTCACGGTTCACCTATTGCTGGTACCAGCTAACATATTAGCTAACATTAAAAATACTACTTACATACACACAGCACCTTAGGCTGTAGAAGATTTGTTCACATCTCCTCTCATTTAACCTGAACAACTACTTTTGGAGAAAAGCAATGAGGCAGCTCTTTTTTACAAACATGTGTGTTCAGTTGCTCAGTCGTGTCTGACTCTTTCATGACCCCATGGACTGTAGCCCTCCAGGCTCCTCTGTACATGAGATTTCCCAGGCAAGACTACTGGAACTGCCACTTCCTCCTCTAGAGGTTCTTCCTGACCCAGGGATCAGATTCGGTCTCCTATGTCTCCTATATTGGCAGGCAGATTCTTTTCCATTGGGCCACCTGGGATGCATTTTACACACAAAGGAATTACATTCAGAGAAAAATATAATAAACATCCCCCAAGGTCAAACAACAAACACAAGGTAGGACTTCATCCTGAACCTAGACCCATGTCTCCAAAAGTTCACCAAGCATTTTCACTGAAGGAAGTATTAACTGGCCCTGGGCTGGCTCTCAGCTTCCTCATCTGAAAAAAATGGGAACAAAAATAGTATCTACTTCACACTATTGACAAATGCAAAGCTCCCAAAGGGGTTGGCTCACAATAAGTGCCCAATGAATGGGAATCATTACCAGCTTAAAATCAATGAGCGTAACGTGTACATCAACCATACCTCCAGTGTAACCAGTCTCGGTGAATTCCAGTAACTGTCCAAAGCAGAAATCTGGGTGTTATCCCAGAAACCACCTTCTCCCTCAGAGTTGAGTCAAGTAACAAGTTCTTCCAATTCAGTGCTTCTCAACCTTATTCTTGTCTCCTAAGGAGACTTTCTTGACATTTTTTCCTAGTTGTATCCCTCCTATGAAGTTTTAAGACTATGGGTAACTGTGTATCTGTTTATTACAGTGGCCCTTTAAAAAAAAATTAGAGTATAATTTCTTTACGGAGGTATGTTAGTTTCTGCTGTACAACAACGTGGATCAGCTATAAGCATACATATATCCCCTGCCTCTTGAGCCACCCTCTCATCCACCCTATCCCACTCCTCTAGTTCACAGACCATAAACCACTGTAACATCTATGGATTTTTTACATCACCTCAACCAGTTTTTACCTCCTTGGGGCCATATCCCCTCATTGAGAAGACCTCTACTAGTCCTTCCTCCAAAATCCTTCTCGAGCCCATTTCCCCTTTCCTCTATCCTTGACGCCAGTGCCTTGTCTTTACAGTTTTTCACCTGAAATATTCCACCAGCTTTCAGCTTCCGAACCATATGCTCCAGAGTGAGCTGCGTGCAAGTCTGCTCCTGTGGATCACTTTCTCAAAAGTTATCGGTTGTGCCCCACCCTTGCTGGACCTTTCCATGGCACTCAAGGTCCCTGCTGAGCAGTCCTGGGCCTGAACTCCTAGCCCTAGCTGCCACCCTCACCTCCTCACTAGGCAGCAGGCAGGCACAACATACAGCCATGGCCTCTGGAACATGGCACTTCCTATTACCTCTACCTAGAATGCCCTTCCCCTTTGCCTGCCCCATGAGCTTCTACTTACCTGCTCAATGCTCAATCCAGTAAGGTACACACGTGCTCTTTAAAGCCTGTCCCAATTCTGTTTTACTGTAGGCGAACTAGAGATGTCACTGTCCCTTTCACACAGCACAACTCTAGTTACCTCTAATGATAATAACAGCAATAACTAATATTCCAACATTCAACAAACATTAACTGAATGTGTAAAATATGCCAGGCTCTATTCTAAGCACTTTACATGGAATCATCTCATTTACCTGGAGCACCTTGAGGGCAGGGATTATACCTTAATTTTTGTACCTGTTTAACTCCTGGCACCTGGTAGATATTCAATAAGTACTTGCTGAAATAATGCAGGAAGCAAAGTTTTAGAGTTTCTTATAACTGTTTTTTTTTCCCCTCTGCCTTATATAGCCCCTCCTACCATGGTTTATGGAATTTACACTGGTAATAAAAAGTGAAGAGGGATAAAATATGACTATTCTGCCTAAGGTTTTAACAGTTTCTTTGAAATATACTGATTTTGTTTTTTTAAAAAAGCTACTAGGAATGCCTTTCCAAGTGCAAAGGGGGAATCTAATCCACAATTCAGAACATTTGCATATTTACAAATCTAGTCAATTCGAAGGATATAATTATATCTTAACATGCCATGGCAAAGCCTTAACCACCTATAACCCAAAAGTTTGGGAAAAACAATGAAGAAAGATTTAGAAATACAGCAGTATTTAAATGCATGCAAACAGGAGACTTGGAAAAAGATCAGGTTATATAATAATCTAATGAAACACTTTGAAATAGAATACTCACAGAAAGATAAACAGAAAAATACTTTAAACAGCAGAGTGAAAAACTACTCATAGTTCCTTAAGAGTCATTGGAGAAGGTCATTTAAGTCCAACGCTCCCCACCCCCATCCTGTGCTAACTGAAATAACAACCAGCCTTAATAATAATGTGAAAAGACGACTTCAAATTGATTCAGAAAGTTTTACTCTCTGAAAAAAATAAATATATTTTTACACACAGACACATAACCTTCTGGATTTTTTTCTCCATTTGGCATCCTGTGGATTTAAATGTTAGTATTAAGTAAATAACTTTTTAGAAATGACTAGAGTTCAAAAAAGAGAGAACTTCTAAAACAAAATGTCCTATGGCAAAAACTCAAACACTATATTTCACTAATCGTTTATTATAAACCATGGTTCTCTCTGGGCAATAAGATTATGGGTGATTTCCATTTTCTTGATATCTATCTGGAGCCTTTCTTTTTTATTTTAAAAAAAGGATTTATATTCAGAAAAAATCTATTTTCACTTTTAAAAGCATACTTTGTATTACACATTAAAAAACATTTGTTATTAATTTACAAGTCACTTTCATGGAGGGCAGCTGATTTCCCATCTATGATAAGAAATATACTTATTTTAAATCACTACATCTGATAAATCTATGATCAACATAGCCCCCTGGAAATGTGAGGTCTCTATCTCCTCTCTTTGAATCTGGACTTCGGGACCACTTAACTGAAAGAGCACAGTGAAAGTCAACACTATGAGAGTGTCCAGATCCAAGACTTAAACTAGCAGCTTCTACTTCCTGTCTTTTGAAAGTTAGCCACCACACTGTGAGGAACACCTGTACAAAAGCCAATGTGGAAAGAAGCCAACAAGCAGCACCAATTTACCAGAAATGTGAACAGCTCACCTGGGGAACTGGTCCTCCAGCCCCAGGTTAACCATCCCAGTTGGCAGGTGGTAGGGCAAAAATGAGCTGTCCCTTCTGAGCAGATTACACATTCATGGGCAAAGCCACTAAGTTTTGGAGTAGCTTGTTATAAGCAGAAGATAACCAGAACACCATATTACACTTTATGCATTTGCCTCCACCTCTCCCCAGTTACAATTTAAACACTTTAATGGGAATTCCCTGGTGGTCCAGTGGTAGAATTCAGAGCTTACACTGCTGGGGTCCTGGATTCAAACTTCAGTCAGAAAACTAAGACCTCTGTAAGTTTTGGGGGGGGTTTTTTTTGTTTTTTGTTTTTTGTTTTTCCATTTTATTTATTTATTTATTTTTTACTTTACAATATTGTGAGAAAAGAAAAACCTTTTAAAAAATAAACTGTTTCAGGATATGCTCAGTTCAGTTCAGCCACTCAGTCGTGTCCGACTCTTTGCAACCCCATGGACTGCAGCACGCCAGGCCTCCCTGTCCATCACCAACTCCCAGAGTTTACTCAGACTCATGTCCATTGAGTCGGTGATGCCATCCAATCATCTCATTCTCTGTTGTTCCCCTTCTTCTCCCACCTTCAGTCTTTCCCAGCATCAGGGTCTTTTCCAATGAGTCATTTCTTCACATCAGGTGACCAAAGTATTATTGGAGTTTCAGCTTCAACATCAGTCCTTCCAATGAATATTCAGGACTGATATCCTTTAGGATGAACTGGTTGGATCTCCTTGCAGTCCACCCTTGGACTCTTAAGATTCTTGTCCCACACCACAGTTCAAAAGCATCAATTCTTTGGCTCTCAGCTTTCTTTATAGTCCAACTCTCACATCCATACATGACTACTGGAAAAACCATAGCCTTTACTAGATAAGACTTTTGTTGGCAAAGTAATGTCTCTGTTTTTTAATATGCTGTCTAGGTCGGTCATAGCTTTATCTTTATAGCCATTCATTCAATAAACATGTGAGGATTAACACTTATCTAGACTATGCGAGGGGCTTCCTAGGTGGCTCAGCGGTAAAGAATCTGCCTGCCAATGCAGGAAACACAGGTTCGATTCCTGGGTTGGGAAGATCCTCCGAAGTAGGAAACGGCAAGCTACTTCAGTATCCTTGCCTGGGAAATCCCATGGACAGAAGAGCCTGGTGGGCTAGAGTCTATGGGGTTGCAAAGAGTTGGACACAACTGAGCACACATGCATGCAGATTATGCTAGATAGATTCTGCAAGTACAGAGATAAAAAAACAGCCTTTGCCTTAGAGGAGATTACATTCTATTGTAGGGAGAAACAAAAAAATTGACAATGACAATCATAATCTCAAAGACTTAGCCGAACAGCCAGCAGTAGTAGATACTCAATGAATGCTGCCTGATGAATGAATGAATAAACCAGGCTCTAAGACCTATTTTGTGAATTATGTAATTATTAATACTACAGTGATTCCTATTACTATCATCCTTTTACAGATGAAGTGTACCAATTAGCAACGTATTATTTGGTGGAAATTTAGTCACTAAGTTGTCTGACTCTTGTGACAGTCTCCTACATTGCAGGCAGATTCTTTACCCCTGAGCCACTAGGGAAACCCCAACATACTACTTCTTAGCTCTAAATTTACCCTCTTTGTCCTGCTTCATGATACTGGGGCTGGACCCTGCAAACATTTCTCCTTTGTCAGATGGTACAGTGTTAGTTTTCATCGGTAGAGGTGAGATACTGCAAGACAATTGCAGAGGAAGGGGCTTTTCATCCTGGTTTGGGATGCTCTGCTTCCCTGGTGGCTCAGATGGTACAGAATCTGTCTGCAATGGATTCCCTGGAGAGGGAATGGCTCCCCACTCCAGTACTCTTGCCTGGAAAATTCCATGGACAGAAGAACCTGGCAGGCTACAGTCCCTGCGGTCACAGACATGACTCAGCAACTAACACTTTCATTTTTCATTTTCACTTTTATCCCCTCTAACGTGTACTACTGCGTTCTCTACCAAGTTTCTCAACCTGGTAAGCTGCTCTTACAAACCAGTTCCAGCACAACTTCCAGCACGGTCACTGGCCACCAGCAGGCTGCATATTCATGTGGCAGTCACTTCATCTTCAGTAAGGTCTGAACCTGAGTCTTGGGGGTGGAAAAGAGCCTCTTACAAGCTCTTAGTGCCTGCATCCTGTACTCCCCTTCAGCCCTTGAAAAACTTAGCTTCTTCCATTTGTTATTCCTGTTTTCCTCTTTCACCCTATTAGTAGTTAAGCATTGTTAACTTTTTACTAGGGTGTAAAGCTTTATATTAAATTTTCCTTATTCAAATTACTATATGGTTTTTGTCTCTAGAATGGACTCTGGTAGGCACATGAAGGAATAAAAGGCCTCTTAAACAAATTTGAGAGACCTGAAGACGCACCATCAAATGACTAATTAAGAATAAAAAGAAATTGAAATAAAGAGTCAACAAACAAAAATTGCCATGCCTATCTCTTTCAAAACAACAATACAGTATATTAACACATATATATGGAATTTAGAAAGACAGTAACGAGAACCCAACATGTGAGACAGCAAAAGGAACGCAGATGTATAGAATAGACTCGCGGACTCTGTGAATGAGGGAAAGGGTGGGATGATATGGGAGAATGGCATTGAAACATGTTAATTATCATATGTCTAATCAATCACCAGCCCAGGATTGATTCTCGGGGCTGGTGCATCGAGATTTCCCGGGGGGGGGGGGGG